>SMMW01000635.1:2770000-3207500 GCA_004794655.1 Marisa cornuarietis | reverse complement strand
TAACAGGAAGTGGGCTTCAGCAACCATGTCCCGGTGAACCCAAGTCACTGTATACATACCCGTGAAATAGATGGAAATCAAAAGGTCTTGTGTGAATTATTAATACTTCGATTATTTAATCTTCGATATATATTTCATCTAATTAACTTCCCCTGAATTAAGTGTTTCAAAGCTGAGTCACAAGATGTAAAGTGAAATATAGATTTTATACAAGCTTGTGGACACGAGAGACGCCATATAAGAAAATAAAAATAGAAATAAAAAAATTTATAATGCAGAAATGCTTAACCTTTCCAGGTGGAATCCGTATTCTAGGTTGACATTTATCATATTCTTAGTCCAAAATCAGTGGATTGTTTAGAAAATTAATTGATTATGAATGAAAAAAAGAAATATGTGGTGTTTTCATGCATCGCTTTTCTGTTTTTCGCGATTCTTTCTTTAAGATATAGAAAAATCATTTAAGAAGGCGCCTGTGAAACACACTTCTGGGTGACTGCGTGTTTTTGAGAATGCACGTGGCGGAAAATGTCATCAGCCGGCGCGTGAGATGTTCATTCCACATCAGAACCCGCGCAAAATACGTAGTTGTGCCCCTTTCTTGCTGGGTTCAATATGAAACAATCCGAAAAACAAAAAGACAGAAAGCAAAACTAAAAAGACATAGGGCAAATTCAAAACACTTGCACCTTTAGATCAAAGCTACTACTGCTAATGGGTTCGGGGTTTTTCGGTAATAAACGAGAGTGAACAAACATTCCCTTTCTTTCTATAGATATATATATATATATTTTGTGACAAGCCTAAAGGTTAAAGCACTTCAAGCAATCGGAGTCGCCACGACAAACAGGAAATCTTGTGCAATGTTACGGTTGATTAAAATTGTCCTCTCCCATCATTTGCATGTGCTCAGTCAGTGAGTTCAAACATGATCAACACAGGCTATCAATGACATGAGGTCGCTCGTGTGAGGGGGTAAAGCTGAATACACTTCCCAGTTTGTGTAAAAACAGTTGGAAATTGGTGCTTTAGGGGAAATTTAGTATCATGATGGCTAGCCACGACACTGTCATTTACACGGGAGGTACAGATATGATGAGAAATGCATCAAGAACTTGTGCAACTCACTTCCGAGATATAAAAAGGCTTGCACTAGAAATAAGGGATAATTTATAAAGTACTAGAAGGTCAGTACAATCAATTCTTAATATTTTATATTAAATTTTTAATGCCCGGCTCTGTATTTTGCTTAGATGTTCGTCATGTTGAATCCGCGGAATGGAGTGGCCCCCCATCTGGGTCGTATTCATGAAGCATGGTTGAGCTTAAAGCAGGTCCAGACTACCCCTAGGACTGTAGTTATAAAGCAGGGACAAAGATTCCCTAGGGTAAATAAAAAAATCAATCTCTGGGGTCTAGCTAGTCTAGAAGTTTACCGAGATTCCCCAATTTCGTCCCTGGGTAACAACTTACCTTGGCTTCATGAATACGTAGCCAGCTGTAGTGTAGTAACAGTGAAATACACTGTGCATGAGACAATCTGATATTTGATGCTACAAAACATTCCCTTTTTTGGGGAAGAAAGAGGACACCGTTAAAAAAAGGGCAGATAAAGATATCAGTCACGTGATAACCACGTCCAAACTACTCTCAGTCCAGATGGCCTCCTGATAACATCATCGAGCCACTGCCATTGTGTTACAGACTGATAGGTCAGAAAGTTTTTGTGAACAAATACCACTTAAGGCGTAAAGAAACTAGTTAAAGACAGAACAATATCTCACAGAGGCGGCATTTGAAAATTATGATAAGCTGCTTTTCATGCCAGGAATAATTTTTGCTCTCTTAACTTTTAAAGATAAAAGTATGCGCACGAAGCATGCGGTTAGAAGTAGAGTTCCAAGGAAATCTTCATCTCTCTGTCTCAAGTGGCCAGTCAGTTGCGGGGGTAAAAAAAGTTTAATGCCCATTAAAACTGCCTGCCCTTTCCCCTCACCTGAATGTATTGAAGAAATTAGTGTTTTTCTTGAGTTTATTCTGATACTGTGACAGCTGCTGATGATATCTTTCTTTGTTGTCAGCGGAACAAGCAGCAGATGGAGAGTGCTGTCACACCATTAAGTGCCTTACCATGCCTCTCTGGTGAGTTCAGCTCCACACTTCAAACTGATACCCGTCAGTGTCATGTAACTCGAATACTCTCTCTTTTTCTTTCACTTCTCGTTTTTTTTCTTCGTTTTTTTTTTTGCTTATCTCTTCCTCCTACTCCCTTTTACCATCTGTCTTTTTTAACTCTCTTTGCTTCTTGTTCTTTTTCTCTTTCTTTCTCCCCTCTCCTCTATCTTCCTGTCCATTCTCTCTTGCGCGCGGAGAGAGGTGAGGGTGAGGTTGAGTATAGAAAACAGTTGTAGAAAGATTGATTTTTTATGGCTTTTTTCAATTAGGTTTCTTAGAATGCCTCCTTATTTTCGCCCCATGAAACCTCTTTTTACTCTCATCCCACATCTCTGGGTAACTGGCAATTAAGTGTTCTTGCTGATCTCATGTCGCATTGAGCCCTTTCTCCCTGTAATCCCAGAAAGTGCAATATTTGAATTAGATTGTTCGTGCTCTCCACATCCTGTCCACGATGTAGAGGAAGTGCATTTACAAGCTGTTTGTGTGGCTGACGTAGGGGGCTTCTTATCTTCTGGTTTGACCCAACTGTTCATTCACCTCGGTCCTTTTTTGTACTGTGGACTTGTATATGCTTGCAAGGAAATGTGTTTGATGGAGCGTGCGCATGTGCATGTGTGGGTCTGTTTATGAGCGTGCCCGTCTGTATATTTGTGCATGCGTGCGTGACTGTGTGGTCATGTGATTGTGTATTCGTGTGTGTGTGTGTGTGTGTGTGTGTGTGTGTGTGTGTGAGAGCCTGTTTAATAGTTAATGTAGCTGTGTAATGGTGTGTCTGTTTGATAATGTGTGTGCATGCATGCATGTGTTCGATTTTTTAGTTTTGTGTATGGGGTAGTTGGGTGGGTGGTAGTTGGGATGCTTGGATGGGTATGGTGCATGCCATGCTTTATCTTCTACAACTAATGCTTTTATTCATTTTTACTTTTAACATACAGTATGCATATATGTCTAGACAACTTGCCGAATACGTTTTTGAAATTATACACTTATCTAAGATAAACAATGCCAGGTAAACAATGAATTGATAACTACTACAGCGTGATAATAGGCGTGACGGATTGATACTGAATGAAATACTCATCACTTCAGACAGCTACAAAACCCAGATATATATATATATATATATGTTTAATCCCTGTAACACTCTAGTGGTACATCTTCTTAGTTTTGATGAGCTGTCGATAACTCTCGTGATAAAATATTGGCTCGTAGTAAGGCTTCAGTAATCTGAGGTGCTTTCTTGGACTTGTTAATATGTCTTGCAAGTCTTATAAGACTTAGAAAACAAAACAAAAATAAGCCTCTCACTAGTTTCGAGTAATCAGGAGTAAAATATTCGCCTTGACAGGCAAAGACATAACTAAGAACATTTTATAGAAAATCGTGGGCTTCCGCCTTGCTGACACTGCGCTTAGTCGATTTTTCGATTGAGGATAGCATCTTGAAAGTCTGAAACTTGAAGACATTTTCCCTTGAAATAATGTCAGTTCCTGGAACAAAATGCCTTTATGCTGTGCATAAATCTGAGGGAAAGGCATTGAATACACAAAACCTTTCTAACACCTTAAAAAAAAAAAAAGTATGGCGTTACCAAGGGGTCGACATCAGCTAACCTTTTTTGTGACTGCGCATGCGCAAGTTAAAGCCGGGATAGAGGCGAGGGACGCGGCATTATCGCCATCGATTTCATGTTGGCGGTGTTCTGAGACTGTAATAGAATGTCTCACCCACAAGTGGGCTTTGGCAACGATGTTCTCCCTGCCGCGTCTCCGTGTTCTCGTGTGATGAAACAGGAGCTGGCAGCACTTTTTTCTTTTAAATCTTCAAGGGTTCCAGATTGTGCACTTTTTTTTCCCGTGGTATCACTCAGTGGTGTATCATTTTTCCCGACCCATCACATCACTATCACGGCGTTTCTATGCACCCTGTCCCATTTACTCCTCCTACGGTCGCTATTTGTATCGATTTTCAATAAATATGTCTGATGCACCACTTAATGCACTTTTTCTACCAGCTTAAAATATTTTCCGCTGAACTGAATGTGTCTTTTTCTTCTTTTTTCTATTGAGTCTCCCCCCCCCCCAGTACTGTTTCTTCTGGGTTCTTCGCGTCTCTTCCTGCATTTGGCGAAGAGGAGCTTAATGAGCTAAACCCTAACATCATTTGATGGATTTTGATGAGACAGTCTGGAGTTCTTTCCAATCATTCATGTCTTTCATGCTTGAATTTGCATTTCGTTGGTTACTGCCCAGAGTAAAACTTGAAAAATACTGAAAGATTCGGATTCATGTGGATCGAGCAAAGCAAAGTTTTAGAATTTTTCATTAAAATTGTGAAGTCTTGTGACTGGGACTTATCGAATGTATGCAGCAAGAAATAAGCTATTGTGTTTTTTTAACATAGCCTTAAAGCTATGATGTGTTTTTATTATGGGCATAAACCAATTATTTATCACCAGTTGATAAACAGGTTTCCGAACAAAAGAGAGGCAAGTATTAAGCAAGAGTTAGAACTACCCAGCATAATATTAACAACAGTCATCCTCGCCACATCAGACAGTCGCCATGAGATCCGCATACAATCATAATTTATTCAGACATGTCGACGTTCAGAAGTTACATGAAGAAACAACAAACAACAGTCTCAACCTGTTGGTCATGCATGCATGCAGGCACACAGAAGTGGCGGCCCGAAGGAGTTTAACGGAGAGGAGCTGACAGGACATGGCTATCATCACAGAATTGCAGACACTGTTACAAATGTCTGCCTGTTGTAGTCTGAAGGTAACTCACGGCCGTTATAGTCACGTGTGAGCTCTGTGTACAAGTTGTTCTTGTCCTTCACTGGTAAATTAATGTGTACTAAATGATCTTAGTACATACGTCATTGATCTTCGGGTAGAAGGTGAGCTAACCCTTCATTAAAACTCCTGAATCCTAGAACAAGACACTTTAGCAATAATTTGGTCACAATATTCAGAGGGGGGGGGGCCGGACTCATTTTGAGTCTTAAGTCACGCGACTCTCAAATGCTCGATGCGGAATGGAACAGGACTTTCCACAAAATGATCCCAAGACTCTTAAAAACTTCGGATACAAAGATTTACTACAGCAATAGGGGAAGACCCCCCCCCCTGTTGGATCACCACCTTGTCGCGGTCGGGGGGCTTGCGTGTCTCGATGACACTATGAGCTATGCCGACAGGAGCATTAGCTCCTAGCAGGGTCACCCATGTCGGACAGGCCGTAGGGTAGAGACCAGACAAAGAGTGGTCCACTGGTCCCCCGGGTTACAGGGGGTTGGGCAATGGACTAACAATTCACTCCTGTAAAAAAAAACCTGTTATGGAAACAGAAACTAGAGACAATCTAATGGTGGCAGTGGCAAGGCAGACCAGGTAACTGGACTTATAACTAACCTGGAACGACATAACCAAACTTGCTACTGACAGACAAAAGTGGAGGTCTCTAGTGGATGCCTTATGTACCACTTAGGTACGAAGAGGACTAAGTAAGTAAGTAAGTAAGTAATAGGGGAAGATAACTTAATTCAGAGCAACATCAGGAGAAGCAGCAGAAAATTTTGACCAGTTTTCTGAGAAACTTGAGATTTTACTTTTCTGTATATACTAGTGATTTACCACTCGGGAAAAAAAAATCAAGACACCTACAGCCAGCAAACTGTCGAGCTGTACAAAAAAAAAAAAGAGAAAAAAACTAACACACATACAGAAGGTCAGCACAACAATGCTCGACCTTGGCCATAAAAAAAATCATTGTCTCAAGTCACGCATTTGAAAATCAGCAAAAGTGAGCCGCTGCATGTCGGTCGATAGAAATCAGCCTCTTGATGTTGGCGGGCCTGTCATTTACTGGCGGGAACAAGTTAACTGCACGGGGCGCACTGATCACCTCGCTCTGCTCACGAGCATGGGCTGCTGTTTGAAATCCAGACAGACCAAAGTCTTACAGGAATGGGTAATTGAAATCGAGATAGACCAAAGTCTTACAAGAATGGGTAATTGAAATCGAGATAGACCAAAGTCTTACAAGAATGGGTAATTGAAATCGAGATAGACCAAAGTCTTACAAGAATGGGTAATTGAAATCGAGATAGACAAAAGTCTTACAAGAATGGGTAATTGAAATCGAGATAGACCAAAGTCTTACAAGAATGGGTAATTGAAATCGAGATAGACCAAAGTCTTACAAGAATGGGTAATTGAAATCGAGATAGACCAAAGTCTTACAAGAATGGGTAATTGAAATCGAGATAGACCAAAGTCTTACAAGAATGGGTAATTGAAATCGAGATAGACCAAAGTCTTACAAGAATGGGTAATTGAAGTCCACAAAGAGAGAGAAAGACGAAAAATAATCTTACGCGAATGAGTAATTGAAGTCTAGAGACCAAAGTCTTAAGAATAATATTAATTTATTCTTGTGTCGTACTGTCACAACACTAGTGCCATGCTCGGAGCGCAATCCAGTACATGAACAATATCAATTGTAGAAATTGTACAATATATGAAAAAGCTTGCTATAGAATGCGTAATTGTTTCTAAAAACATACGCGTACGCACGCACGCACACACGCACGCACAAACATACACGAATAGGGTAGGTTGGGCAGGCGGAGAGAAAATTGGCTTAAAAAGAATTGTGAAACATACTTAACTTACTTTTTCAAGAGTAATTAAAGAATATGTATCCTTTCTGAAACAGATGACAGACTTACTCTCATTACAAGCAGTAGAGAGTTCAGCGCCCTCTTGCTTTGCCACTCTTAATAAAGAGTGTTTGTACTCACCCAACAAGAAGCGAGAAAGAGGGTTGCTGCCGATTTCATTTATCTGCGGGTATCTTTCATTGGATCATTATAGTCCAGTAGACTGGCAACTGACTTTTATGGGAAGAAAAGATACTGGCGTTAGTCCGATATTCGAAGAAATTCGATACAATACACACGGGGTGGGGGGGGGGAGGGAGAAAAAGATTGGGCTGAACAACTGAATGTGTTGTTTATGGGGTAAGTTGCTGGCTGTCGAGTCCGGAACTTGTGAATTTTGTCTCTGTCCATACATCAGGTCTCAGAAGTTATCTGGGGGCTGTGGGGCCTGTCTGTTATGTAGTTGTAAAGCAGTCGCCAGAAGTGAAAACAGACTGTGAAGTTTCTGTGTTAGGCATTGATATCTGTTGGTTTCCTCTAGCTTTCTCTCCCAGTCTTAACCTCTTTACATGCAAAGGCGATTGATCGGCTGATTGCCAGTCTTCTACTTCTTTTCTGAAGAACATAAAATACCATTATCAGATTACAACTCGCTTGTCATGAAACATATTTTCAAGAAATAAGGAAAAGAAAAAAATTCATAATGAATAAAATTAACATAGAAGAACTGAAACGATTCAAGCAGGGAATACATGTGCAAAAAGAAAGATTCTTGTATCTCAGTGCTCTAGTGCTTGTGTGTGTGTGTGTGTGTGTGTGTGGAATGCCACATAGGAACGCAGTCCTTCTGTGGCCAAAGCTGCATAAATTGCCAGCTATTTAATATTTTAGTGAGATATTTTTTGTTAAGCTGCATCCCACTTTGACCTACGACCTTTATGCCCGTCTCCCATTTGTCACTCATTTCACTTTCTTTGAAGAGGTCAAACACAAACCATATTACCCTGATTACATCACAGAACTAATCACTTCAAAATCAGATAAAGAAAATCAATATACCTGAAAGTCAACACCAAAGCCCAGGGTCGTTACATTTTTTAACTCCAGGATCGATGCTTAAAAATTGAGTAAGTCTAACACTTCTGGCCTGGCCTGGCCTCGATTACAGTTAATTAAAACTGGTAACACGTCAATAGGTCTGGAACATAAAAGCAAGATTGCCAAGTGAGATTTGTCTTCTGCAATCAGACTAAAACTGTTGACATTTAAGAGCCAACTTTATTTCTGCAATACTTAAAGAAAAAAACTAATCTCTCCCAAAATGTATTTGTTCAGTCGCCACAGTCATCAGTTTTATGACGAACATTAATTTCCATCTAAAACAAGTCTCAGATTTTTTTCCACCGATCTCCCTTCCCCACCCTTCTCTCTCTCTTACTCTCTCTCTCTCTCTCACACACACACACGCACGCACGCACGCACGCACACTCACGCATTCACATATACACGCACATATACACATGCACACACCCTTTCATGTTCAGATGCTCAAACACATAATATCAGGGAATTTAGAGGGATTAACTACTACTCTATAATACCCTGCTTTATGAGACAGCCCCCATTATTAGTTGATCGTTTCTGTCAACAGAAGACATGCGAAAGCTCAACTGCAACCAGTACGCCGAGCCAGGAGACACCATCCCCAACCCTGCCGCCCCCATCACCACGGTAGGAATCAGTCCGGGTGGAATCGGGGGATTGTGTGACACGGCAATTCCATAACTGCTAAGCTTAGCTCTGTTTTTTTATTCGATGAGATTGAAGAGAACGATGAGGAAAAAGGGGAGGACGGGGTGAATAAAAAAAATGGACGAATCTTTCGTGCATGGCTGAATGTGTGTGTGTGTGTGTGTGTGTGTGTGTGTGTGTGTGTGTGTGTTGCTTGCTCATTCGTGTACACACGCTTGAACTGCTCGCTAAATACATCGCGACCAGAGGGGGGGGGGGAGAGTCGTTTTTGACATCGCCACTCAATAATTTTGTTTAAAAGGTTCATAAAGGGTCTTCTTGTCTGGCCACAGCGTGGCCATTTGTTTTTTTCTGTAACAAGCACATCCGAGCAAAACGAACACAGCATTCGGTGTCCAAAATTGTTTTTCTCATTTGCCAGTCAAAAAAATGGAAGAAGAAATTCCAGTAAACACCTACTGTCGAAGTGAACTTTGTCAACCTAAAGCCATATTGTGAACGATTTGGGAGGCCGATTAAAAGCATTTATTTAATTTCTTTTGATATTGTCAAACCACACACAAAGCTTTGAACATTTGATGAATGCTATTTTTTGTTCCCTTATTGAACTAATATTGCATACAAGAATATTAAAAAAATCTTTGTGCACCATAGTGATTTGCAAATACAGGGGGAAGGGGGTGTCTGAAATAGTCTGTCCCGAGAAATAATATTTTGTGTTAGTGTCTCTCGTTCAGCTAAGTTCAGTGCGCTTTAAAAGTGACATTTCAGCTGAATTACATTTAAAATCATCTACTTAAACAGACGGAAGTAATTTTACAGGGAGGCTTAACCTTTGTCTCCGCTTGAGAGTTTAATTCATTAGCATGCGACTTATACTGAGTGTGTCATGTTGTGCATGCAATGTTATGTGTGTTCATGTTTATGCAGCGGACTTAAAAATAACCAATAACTTTTGAGCATCAGTGTGAACGACTGAGTAACGTTTGATGAACGTTCCCTGCTTAATATTATCGGGCTGAATGTTTAAATGTTTCCATTGCTCTTTCCCCCACTCATACTCAGGCAAGCAAGCAAGCAAGCGCGCACACACACACACACGGACAAGCATATACATGATATTTCCACACACATAACCCTGCACGCATCCCATTAAGGATGACTAAGAATCTAACCTAAAAAGCAAACAAATTTCACTTAGTATACTACTTTGTGTGTATGTGTATGTGTATGTGTTTGTGGGTGCGTGCGACGTGTTTTCTCCGTGTTCAGTTCCCCTCAGAGAAAGTTGCTCACGCGGCGCACGTGCTGCGCACGGTGTTGATGACGAGCGCCCCCTACATGATCAGGGACCGCAAATTCCACCTGCGGACCTACCGTCGGTGCATGGTGGGCTCGGAGATGACCGACTGGCTGCTGTCGCAGAACACCCTAGTCCATACACGGCAGCAAGGGGTGGGCATGTGGCAGGTTCTACTGGAGGAGGGCGTGTTGGTTCACGGTAATTTTTTTACAAACAGTTTCATCAGCACTTAGAACTTCCATCTTAGACTAGAAGAAATGGTTGCGATGGAAGAAATCTTTTTAGAGAAGGGATCTTATTTTATGGCCTCTTATTTGTGGGGTAATCTGCTTTACTTTCTTTTTCGTCCTCTTTTTAAAACTAGGTATTAATTTCTTTTCCGTCTCGAATTGCAAAAATATTTGTTTAAGAAAATTTTTATACTTGCTGTCTAAAGTACACGCAGTCAAGAAAATTCATAGCGTTTGTCATGATGATGATGATGATGGTGGCAGAGATGAATATGATGATGATGATGACGACGACCACCACCACCATCATCATCATCACCATCATTAACTTTCAAAGCTTGTAAAGCTATGTATACTATTATCTTTGAACTGGCTTACTTTATTGTTTAAGTGACCGAAATGCTTGCACGTTTGAATTCTGATAATCTGCAGAGTCGTTTGTTCTGCAGTGTGTCACGAGCACCAGTTCAAGGACAAGTACCTGTTCTATCGGTTCACCACTGACGACCAGGGGACGGGTGTGACACCCTCTGCTGCAGACCGCAAGGGGTGTGAGGAGCAACTACAGGACACGCTCCTGATGCTGGCCAAGATCGGCCCTGACGCCATGATGCGGATGATCCTGCGTAAACCGTTAGTATCTCCCAGGTGTTAGGGACCTTCATTTAACAATAACACGCCTCTCGATGCGGGTCGAAAGAAAGCCCTCTATTAGGCGTGGTAGGCCTGTGAATGTACCACACTTCTATTGCCTACAATTGTCTTTCCGTTAAGCTCATTCAGAAGCCATGCAAAAACTTAACAACTTCTTTATCAATCTCGATCAATTACTGTTACAGAGAAGTTGGTAAAAAAAGTAATAGAAATTTGTTAAACCCCTTTCTATGATCTGGCCTTGTTTCTGGGTCTTTCATTTGTGTGTGTGAGACAGAGAGAGAGAGAGAGGAAGGTAGTTCTTATAACTTGTCATGACTCTTAACACTTTTCATGTAATGATAGCACTGTCACAAAATTTATTCTTTGTCATCCAATTGCCATCGCACGTGACAGGGGGGCCGACCGAACCACTGAAGAAATCGAGATCATCTATGAGGAGCTGCTACACATCTCTGCCCTTTCCCACCTGTCATGCATGGTCAAACGGGAGCTGGCCTCAGTCATTGTCTTTGAGTCCCACCCCAAAGCAGGAACTGTGCGTGAGTGTAATATGTGTGTGGTGGCCAGCATGTTTGACTGTCGCCAACAAGTTTTACCTACGCATTAGCACTGATTACAAAATCTTGAGCTCGCTGAACAAGGCAAATAATCAAAGCATAAAACAAATCCTACAGTCACCTTCAAATCTTTAGACTGGTAGGTTTCCTCAGTGAAACTTACCATACACTTTGCAGAAAATGATTTTCAGCATGAGATTTCTGGCTCAAGATGCCACCTTAAACTACACAGTGAAAATATTGTGTAACACAACCTAGCTTTGACAATTACAAGAATAAAGAGATTCGGAGAAAAAAAACTTTGATACCCGAAAAGTAGGAACAGACAAATATCTTCTGAGTGTTAGTAACATGTTGTGATATTCATTTCAAAGTTCTTCTGGCTGTTAGTAACATGTTGTGATATTCATTTCAAAGTGTAGAAAATGCATCTCGGCATATTAGTCCAGATCCACCAGCAAATGCTATCTTTTGACAGTGTTCAACCAGGGGGATGAAGGGAAATCCTGGTATATTATTCTTAAAGGTTCAGTCAACGTCGTCATTTATGGAAAGGTAAATTTTCTCAACAAATCACTTTCATTAAACAGCACTAAATTATTTTGCATTAACTATATTTGAAGAATATGTATAAAAAGCATTAAAAATAAGAGTAAGCTATTTAGTTAAATCTTGTTCTCAAAGAAGACCCAATGGATAAATGTTAAAAAAGAATATTAAGGACATCAGATAAGTGTCGTCATGCGACCTCTTATATGTTTTATTGTCAGTGGCTTATCTTTTTTTCTTTTAGGGTATTGTGAGTACACTGCAAGAAGGTGATGACTTTGGTAAATTAGCACTTGTAAATGATGCTCCAAGGTAAAGAATTTAGTTTCAGCATTTGAATTCTAATTCTGTGGCACTTCTCTTCTTTCACTCACTCTTTCTCCTGATGTTGTAAAAGTAAGGGGGATATGATAACATTGCACATATATATATATATATATAGATACTCCATGGTAATGTGCCAACCATATATTTCGTGTTGAAATTCACATAAAAGAACCAGGAATAAATTTATTCCACATGCATATTATTACATTAAATGAGCATTTATTGTGCAGGTTTCTGCAGTTATAAACACCATAAAAGTACATTTTCTGCAGTAGAACATTAATAGTGACTGAGAGAGGTAAAGTGGAGATACAGTCTACCAAAATATAAATGTATTTTCTTCAGGTTTTGGAAAAGCTTAATTAAAGGAATAATACAATACAGTACAATACAATATAAAAGTAATTGACAATAAGCCATAATGTCTACAGAACTTTGACATCATGGACTTAAGTGTGTATGTGTATATATGTATATATATTCACACACACACACACACACAGGGTGTCTTAAAAATGTATAAACACTTTGAACAATTCACTGTTGAAATGCAATAGAATATTCAGACAGTATTTGTTTTTCCAACACCTGTTTACAAAATGATGTTTGGTTTGGTTCAGGTAAAGCTGTAGAATTGCAAACACATGAAGAAACTGTCGTTACACTTGACTGCATTTAAAACTACAGAATCATTTTAGGATGACTTTCCTTTGTTAAGAGTTTAGTCTGACTGTCATTATTGATTTAACGCTGTTAAAGAAAAGAAAGAAACATTAATCAAGCCGTCAGTTGTTATAGTGTGTGGAAAATGTGTTTTGGTGACAACCCACAAATATATATTTTGGCTTGAATACTAAATCTATTAACATTTGTGAAAAAAAATATTGACTAAATAATATCTTGTGTTCTACAGGGCAGCCACCATTGTCCTCAAAGAGGATAATTGTCACTTTCTGCGTGTGGATAAAGATGACTTCAACAGAATTCTTCGAGTCAGTATTAAGACTTAAAATCTTCTATCAGTAATGAAGCTGGACTTTTTCAAAACAGCAAGGCTTGAAAAGAAGAAAACAATAATATTTTGGAGTTATTTTAGTACTAAATATTCTGCGAATGAAACCAAAAGTGTCTCTGTATCATACAAACAATATTTTTTCATCTTGTAACAAAAAAACCCCACTTATTGACTGACCAAGTAATATGAATAACCTGCCTAACATACTTAACCATTGAATTCAGCTCCCTCTCACTGTCACTTGCAGTAGAGCCAATGATCAAGTGAGCACAATTTTATTGGTGATCACATGAATGCATGCATGCATACAGACATTTACTTTTCAACATGTGGAGTATGCATGTAAACTTGAATATGCACTGGAGGTGGAATGATAAAAAAAGATGATATTGTTTAAGGTAAGATTTTACCTGTTCTTAGGATGTTGAGGCCAACACTGTGCGGCTAAAGGAGCATGGTCAGGATGTCTTGCTGCTGGAGAAGATTCCAGTGACTGTGCCCACTACGGGTGGTTCTTTTCATTCACAATACAAGTCAGTGTCGTCATTGTATTCAAAGTAATATATATTTTATCAAGCAAAATTTACAACAAAAATCTTCACCCTCTTGCATATAAAAGGCAATTAAAATGGCCAGAAGTCAATATAAGAGAGAAACAATGCGATTTTAATGAATATGTGTATGTTTATGTCCATGTAGATTGACATGATCCTCTGTTTTTGTAAGTAGGAATAATTTAATGAGAACATGGTGTTTTGTTCTTGCAGGTACTCTGTAATGGCAGGCACACCAGAAAAAATGTTTGAGTATCTTCTGGAGACACTTATCGACAACAAAAGTGAGGACAGCATGGGTGTGTTCACCTTATTTCCTGATTTTATAGCATATACAAGACATATGGTTGTTGTCTTTAAATGAGTTATATCGCTTAAATTTAAATACGTGTTTCATAAATACAGTATGTTTCATGTGTGTTCTAATTGGAACGATATGACACTGAAACATCTCAGCTAAGACACTGAAATAAATTAAAAGCATTGTCAAAGTTATTGAATGCCATGAAGATTAGATGTCAGACATGCTGTGTTCATTGTATAAAAGTATTAATAAGCATTGTGGAAGAAACAGGTAAATTTTAGCTTTTTTTCATGCAGATACATTTCTTCAAGACTTTTTGCTGACATATGTCATTTTCATGAGTGATGAATCATTGTGTCAAGCCATCAACAACCAATATCTTTTTATTCGTAATATTTACCTATTTCTTATGATTATATGATGTCCATGGGTCAATGATGGTGCTTAAAGAAGACTACCTGTTCAGAAGTTTTATTATTACCTATTATTAGTTTTATTATTATTTTAAGCTATTTACTTAACCTTTGCAGGCTGATGTTAGATTGTCATCCACTGCTATTTGTCAGCTTTCATTTTACTTACAGATACCCCTTTGAATATCTATTCTTTGCCACATTATGTAATGTCAGATCTCAAAAGGTCACAATATAATTTTGTATAAAGGCAAAGTCTGACCCTCTCTTTTACCTTTACCTTCCCTGATAAATCTGATACCCATTGTTGTTGGAGGTAGGGGACAAACAATTAATTTTCAGTCATGGCCCAAAGTGGTCCTCAAATTGCCATCCTTCTGTTTTTAAGTGCACTAATCATAGACTTATGGATTACAGAGCCTACCCTTGTCTCCTTTCTCTATCCCAGATAAATCAGATAGCCATTAACTACTGTGTAGATCGAGAGAGGTCTCCATTTCTGACCCAAGCAGGCTATGTAACTATATATAGCTTGTTAGCATGACCTTGTTTGTTCAGTTAAGTTTTGATTTGAAACTGTTACCTGTTGCTCTTCTGTTGTTTGTTATATAATGCTACATGTAGCTCTGTGTTCCTTAAGAATCATTCGAAATTTCCTTGACCTCTTACCTATCATGCTAAGTCCAATCAGAGCAGTGACCAAGAGGCAGTTGACTTTATATTGTCTCACAAGAAGGGTGTAGTGCAATTTGTGCTAGAGTGGTACAATGTTGCTGGAGATGCTTTCTTGGAGAACCCTGTAATTACCATGTTTTTGAAGGTAATGCACATGAAAATTTACTTGCTCAAACTATCTTAAGTATACAGCCTGGTGTCTGTAAGAGAGAGAAAGAAAGAAAGAAAAAGAGAGAGCAAGAGACAGAACACTCAAGGAAGTTTAGTATTTGCAAATGCATTCAGTAATAAATGTGTATGCTTCCAGGACAAAATATTTTCTTTATAAATAATACTGTCACAAAAATAAAAACATACAAAAATTATTTGATGAATAGTTTCTGATTGTGGGAATGTGTCAATACATACAGGACTTGATTCAGTCCCTAGAGGAAGACATGCAGGTCTATCCCCTTTTGTCTATGGAACATGAACTGCTCACCAACCTTACAAGTTATGGTAAAAGGTCAGGGAGATCCTTTTAATTAACCAGTTCCCAGTACAAGAGATGTTATCTGAACATTCTGAAGGAATGTCTCTTTTTTGTTTTGAAGTGAATGTGCAAGTGTGCCTGTACACACACAGGAACATGTGACATAAATAAAAGTTTAATTTCAATTTTAAATTTAATTTAAAACCCCCCAGAAATGTAAGATTTTTCTGACTTCAAGCATCTTTGTTTTACTTAGCACTACCTCAACAGGTCGTCCTACAAAAAAGAAGGCAACACATTCCTTGATCATAAGCCGAAAGTCCTCTCTAAAATCCCAGCAAGGCTCTGAGAAGAAGAGACCAATCAAAGCTAAAGATGAAAGTGAGTCATGCTTTTATTGTCCTTGCGAAGATTAAAAATTTTTCAATTATTCACACACTCTCCAACTGTGCACACACCCACTCAAGTGTATGCACATGCTTACACAAATGCACAAACACCCAGAAAATCTGTAAGCTGTTTTTCTTCTTGCAGATATATTCAAAGTGTACTGCGCTGATCACACATACAGCACTCTGCGTCTTCCTATGGATTCCACAGTGAAGGAGATAATTATGGCAGCCCGGGATAAGCTGTGTCTGGGAGATGACCCTGTCTTGTGTGAGGTCAAGTCCACAGGAGGTGATAACAATCTATACAGTGCTTTTCTCAATTTTTCCAGGCATATAAATATTGCATGTATATGTATTCTTGCCTACTAGGCCTTTAGCTTGTCCTGTCATCCAGTTCGAGCCTTTATCACAAATACCTAATATTATTTTCACTCTTTCATCCTTAACCATGTACAATATGTATTGAAGGAAAAAAATTATTCTGCTGAATCTGACATATCAGCTTCATCAAAACCCTATAATCATCTGTGTGCAGAGAGGATTGTTTTCAGAGATGAAGATATTTGCATCACTACGAGTCTTAGCTTAAACGGGAGACTTTTCATCACACCCCATGAGCACTTAGATGCTTTGGTAAGACAGCTACTTGCACGAGTTATACAGTCATGACACAAGTCTCTATGTTTAATGTGTGGTGGTCCATACTGCAAGGTTAATGAGGCATTAACATATCATTTTTGATTACAAACCCATTAATTGCAATTTCAAAGATGGTATCAGGAATTAAACATGATTAAACACAGATTGTGAATTTGTCTCAGACTCCCTTGCCAGAGCAAGATGGTCCCAGCACTGGAACAAGCAACACTTTAGAAATGATGTCGACAAAAGAGCTTGCCTATCACATGACCTTCTATGACTGGGAGTTATTCTCATGTATTCATGAGGTACAGACTTTTCCTTAATGAAACATAAAATCATACTTTCAATTGAAGACATGTCTTTGGCATGATTTTCATGGGTGCACAGCAAATCAATATTATTTTTGGGATATTCTCATGCAGTGTTTGAAGCATGCAGAGAAGTATCCCTAGTACTTGTATGTTGAGCTGCAGATGTCAAAGACTGTCTTTCTTATCACATAATGTTATGCTATATTTCTTCTTCATCTATATTTGTGTCTGTTCTTTTGAGAGTCTTTAAACAACATATTTTTGCTCATGTTCAAACAAAACCATGAATAAGTTCAAGAACAAATTTTGTGAAAAAAAAATTCTTGATGTCAAAATATATTTTCAGAAGCTTTTGTGAGCTAAGATACACCAAGCTGTTTGCATTAATATTTGTGTGCAGTATGAACTGATCTATCATGTGTTTGGCCCGTCAAAATTTGGCCGCATCACTGCCAACCTGGACTTGTTCTTACGGCGCTTCAATGAAGTACAGTTCTGGGTTGTCACAGAAATGCTGCTGGTCACAAATGTCAGCAAGAGGGTACAGCTGCTTCGCAAGCTCATCAAGCTGGCCTCACAGTGAGTGCATCAGGAATCTTTTCTATGTAATTATTATTCTACGTTTTTAGCAACAGAACAATACATTCCTATACTTTGGTCTTACATCATTTTTCCAAATTCCTTTTTAGTAATAATAGTGTAACCATTAACCACTGGTCCATTCACACTATAGGGTCTTATCATGACTTCATGTGTTATAAATCTCTCATACTGTGCCTCATAAAATAATTAGAATTATTACACACCAGTTACAGCAGCTGTAGTGCTTTGTCCCCTCAACCCTTTAGCCCCTTCCATCCCTGAATCTCGGTAGGTTGTGTGAACAGAACGGGCAATGTAGCACCCAAAATTGAGCATAAATAGTGTACAAAAATCAGCGCTTCCACATGATATGCCCCATGGTGACAGGTACTGCTAGTTAGAATAGTAAAAAGCTTGCTTGCTGCTTCTCTTTTCCTCCCTTCTTCCCCAGTCTCCACGGAGCCTGACACTACAGATGAAATAAATATCCATTATTTGAGTGAATGAGATATCTCATGCACATTAAGATCTAGAACTAAAGCAGTTGTAGCACACACATAAAAATCAGCTTGCTTGCTACTTCTCTTTTCCTCCCTTCTTCCCCAGTCTCCACGGAGCCTGACACTACAGATGAAATCAATATCTATTCTTTGAGTGAATGAGATATCTCATGCACATTAAGATCTAGAACTAAAGCAGTTGTAGCACACACATAAAAATAATCCAATCAGAAGTTAAAGGATGCCTCAAAAGAACATATTTTTGGGGAAATCAGGGTCTTTTGGGGATTTCCAAGTCCGCTAAATGTGGGTGTTTAGCAGGTGGGGAAAAAGAACAACATGAAAAACTAGATTAGATGTTGTACC
Source organism: Marisa cornuarietis (assembly GCA_004794655.1). Classification (NCBI taxonomy): domain Eukaryota; kingdom Metazoa; phylum Mollusca; class Gastropoda; order Architaenioglossa; family Ampullariidae; genus Marisa; species Marisa cornuarietis. The sequence goes on along the minus strand of SMMW01000635.1, from coordinate 3,189,053 downwards.
CATCAAATAAGAGCTAGAATTTTAGTTAAAACACTCTTCACACTAATCTGTCATGTTTTCTCCACTACACAGTTGTAAAGACTACCAGAATCTTCACTCATTCTTTGCCATTGTGATGGGACTAAGCAACATTGCTGTCAGCAGACTCTCTCAGACCTGGGAGGTAAAAGGCTTTTTGGAATTCTTTTTGCACATCCAGAGTATTTATTTAAAAAAAAAGAAAGTGGGCGGTAGGGATATCATTCATGAACAAAACATAAAGAATTTACTTACTCCTTTGCAACCCTATAATCAGATTAAATGTTTTTTTTAAATAAGGGAATAGTAAAGAAATATTATCTTTCCCTACTTCTAAGTCACTCAAGTGGAAAAAGAGGATTATTCTTGCCAATTCTTATCTTTTCAAATAGTAAATGTAGCAAAAAAAAATAAAAATAAATAAAAGCCATAAAGAAATATGATTGAACAAAAAGAACAGGGATCCACCCAAGAATTGACATGTTAACAGCCATGATTTTGGCTATTGCTTATAGTTTTGTTAAATGAGAGAACCATAATAAAGTATTTACCTGTGTATCAGAAACTTCCTGGAAAGTTAAAGAAGCTGTTTGAGGAATTTGAGACCATCATGGACCCTTCACGCAATCATCGAGTGTACCGCTTGACTGTGGCCAAAATGGCTCCTCCCATCATTCCATTCATGCCGCTTCTCATGAAAGGTCAGTTTGTAGCAGCATTTTTCCACATCAATTCTCATGAAAGGTCAGTTTGTAGCACCATAAGTCTACATCAATTCCAATTTTCTTTCTCCATGTGGCTGTAAAATAAACAACTGTGTATCTTTTATGCAGTTTTGCATATGTATCCTATCAGTTCAAAAGATTAAACTTTGTGTGATGAAAGATCTAGTGGGGTGCAATTTGTTCTGAGTAAAGTTCAATACAAGATACTATTTCCCAAAATAGACCTTTCAATCAGTTTAGAGTAAGCAGACCTCAATGGCAAATGTAGCTTGTATAGAAAATGGCATAGCAATATGACTCTACTAAGACTGCATTTCTCCACTCCCAGCAAAGTGATTTTTCAGAAAAAAAACACTTGCACTGTTCTTACTAAATTTATGTGTTTTTTCAGACATGACATTCACTCATGATGGAAATAAAACATACTTTGATAACCTAGTGAACTTTGAAAAAATGGTAAGTTGTTTCTCATGCACATATGATTTATTTTGTGTGCATTTGTTTGAGAGCATCTAGACAGAGAATGTAATAAGGGATATTTTATTGATGTCTTTGTCAAACTGATTTTAGAACCTCTGGCATGCATAATATGCTTTTATACAAATGCCCATACATTTCTTCATTTATGTTTGCTTCCTTTAATCTACTCAACATTTTGGATATTTTTACATTGCTTTTACTTGCATTTCAGCATATGATTGCACAGACCTTAAGAACTGTTGGGTACTGTCGAAGCCAACCACTACGTAAGTCATTTTGAAAAATATATACTTCATTCCTTTTGAGTTTATTAAATTAGCCACAAATTTAATTTATCCCTGGGACATTGGAGAAAATGCAATAATGAAATGCTAGATACCTTTATTGTTTTAAACATTGTAAGAATGTCTTTCATGCACTACAAACAACACTGTTTGATGCCTTTAAATGCACTAATGCCTATATATTTACTGCAATTATTGTTATTAGTTGCAGTAATTGTGAATTATACCTTAATTTTGAGGCCACATACTGTAAACAATCTTTTTTTTCATTGTCTGCTAGTCTGAAACTGACAGATTGGGAGATGGTTTATCTGTCATTTTAATAAATCACAAAGATTTATTTTAAACCATTTGTTGTGATATTTAAACCAAGGTAAAGATAATAGCAAGAATGGGAAGATGAAAATTAAGTTTATGGAAATAGCTGCAGTCAAATCAACATTTTCTACATAAATACTGCAGCATTTCTCTAGTAAAAGTGGTATGCTTGTTAGATTGTGTTAAAAAAGCTCATTCCTCTATAGTAATTTAGTAACTTGATGACTTAGAAATTTTTGTGTAGTTTATTGCCAGCTGACTTTTTCACTGATGCACAATGGTGTGTTTCAGAACTAGACCTTCCTAACACGGTGAAGGCTTCAGCAGATACAAAGAGTTACATTCGGTAATTGCAATGTGCCACATGGTTCTAACGGCGTTATGACTGAATCTTGTAATGTATACTGTTGACTATGTGCATACAATTATTTCTGTAATCTTCATGTAAATTGAATGATTGACAAAAGTGATTTCTGTCGCAGCAACTTGCAGGTGATTGACAACCAAAGGATGTTGACACAGTTATCTCATAAACTGGAACCAAAAAAGTCATAGTAACAACACGTGCTTGTGTTCAAAATCAACTAAATGGAGCCTGCACACGGGAACCTGAAGTGAAACTGTGAGAGTGCTGTCAAGAACAAAGACTTTATCCTTCTCTTATTTGCACAAACATGTAACTAATACCAGTAAGAATATACGAACCATTATGTTAGTCATTTGTACATATCATCACATCATTTCTTGTTCTTGTTGTAGTTTTAGGTAACATTGCATGCAGACATTTTAGAAATAATGGTCCACCTAGGTACAACAGAAATTTAGACAGTCAATTTTTGCTTTGCTTAATTCTAGCTTAGTGCACTGTTTGTAAAGTCAGACATATGAGACCATCACAAGAATGTGAAATACAACACTCTCAGTCTACAATTAAGTACTTGAATGGCATGATTTGATGATTCTAAATTATGATGTGACTTTTGAAAGCAAATACTTTGAGAAAAATCAAACTGTGATGACTATATATCTTTTACGTAATGTGCAAAAATCGATTCTGTGCAGGTGTGATCGATGGTTAGATTGGTTGTTTAATGGCTGTTTGAGCTTTGATTTAAAATGGAAAAAGTACTATGTTTTGCTCTGGTAATTTAGTAACTGGTGGGTGCTGAACCTTCTATTTCTGAAAGCAGCGGATATGTCTTCAATAAATGCATAAGCCTACAGCAAGGCAGCAAGGAAACGGTTTTAGAGTGAGGAGAAAAATATGCAAATGCCATCCACTCTTCTACTCTGAAAGTGGGGATATTCAGAGAAGTGACATGAAGGCATAACAAAACTACAAAAACATATTAATGCTTTTGAGGCAAATACCAAGAATTTTACGTTGGGCTAATATTCACATCCCCAAAGTGTATCATCACTATTGTTTTTCATGTTGACAGACATACATGTGACACATCAACAAACATTTAATTAGAGGCTGCATAGTTTGTTTTTGCAATTCTAGAGCTGCTGAATACCTTTAATTCTACTATTTCCTTTTCTGTCACGATTTACAAATTATACTATTAACTATATATAATCTGACTTTAACAGTCTGTTTTAATTTCTGTGTAAATAGAATATTCTTTTCATTTTGAATCTTTGTGCTGTTTTCTTTCATATTTTGAATTTCTACAAAAAACAAAAATATACAATGTACAATGCATTTTCATCTTGATCTTATGACCGAACACTTTTATTCTCTTTAGTCATTTGCTTATATTTTATAATCATGTAAAATGAATAGCAACGATAAAAGTATGCTGCCTTATCTTCTGTTTTCTCTTGTTCTACACATATCGTGATCTTAATTTGTTATGGTCATGCAGGAGAGGAGCAGGTAAAGTTAATTGTATTTTCATTTATGCAACATGAATTCTGAGGTCATTAAAATATAAAAAATGTGAGTAACTATGGCCTCTTCTTACAGTGGCACATTCTGAGTTTAGATAAACAGTGATGAACATATTAAAAATATGTAGGAAAACTCTTGTGTCATATTTAATACAGTGTAAAATAGTGTAAGAAACTGTTGTCTATGATAAGCTTTTGATGAAGGCTCAATTATGATCTATTATCCTGGTGAAAAAGATTTTTTTAACAATGCATAAAGTCAAATGTTATTTATTATTTCTGAACTGCTATCATTTGTTTGCAGGGTAACAGAGTTTGTCAAAAATGAAACTATTATGAATATTATAAAACATAATTTTCATTGGTTGTGATCATCAATCATGAAGTTGAAGAGCTCTAAGAAAGCATTTCTATTGACAAATAAAGAAGAAAAGAGGACAATGTGTTTATCTTTTGTCCCATTATTTTGAAAACATGATTATTATTTGCAATAATTTGCACACTGTGTAGGTCGTGTATGTATGAATAGAAACTGATATAGCTTATGAAGACACACCTACATTCACAAATATTTAAACTTACATGTGCATCATGTCTAGACACACCCACACAAGCATATGTGTTTGCTTAGACACAAATTTGTTTCAGGAAGAAGACAGTTGAGTAGTTAGAGATGAGAATACCAGCCAGTTTGATAAACTGTGGAACTGCATATTGTCCTCAATTGACTTAATTGTTAATTAGTTGTGGAAAAGGTACTGATAAAATGATTAGGAAAAGGAATAAGAACAAATAAAGATTAGCAAAAATGTCACAGAAAAGCAGGCCCCAAGATAAGTGCAATCTGCAATGACCAAAACAACACAAACATTAATTATTTTTTGTGTGCGATGCTCTGAGACAGTCTCCAGAGCAGCAGCAGACAGAACCAGAAGGAGGTACTTTGTCGTCTCACATGACAGACGGCGCAGAGAGGACTGATAGTGTGATACTCTGTATCATCTCTGTTGAATCTGTAAGTTTACCGAGTAAAGGTTGTGAAGGATTTGAACTGGTGAAGCGTGACTCTACACATTTTCAACACTGCTGCATTAAATTAAGCAGTAAAATTTTTTTTCTCTCTCTGTACACTTAACAGAATGCCTTTTTTTATACTTACAATGAGGAAATCTTTTAAACAGGGTCTTAACTGCATTTTTTTGCCTCCACTTCCTTCAGGCGGCAGACAGCCGAATAGTTCGAGATGCAAATACCAGCAGGTTTGATACCTGTGGCACAGGATATTGTCCTTTAATGGACTTAATTAGTTGTGGAAAAGGTACTTGACCTTAAAATAATTAGGAAAAACAGTGGGGAAAAATAAAGATCGGGAAAGATGTCACAGGAACGTAGGCCCCACTAGAACGTAGACTTGAAAAGGAACAGCTTTCTTATAGGGGGGGGGGGGAACATGGCGGCCATAACAAAATAGCTCGCGGCATTATCGTCTGCTCGCTCCACTCAATTGCCCTACGTAATAAACTAAACCTAACCCTACACCAAACCCTAACCCCAAACGTCTGACAAAATAACATAGACCAGCCTATGAGGTCACATCCCTCCCTATAAGAAAGTTCTGCCCTTGAAAAACACTTAGTCCTTAAGTAATCAGACTAATTGCCTTAGCTTATTAGTGTCTTAATTTGCGGTTACACCACAAACTTCTATATTCTGTCCGGGATACACGTAACCACTGTTGCGGAAGTACATTTTGAGTGTTGTCCCTTTACGGTGTATGCTTTTCTCGTAACAACGAGAGAAATAAAATAGTGTACAACAGTAAGCCAATGGTGTGTTATTGCTTTTAGAGACATAGTTATGACTTAAATGAATCATTTAGTACTTTTACAGTTGTAAATTAAATTTCAATCATCTCAAACTGTCGCAGTGGCGAGGAAAGCTCTAGCGAGAAGATAACTCTGCTTGACTGCTGTCCTTCGTTAAAATACCAAAATGATCTTAATCAAACTCGCGGAGTGGAGCTTTATTTAGGTCTTGGATTGGCCTCTTAAAGGCTAATCTATAAAAATGTCAGATTCTGAAGATGAAGGACCTGACAGGCAGCTGAAACTCATTGTAATGGGAGATGGTGCGTCGGGCAAGGTGCGTGTTACAACTGTTTATTTAATGACAGTACCTCGTTTGTTGCTAGTTGCTATGGGACTTTTGGTGAGGTAACCTTTTTCAACAAAAGCAATAATAATAAGTATTGTGGTTTAGTGTACAATATGATTCTAAAGTAAAGTTCAATAATAGCTATTTAACTTGTTTGTTCATTTGTTTATTGCTTGGAATGATTTCTTCGGGATTTTTTCCCCCATTGCCGTATGAACATCTTGCAAAACAGCTTCTTCGTGCAATGATAATAGATCTGTTTATCTTCTTTTGTTGACATATATATTGTAGACATCGTTGTGCATGAGGTATACCCAAGAACAGTTCAAAAAGGAGTATGGACAGACAGTTGGGCTCGACTTCTTTTTAAAGAGAATTGTCTTACCAGGTGAGTGTGTTTACGATTTAAATCGCTTTGACATTTTTTCCCAGCTGCTGTTAGAGAACTAACATTTACAGTGTTCTCATAATAATAAAGTATTGTGACTTACAACAAACAATGTAGTGTATGAAAAATCTTCTAAGATTTGATATGCTTAACAGGAAATCTTAACAAGGCACCAACTTGTCTCTTCCTTACAAAACCCATTTAGGGTATACTAAAAACCTAATGTATTAGTATACTTAGTTCAATCTATTTCACTTATGAATTGTCTCATACACTCACTCTGCTTATCTGTCCCTGTCTCTCTCTCTCTCACACACACACACACACACAAGAATGAAAGGGAATTAAATAATCATAATAATAACTAATAAGAAACAAGAGGTATTGGAAGGTAAATTAATGTTTGATAGTAAACAGTCTGGTATTTTTATTTGTCTATCAGGTGGTGTGAATGTAGCCTTGGAGGTGTGGGACATTGGTGGCCAGACAATGGGAAGTGCAATGCTGTCAAACTACATATTTGGAGCTCATGTAGGTTATATAGATGTGGTCATTTAAGTTTATTTTCCAGAGTTAAATATAAATTCATTAGTTGTACTTCAATTTCATTTGAAGTAGTATACTACAGCATCTGCCTGTTGTCTTTTATCTTTTTCAAGGGAGCTCTATGACTTAGCACTTATCAGCATAAATTCATGTAAAAAATATTTATATTTCATTTTCTGGTACTTCACTCTTTTATTTGTGTGATTTCCAGTAGACAAATTTTGTCATCTTAATTTTCAGGGAGTTTTACTGGTATATGACATAACCAACTACTCTAGTTTTGAGAACATGGAAGACTGGTACAACTCAGTTAAGAAAATCTGCATCGGAGGACGATTACCTCACATGGCACTTGTTGGCAATAAAAGTATGTAAAACTTGATTTTGTTCTTCAAGAATTTTAGTTTTTATAGTCTCCTTAACTTATTCTAGCTTGCACAGTTTCTTCATATGTATGTGTTCTTGATGCTTTTCTATTTTTATACAATTATTGACAAAAATGAAAAATTACACTAGCTGAATCACTTCCAACCAGGCCTATTTCCATATTTACATGAAAAAAGGGAACCTTGCTAGAGTGGTGCAGCAAATTTCCACCATTCAACCTTATAAAAGGTTGGGGAAAGGGAAAACACAAAAAGTTGGCCCTGAGAAAAATGCAGTTTCTTACAACTTACCGTCGAACAACCTAAGAAAGCTAAGATAATGACAGCTTTTACAGGAACTATCAAACATTTCCCACCACAATCATCTTTTCATTCCAAAATATGGGACCAAGCAGGAGTGTGCATGCTAAGTGCTATGCAGCAAAAGAAGCTTATGACCGTAACCCATTTATGCCAGAGGTTGTAATTTTTGAATTTGTGCATGAAATTCATGCATGTGACCTAAGGATATTCAAGGAACTAGAATTTAAAGAGAAAAAAAATTGTTCCAAAAACGTGAGGTATAAAAGGGTTCTAAACATGATGAGATTGAAAGTGAAGAATATTACATTATGTACAAGTATTCTTTTTTAAAAAACTGAGAAACTAACACTGATGAAACTAAAGAAAATTTAGCACAAATCATGTATGGCTAATTGGGGTGGGGGGGAAAGAAGACTTTTTTCAACATTCTTTTGAAATACATCTTTCATTCTAAATTTACTAAACAAGTTTACTTTCAGGATGCATTTAGGTAGGAATAGTTGATTTCTGCTTATTTTGTAAATATCTTATAGTTTGTTTTGTTCTTCTATCTCTTTTAGTTTTTTAAAAATATATTTTGAAAAATGAGATATTTTTGCTTATTTTGGGGTAACTAGCTTCATCTCATTGTTGTGTTGTGAACAAGCTAACAAAAGGCATTGACTTCATTTGTTTTTTATGTGTATTAATATTTGCCTATTTCAGAATTAAGAACATGTAGAATGCAGAATGTAATGTTTATAGTACAAGTAAGTTATCAAGTGAGCCCAAATGTATGTAAGAGCATGTTAACCTGAAAGTGTATTTTGTGAAGAGATACTGATGTTGCTGTGAAAACAAGTTTTTGGCAAGCTCTTCTTCTATTGTCTTTGGTTTATTTCTGTTATGTGGAGCCTTAATTTCTTTGTATGGTACTTTATGGCAAGTATTCAATGAGGAAGCACGGTTAGTAATTGTCCACGCTTATGCTCTGACAGAAACACTAACATCGGCATTAACTCCATCACATGTTTTCTGCTCTTATTATAATTCTCTTTTGCATTATTTTCAGTTGACCTTGAGCACATGCGAACAGTTAAGCAGGACAGACATCAGAAATTTGTACAGGAACATGGTCTGACAAGCTACTTTGTATCAGCAAAGACAGGGGATTCAGTAAGCATGAAATTCCAATTTGTTAAGGTTGAGCACAGAAAAGCAGCTTTATGTTAGACCAAAAGTTTCAGTGGAGCAGACTAACCATCTAACTACAGAATTTTCCTTGTAACTTGGCTAATTGGGGAAGAGCTGTGGCTCCACATATTATGTCTCATTTTTTTTTTTTGGATGCATCCATAGCTCAGTATAACCACGGCACTGTACATTGTTTTTATGTGCTGAAGAATTGTGGAGGTTTGATATGTTTCCTTCAATTTCTAATTCTGTTGTTTATGACACCATACAAAATCATGCAGTTTCACGTGTTGAAAGGCCATACATGCATTGCATGTTTTCTGTTAACAGGTAAATCTCTGTTTCCAACGAGTGGCAGCTGATATTCTTAGCATCAAGCTCACAAAACCAGAGGTGGAACAGCAACGAGTGGTTAAGGCTGAGGTTATTCAGTACAGCAATGAGATGGCTGCTGCACGACCAAAGCCCCAAGAGACAAAGAGTTCATTTTGCTCCGTCCAGTGATGGGTTTATTGTGTCCTTTTCTTGAAAAGGAGGGAAAAAAGACAGATTCTAGGCACAGGGTTTGTGACATGATTATAAAGTAGCATGTCAGATGTTTTTCCACATGTTTTAAGCTTGTTGAATCTTGTCTCCTAGTTCTTAATCCTAATGTCAGTGACAGATATTGTGTCTTTTCTCAGCTTGCATTTTCTACGCAGTCATACCACTTAATGCAGTATCACAACTCTGTTTTCTGTCTTTGTTAATATTAAAAACATCCACATATAATTCAATGTACTCTCCAAAAAGCATTCAGTATTTTAGAGGATTGACTACTTAAGCCATATTTTCACATATATGTGATTACACTGTTAAAAATTTGATTCTAAATTTGGAATATTGTAAAAGTAAGTCATGCTTAAACTTAAATGTTTTCTAAGTTCGCGAGGTGATCATTGTGTGTATGTTTGTGATGTGTGTAAGTGTGCATGCTTATGCACATTTAAATGAGAGAGATACCTCACAAATTGTCCTTTACACATTTTCATAAAATAGCAGCACGAGGCGAGAGAAGTTTTAGCCTTAAAGTGAGCAATGCTGCACTTATCTTGCCAGGTTCATTTTACATTTTCATTTTAATTCGCTTCCTTTGGCACATAGTGTTTTTTCTTTGAACATTTGGCAGTTATGAGACAATCTAATCACAAGTGATATATGAGCATAATTATTGATGTTCCATGGTTTGTCATAGGTAATGGACTTTATTGGAAAAAATGTTGAAAATAACTCATAGGAAATATGAAAATTTATATTTTAAAAATGTTATAGGCATTGAAAATGGAATATCTCATTAAAGGGTATAAAAGGGAAGAATTCTAATTTTTCAAAGCAGAAAGCTGAACCGCTAGAGCACTAGCATCCAAAGCCAAAGGCATGCTAGTTTTGTGGCGCAGCTAACTTCTCCCAGTCTACCCAGCTGTCAAGAATGGGTAGCTGACTCCATACGAGGTCAGGGAAAAATAAAGCAACAAGAGGGAGAGATGGGCATCTGTGCAAAAAGCCGGCCCAAAGAAAAATGCGGTCTCCAATACCTCACCCCTTCAACAATCTAAAGGTTAAGGAATATGACCTTTTCTTTTAAAAAAACAGATATATAAATAACTTTGATGCATACTTGAAAAGCTTTTTTCGTTGTTTTATATACATGCAGACTGGATTGTCATTTGTAACTGTTACCCTTCCTCCAGTTAATCGTTAGAACTGTCATATTGAAAGTCAAAATTGTGCAGTATAATACAATTGTGAGGAATATATATTGTACTTTGTTTCAAACCTCATTGTGTTGTGCTTTTTTTGAAAAGGTTGTTTTTGTTCAAGGGTTACTGTTGTGAGGTTAGAAAAATATATAATTGCTGATATATAATAAATATATAATTGCTGAAATAAAAAGGGTTGGCTACTGAGTGGCTTGTTCATGAAGAGAAACCTAGTCCGAAACATTTTGGCCACTTAAACAAAGTTTATGCATCTCTAGCAGAGAGAAACACATGAACTGGAAACATGCAGATGGACAGACATGTTTATTTCTGAAATTGTACTCCTGAGATCAAAGTATGTGCATAGTAGACCCATCAAGAATACAATAAGCTGCTTAGTTAAATAAATAGTAGGCATTGTGAGAATGGACCATGTATAAGCTTTTGAAATAACCACCAGCTTTTCCTTGACTTAAAATATATCGTTAGGTCCACTGTGTTATCTGGAGCTGAAAAAAAGGTCAGTAACATGCATGGACATGTATACATGAGTCTGTGTGAGATGGACATGAGAGCAATACAGGGTGCTCAGGTGACAGCATTAATGGATTGGTCTGGCATACTATAAAGTTTCAGGCTAAGTAGAAGTTCTTCAAACAAATTGTTTAAAAGTTCTTGTTTGTATGATTTTGTTTGGCGTTTTTGTGTCATTTTACATACAATAGTCGTCCAAAAAGTTCTAAGCCTCACCCAGAAAGAAGAGCCATAGCTAAACATTTTTGTTTTGGTAACACACTACCACTTCTTATGAAACTAGAAAAACTAATACAGATTTCTATTTTAATTTGTGTGCATGTGAGGCCCATATATAGGTGAAGGGTAGTGAGAAACAGACAAAACAAAGGCCTGAGCAGTCATAAGGTATCTGCAAAAGAAAGGTATGACAACCAAAGAAATCCATTGGGACATGGTACAGACACTTGCTATGCACTTCCTATGCAGCTAGGAAAAAGTGGGCTGCTGAATTCAAGCAGGGGAGGGTCAGGTCGTCCAAAAACCTCAACCACTGATGAGCAAGTTCATGCCATTCACCGTATGGTTCTGGATGACAGACGTCTTACTGTCCAGCAGATAGCTAAGTCTATAGGCATTAGTTCTGGTTCAGTCCACAGTTAAAACAGTTAACTGAAATCTTGGGAATGAGCAAGCTGTCTGCAAGATGGGTCTCAAGAATGCTGACGCCAGAGCAGAAGCTGCAAAGGGTTGACATTTCCAGAACACTTCTGAGTCGCTCCCAGGCTGACCCTGAGAATTTCCACCGCAGATTAGTAACTCAAGATGAAACCTGGGTTCATCACTTCGAACCTGAATCAAAGATTCAAAGTAAACAGTGGAAACACTGTGGTTCTCCACCCCCGAAGAAGTTCAGGCAGGCAGCATCTGTTGGCAAGGTGATGGCTTCTGTTTTTGGTGATTTTGAAGGCGTAATCATGATAGACTATCAAGAAAAGGGAAAAACTATTAATGGACAGTACTATGCATCAGAATTAACACATATGAAGGAAGAAATCAAGTCGAAACGCAGAGGGAAGCTGAGGGCAAGTGTACTCTTGGTCTGGGATAACGCCCCCGTTCACTCTGCTCAGGTTGCAGTAGCTGAAGCAGCCAACTGTGGCTTTGATTTGCTATCCCACCTCCCATACTCACCAGACTTAACTCCATCTGTTCTCTACCTGTTTCCTAAACTCAGATCCCACCTACGTGGTCGCTAGTTTGGAAACAATGGTGAGGTCATATGTGCTGTAGAGGAGTTATTGGAGGATCAGGACGTCACCTTATTCCATGATGAGATTGCAATACCTGATCATCGTTAGACCAAGTGCATTGATGTCAAGAGGGACTATATAGAGATATTGTCAATAACTGTCTTGTTTCTGCAACTCCTTGTGGGTGAGGCTTAGAACTTTTTGAACCTTTTTTGTACATTTGACCGAAATTTCTGAATTACATTCCTGTCCTACTACTGTTTTCCCTCAGACTTCAGACCTGAGACTCACATAAATTGTCAAGATGCCTATTATTTGGTATTTTCAATTGACATGCATGGGTCAAAAAGTTTTTATCACCAAGTAATTTTTTTCTTTCTTACAACTAAGGGCAGTAAACCTGCAGTAGTTATTTTGGATCTACCTCGCAAGGAGGTAAATGGGGTGTACGTCTCTTCAAATGATGAGAGTTGCAATAAGACAACAGTTAGAAAAATTGGGAGGTATAACAAGCTTAAAATAGTATCGAGGGTCAGTGACAGGTGTTGCAAGGAGGCAGCAGAAACAAGTTGTAAGACAAGAATAATAAGGACCCGTGAAAGATCTCGTCAAACAACTCGAACGGAAGTAATGTCCTCAATCAGAGTTCGCTTGTACAAGTCCCAGTCAGCCTTCCTCTGCAAGCTTTCCTGGAATGTGCTCTCGTCAGGGTATGGTCTGATGATCTCCTGCAAGTTCTTTTTCACGAAGTCCGTGGCGTGTTTCCAGAAAAAGTCCTTAGATAACATGATGCACTCTGCCCCCAGACTGACCTGAAGACAGAAAAATAGCTGGATTTAATTTTGATACTCTTTTGTGTGTACAACAGGTAGAGCTGACAGCTGACATGTTATTAGAGGCTGTATTCTTCTCATGCTTGATCACTGCCATTATTTCCACATTAACACTTTAGTAGTTTTTTTCCTTTTCCAGTTTTAATGATTTATTTATACCTCTTATTAAAATCTGTGGTGTGTTTACGGATAATATAATTATGGTCAGGTTTTGTTTGAAGACTATCCTTTTTAAACTTGAAATAATGGCGCTCAAGTTTGTTGTTCCGAAAAAAATCGAGTTGTTGTTTGTGAATCATGGTTAAACTTTAAATCCACTTTAATTATACCTGTATATGCTTGCTTATTAAAGTGAAAAAGGTCTGAAGCTCATCATTAATCGTCAGTGTGGCCTTTATAAATTAGGACCCACACTCTGCCTAGGATTCAACTCACCAAACTCACAGAGGTCTGAGGGGCATCAATATCATCTGGAAACTGAATCAGCTCAAGACCCTGATGTAATGAGAGCAAAGTTGTTACTGTCACGAGATGAGCCAACATTCACAGCGCTAACAAGCTGTGAACAGATTTTAATTCTTCTATTCTTATGTAACATTTTAATCTTTAAATGTTTTAATTCACAGAAGTGTAATTCAGGCAACGAACATCAATGACCATTATCATTGTCACCATTATTATTATTATTATTTTATTTTACCTATCTAGAAAGTCGTAGACCGCAAGATTATATTGTATGATTATATTGCGTTGTATTTATGTTGTACAATAAGATCATGTCGAGTGCTGTATAGATTTATTCAAGTTCTTCTATTAAGAAACAGGTTAATTTTCGCTTATAATACTGATATTCTTTCAACTTATGCTCAGTCTAACAATCCGGCAACACATCTCTGTTAGTTTTCGAGCTACATGTATTTTGTACAAGTCATTTCATTGGTATTGCAATTGTGGAGACTCACAAAGGCATCACGTGGTTTGAGGAGGGCCACCTGTACAAACACCGGAGGATGGCCAGGCGGAGCGGACAGCGACAACTCTTGCTGACCCTTGAGTTTCTTGGGATGCGGTGATCGTTCTTGGAGGCCGACAGACACGCGGGGAGCGAGCACCGTCTGGTTCGGATCATTCAAAATTTAAGACTTTGAAAGCATTGCAAATAATGGCCAAAACCAGCGACTGAACTGAAAACGTGCCGATCTACATGACCGAGTAAACACAAGAGAAGAAGAAACGGACTCTAAGATGGTTACATTTTTGTATTTTTACATCTACTTTAAGTTTTTTCAGTACTTTCAGGATTTTAATTAATATCGGTATTATATCGTAATAGTAATGTGCGTGTCTGAAGCACACTTGTACATTCGTCTTTCGATAATCAATTTGCTTTTCTTCTTTCTTACATATCTACTGTGTAAAAAGGCGCTTGCTGTTACTTACAAAGTAATGATGTTTGTACTTCAATAGTTCCACAGCAAAATACAGCCGAAAATACTACTTACAAAATGAGCTTTTCCTGTGGTGAGAGTTTCCATGTAGTTTTTCTTTGAAAATTTCCTGGCTGCAGGAGGATCGTTAAAAGACGATGACTGTTTCAGAAGACGGTTTCCACGTAAAAGCTGCGACCCCCTTGTGACTAATGCTCCTAGCTTTTCGTTCTCAGCAAGCTTGGGAAGACTTTCTCCATTCTGAAAGGCAGAAGCCACACATGTGCTATTTGCTCATGATTTGAGACTTTGGATTAAATCAAGAAATTTATTGCAAAGACTGAACAGAAGAGGTCGACGGACCTAAAGGAGAGCAAAAGGAGCAACACGCACCTGAGCTTCCTCCTCGCTCCTGTGGTGATGCAGGAGATGAACTCCATTAGGCTTCGGTCGTCGCCGTCGGATGCCAGTGTCTATTTTTGGTCCTAAGCCACACACACACACACACGCCTTTGTTAATTCCCCAATACTTCCCTAAAACAGTTTCCCTTTTATGTAGCTGACCTCAGCTCATTTCAGGAAATTGGTTTTCATAATAATTCATACTAATTAGACAGCTACACTCGAGAGAGGCCAGAAGCTAATAATGAAGTTCCTCTAGTATTTATGGTCTCAACGATAAGAGCTTATAAAGCGTTCGAATGAAGAGCAAAGACATGCACATTGTCAAATATGTGACTATTTTTGGCAAAGTTTTACACGACTGCCATGTAAAACACGTTTGCCAAACACAAGCATAGACATTGTGTCCGTTTATTGCGGTCCTATAGGTGAGGGCGGAATTTAGAAGTTATCTCTAACCGTGTGCCTACCCCTGGCAGCTGTCCCAGTGTGAGGAAGGTTGAAAATGTCATCTTCGGGTACAATATACCTTCGGGTATCAAGACGGGCCGTGACTGCTTGTAATTGCTTCAACACCTGACAGGAACCCTGGGGAAGGCGAAAACAGACCACATCGTGAGGACAGTTTAAATGAAGGTAACTCAATCAGGAAATAGGAAATCTCAAAAATCTTTATCTTCTACTCACTGATGCATAGTTTTTTCAGTTCGCATCACCGAGTCTTAGATGATAATTACTTGGGGTTTTCAGGATGACACTAAAATTCTTTTCTAGAGCGAAAGACTGTGCAATCTAACATTTACTCAGACTTCTAATCAACATATTTCGCCATAATTAGCATAGTTTTTCATCTTAAAGATAACTGTAGGCGAGAACAGGCTCATCTCGTCCATTAATTAAGCCAAAAGAATTTTTTAGAAAGTTTTGCACAAAATGGCCAAAGTTTCCTTCGACAAAAGGAATGTGCTGTAAACTCATGTTGGAACAAGACTTGTTTGCTGCAATGATTTCTAGGTCAGCCTGTTGCACTCTAGGAAAGCTTTAGAATGAACACAAAAAAGCGAGGAGCGACAGACTCCACCTTCGACTGAATAAGCCATACTTATTTTCAGGTCTACCTGACTATTTTTTTTAAATCTTGTGACATGGCAGAAGCGGGTGAGCGTAGGTGTAAAACTACAACAGCAGCAGTAGGCAAGTGCTCAGCAACGACTTTTCCTAACGTGGCACTCAGGAGATAATGCCAGACCCTAGGTGTGGCCCCAGGGTTTTTGCTGGCTAACACCTCCCTTTTACAAGCGACTGCTGCGTCTCTTAGTTGGGTGGAAGAACGAGTCAAGATGGGGGAGGTGCAAGCCCGCGACACTATGGTCACTTTCTCGAGGTAGTTCACTCGGGTAGATTGTCGACTCTTGGAGGTAACCGAGTTTCAAAAACAGCTGCAGGGTGCGTGCATTCTACTGATTGGATTAACACGAGAGGGTGTGTGTGCTCCTTTCACAACGCTGAGGCTTCCACGTGCCAGTGGGTGAAAAAGAGAGGGAATTAGAGAGTCTTACTGATTTGACGATGTAAATCCATTCTGACTGCTTGCTGTCCTTGACAATAACCATGTTCCGCCTACAGCAAGTTCAAACAGTTTATTAGCAAAAGTAATTAATATAATACACTATTACAAAAAGTGTATAATGTTCAGCCACCCCATGCACATCGCATGCATGCAAGCAAAGCGCACGCATTGAAACTTGCCGAGGAAAACTTTACATGCATACAAACAATCCCACTCACAAACACGCACGCACGCACGCACGCACAAACACGCACGCACACACACACACACACACACACACACACACACACACACACACACACACACACACACTGTGCTTACTTGAAGAAGTGTAGAAGACAAAACTCGGGGCGCTCCAGCAGCCGGTCTATGGGCCAGCCCTTCAAGAAGTCTAGTTGACTGTTAGGCAGGAAAGGGGATAACCCAATCAAGAAAGTCTGATTTGGAATAATTTTAATTAATGAAAGTTTAGTGCCCTTCCCCCCCACACACGCACGCAAACATGTAGGTTGTATGTATGCATTACTGACGTCTGAAAATGTATGGATGTGAACAGACTGTTAGATTTCAACTGCAATATTTCCTGTGCCAAAAATGAGATTTTTAGTCCCCGCCCCCACCAGCAAGACATTTATCCAGTAATGTAAGCAGGACATGTATCCTGTAATGTAGGCGGCGCTAACTGTGATGTGAAAGCAGTCGTGATGAGTACCTGACAAAGCGGATGTGTTCTGGGACATCGTCAGCCCCGTGACGGGCCATGAAGATGTCGAAGAAGTCGTCGCGCCCAATGGACAGGAGCTGGACGGTGTCATGGCTGGTAACTGTTGCCGTGCGCCTCGAGCGGTGTAGCAGGGCCAGTTCCTACAACACGTCAATAATTGCTCATAGTTACAAACCGTCAACGATTGGTCATAATTACAACAAGTCAATGATTCGTCTGTGTTACAGCAAGTCAGTGATTCGTCTGTGTTACAGCAAGTCAATAATTGCTCATAATTACAAACCGTCAACGATTGGTCATAATTACAACACGTCAAGAATTGCTCATAGTTACAAACCGTCAACGATTGGTCATAGTACAATACGTCAACGATTCGTCTGTGTTACAACACGTCAATAATTGCTCATAATTACAAACCGTCAACGATTAGTCATAGTACAATACGTCAACGATTCGTCCGAGTTACAACACGTCAATAATTGGTCATAGTTACAAAAAGTCAATAATTGGTTATAGCTACAACACGTGAAAAATTCTTCATAGTTACAATACGTCAACGATTGGTCATAGAATACGTCAATAATGATAATTGGTCATAGTTACAACACGTGAACGATTAGTCATAGTTACAATATGCCAACGATAGGTCATTGTTACAACACGTCACCGATTCGCCAGAGTGACAATTCATCAATAAATGGTCATATAGTTACAACACGTCAATAACTGGTCCTATTTACAAGCGATAAGTATTATTATTCCACCAGAACTACACGCAGGGGGTGGGTCATGTGCTCAGAAATCCCCCTTTCCTAGAAATCTACCTCTTTAATGCACATGCGTCAAAGGGTGAAGTCACGTGCCTCGAAACCTACCCTGCATATAAAATCACGGGTATTTAGAGCTAGACTTTGACAAAGGTGTCTCTCCCCAAACCCTCAATATTGTGCATATGCACTATTTCAAATACAAGCAGCATATATCACTTTAGGATATTGTGCAATATTCAGCAAGTTTTGTTTTTGGTTTTATTGACTGTATTAGGCATCTATAACGCATGCGCATTATAGATGTGGATTTCTGAGGCAAGGGGGATTTCTGAGCACATGACACAGGCATCAAATGCGCCTTTCAACGGGTACTATTCCACCCACATACACATGGTGAAAGAACGTAGGGTACCTGGAGAGAAAAAAACCCCCAAAACCTACTGACATCATTAGTGACAACAGCTGCCAAATCCAGAAGAACGTATAAGAAAGTATAAGAGCACAGATGTCCAGATAAAAATAGTGTCTTTGTTATTTTATCGAAGTCCGAGGTAAGAAAGTTATATTGATTGACAGGTTGACGGATAACAGATTCAGACATAGAAGACACATAAATGCACACCCCGAAACTGGTTCCTTTCCGCATGAAGTTGGCGGTACGTACATGCGATTCTCCAGTCTTGGGGTCTCGAATGAGAATTGTAACAACAGCTGAAAAAGAGAAAAAAAACCGATTTAAATATTAAGTATTGACACAGCTGAAATGAGATATACAGCTACCATAAAAACGAAGAAACCCGCCCCCCCACCAAAATCTCCCATCACAGACTGATAAAACAAACAATTAAGCAATTTGTAGTCTGACCTACAAGAATGCCTATGTGGACTATACCTACAACTATAACTAATATGGACTATACGTACAACTATAACTAATATGGACTATAACTAATATGGACTATACCTACAACTATAACTAATATGGACTACACCTACAACTGTAAATAATATGGACTATAGCTAATATGGAATATACCTACAACTATAACTGATATGGACTATAACTATTATAGACTATACATACAACTATAACTAATATGGACTATACCTACAACTATAACTTATATGGACTATAACTAATATGGACTATACCTACAACTATAACTAATATGGACTACACCTACAACTGTAAGTAATATGGACTATAACTAATATGGACAATACCTACAACTATAATTAATATGGACTATAACTAATATAGACTATACATACAACTATAAATAATATGGACTATACCTACAACTATAACTAATATGGACTATAGCTAATATGGAATATACCTACAACTGTAAATAATATGGACTATAACTAATAAGGACTATACCTACAACTATAACTAATATGGACTATAACTAATATAGACTATACCTACAACTATAACTAATATGGAATATACCTACAACTATAACTAATATGGACTATAGCTAACATGGAATATACCTACAACTGTAAATAATATGGACTATAACTAATATGGACTATACCTACAACTATAACTAATATGGACTATAACTAATATAGACTCTACCTACAACTATAACTAATATGGACTATAGCTAATATGGAATATACCTACAACTGTAAATAATATGGACTATAACTAATATGGACTATACCTACAACTATAACTAATATGGACTATATCTAATATAGACTATACCTACAACTATAACTAATATGGAATATACCTACAACTATAACTAATATGGACTATAGCTAATATGGACTATACCTACAACTATAACTAATATGGACTATAACTAATATAGACTATACCTACAACTATAACTAATACGGAATATACCTACAACTATAACTAATATGGACTATAGCTAATATGGAATATACCTACAACTGTAAATAATATGGACTATAACTAATATAGACTATACCTACAACTATAACTAATATGGACTATAGCTAATATGGAATATACCTACAACTGTAAATAATATGGACTATAACTAATATGGACTATACCTAAAACTATAACTAATATGGACTATAACTAATATAGAATATACCTACAACTATAACTAATATGGAATATACCTACAACTATAACTAATATGGACTATAGCTAATATGGAATATACCTACAACTGTAAATAATATGGACTATAACTAATATGGACTATACCTACAACTATAACTAATATGGACTATAACTAATATAGACTATACCTACAACTATAACTAATATGGACTATAGCTAATATGGAATATACCTACAACTGTAAATAATATGGACTATAACTAATATGGACTATACCTAAAACTATAACTAATATGGACTATAACTAATATAGAATATACCTACAACTATAACTAATATGGAATATACCTACAACTATAACTAATATGGACTATAGCTAATATGGACTATACCTACAACTATAACGGAATATACCTACAACTATAACTAATATGGACTATAGCTAATATGGACTATACCTACAACTATAACGGAATATACCTACAACTATAACTAATATGGACTATAGCTAATATGGAATATACCTACAACTGTAAATAATATGGACTATAACTAATATGGACTATACCTACAATTATAACTAATATGGACTATAACTAATATAGACTATACCTACAACTATAACTAATATGGACTATAGCTAATATGGACTATACCTACAACTGTAAATAATATGGACTATAACTAATATGGACTATACCTAAAACTATAACTAATATGGACTATAACTAATATAGACTATACCTATAACTATAACTAATATGGACTATAGCTAATATGGACTCTACCTACAACTATAACTAATATGGACTATAGCTAATATGGACTATACCTACAACTATAACTAATATGGACTATACCTACCAGTATGTCTACCAAAACCTGTGATAATGCACATACACGGTTTTCTCCCACCTGTAAATATGTGTAGCACTCATTAAGTGTGAGTGACAAGAAAACAGGACAAGAATGTTAGTATCCCGAGAGTGAAGAGGTCTCACCTTGACCAGACAAGATAAAGTAAAAGTTCTCTGCATAATGGCCCTGTCGAATGATGGTTCGTTTTGGCGGTACACTGAAACAAAATTATACTTTCAGTCGATTGGTTCATATCGAGATATCCTGCAATCCCCAATTCACCGAAACCCGCAATTATGTGCATAAAAATGTTCAACAAGCAGGTAAAATATGCGAATGGTACTTCAAAGTCGAAACAGCGACTCGAGTTCTTGTCTAGAAATACTTAGCCTCCTCGTATATCTTTCGCTAGTTTGTTTCGTATACACGTTCTTACATCGGTTTGTTCTTAGTAAGAAAATATTAGTTTGTCGTATGATAGACTGTTGGTGAGCAAGGTGTTGTACTTGGTGTGTATCTGACTGGAGATCAGAAAGCCGCTCGGGCAGGTGACAGGAAAATCCCCCGCCTCGTCCATCCAGATATAATGACTACCTTATTTATTTAGAAAGGTAACAAATTAAGCGACCGAAGGAAAGGGTTCGGAGAACACAAGCAATGGATTTAATTATACCTGGGAGTTTTGATTCTGAGAGCACCCATTCCCCGATATCCACCAAATGTATTAATCATATCAAAGACTTTCATGTTTAAATATTTACTTTGTAAAAACAAGGCGAGGAAAGAGTTGCTTTATTCGTTAACATTTTCTTTCAAACTTTAACAAACATTTTGGATTACTTTTACAGACAAAACTTTATTTGCTTTCTTTTATAAACGAAATTAAAGATGAAGACCTACTGGAGCAGTATGCATTACCGCAGAAAGCATATGAAACAAATTTTATAGGAGGGGAGCAAAAAAGCTTGTGTGTAGTAAAAGACAGTTCGACAAGGAAAGACTTGCCGACCGACTCGTGAATCAGTCCACACACGAGGAAATGTTCACCAAGAGCTGGTCTGTGGTTGTCATGAGCGCATGTAGTGCTGATGTATGGCATCTCATTTCAATCAGAGTCAGACACTAGAGGATGAACTCAGTGACCTACAGGGTGATTTACCTGTGCTTGCTTCTTGTTCCTGGTTTTCTACCGGGTTGGGAATTTGATATTCGAGATCACCCTAGCTGACTGTGAATATAGCTCGGTACGTGGTGTTTTCTCTGGCAGGCAATTCTTCACACCCTTAATAACAGTTTTCTTTGTTTGCTGTACTCTACTACCCAAGTCTTCGACCAGAGTCTCAATAACTGAGAAGAATAGCGGGGCGACTAAAGAGAAAAAAGAACAAGCAACACGGAAAACAAATGTCAGAAAGAAACAAAAATGAAAGAAAACAAACGAAACAAGACAGACAAAAGAAAGGACAGAGGGAAAGAAAGAGCAAAGAATCGATAGAAAGAAAGAAGGAAAGTCGATGAGGTTAGTACTTACACCTCATACCATGCCACTTTTGCAAGCTTTTCTTGCATGTGTAGTGGATACTCAGCAAAGGATGGCAGACTCTGCAGTCCATACATCGCCTACAACAAACAAGTGTACAGAGTGAAAGTGAATTATTTTTTCAATACCGAACCTTATTTTTCCTTAGAACAGAGGAGATGCCACTAAAAGTGCGAGCTTATCGTCTGTAGTCACCACACGAAATTAAGTGGATAATTAAATAATTTGGAGAATAATAAATAACAAATAACAGCAGCACAAAATCAAATAAAACTATTAGAAGGTAGATATGAAGTGGGAAGTGTTAATTAGTAGAAAAAAAAATTAAATCAGAATCTAAACGAAAGGTTAATGATACCTAAACATAAGAGGTTAAAACAACCGAGCATGTGGCCTCATAGACAGCAGATATAGACGATCACTACAAGCGTTTATTGTGTCAAGTTATTGTGAAGTAGGCATCTGAATATAAAGTGCCCAGCGGACTCAAGGGGTTACATGAAGACGAGGATGTTTGTTAGGTGAGAGAAGGAGTGAAGATCGACTACCATTTAAGACAAAAGCAGAGAACGAATGACAGAAGGATAGAACGAAGACAGTGAAGGCAGGTGAGGAAAGGATGCAGAGAAGGATAAACAGCTATGGTTTTCAGTGTTAACTGTACTATGATAGCTAGATTTCTGTCGACGACGACGACGACGACAACGACGACGACGACGACGATGATGATGATGATGATGATGAGGACGACGATGATGACGGCAATAATGATTATTCTTACAGTTTGTATCTGTTCCTGAGAACGAAAAGAAGGCGGCATGCTGAGAATATTCTTTACCTCGCTACTGACAGAAATCTGGAAAAAGGAGGCAGTTGGTATTTAAAAATGATTGTGACTGGTCGTCAGGTTTCGTGCAATCCCCCCCCCCACTTCCAGTACCTCCACCTCCACAAGCAGCGAGATCCCTCCTAACTGTCCTTACCGTTACTCGTATTCACACACATGGGCACAACTCACTATGGTGCGGAAGCATTAGCCTTTAATTTATAAAGAATGATGCACGTAACAAAAAAACAGAAACACACGTGTATCCCCTCTCACGCACCTAAATATTGTGTCGTGTCCATCCATCCCTCGGGATAACCTCTTCCTTTCCAGTTTTTTTTGGATTCATTTTATGACTTTCTAACTATTAAACATTTTTTTCTCTCTCATCCACTCTCTCTCTCTCTTTCTCTCTCTCGGTCATAGCTACAACACGTGAAAAATTCGTCATAGTTACAATACGTCAACGATTGGTCATAAAATACGTCAATAATGATAATTGGTCATAGTTACAACACGTGAACGATTCGTCATTGTTACAACACGTCACCGATTCGCCAGAGTAAAAAATTCACACACACACACACACACACACACACACGCACGCACTCACACACACACACACACACACACACACACACACGCACGCACGTACACACACACACACACACACAGACGAGAAAAGAAAGAAGAAAGAATCGTGGGGTGTGAGAGTTCCTCACTTCTTTGTTGGCCTTGAAGTAGGAGGGATCGAACGACAGCCCCTGGTTTTTAAGGTTCTCGTTAAAATTATCTGCGAGTTCAATTATGTCATTGAATGTCTTCAGCATCGCACTCGGCTCTTCTGACCTGTTGACAATAAAGTCGCACCATGACAGTAACAGGACAGGATGGCAGTACAAATATCACGAACACAGATGACATGATGGTATTACACGATGAGACTAGCATCACAAAACATATGTAGGCCTGGGATAGCTGCTCCTTAAGATTCTGGTGATATGGGTAATAGGTTCACAGTCCCAGAGGGCGTCCTGAGGCTATGGTTACAGACGAAGGCAAATTGGTTTCGACGACCATTTATTCCTCTGCTCAAAAGGTAATGCTTTATGATGACCAAAAAAAATTAATTTAAAGCAGAAACAAGAGACGAACAGCGAGGGAAGACGAAATCAAAATAATAACATGATAAACATTGCACACATACTCATACACAATCACATGCATAAGTAAGAGAATAACTACGATATCAGGATAGACAATTCTTACTTTTTGATCATAAGGGTGGCTAGTTTTCGTATTGTCATCACCGCCTTGATCGCTCGCTGAAATCTCTTCTTTATCTGTAACACACACACACACACACACACACACACACACACACACACACACGCACACGCACACGCACACGCACACACACACACACCCAAAGTGACTGGGAATATAGCCTTTAAATGAGCTTTAAAACACACTCCTAACAACAGTCCACACAATACTAGTCCTTCTTCAGACATCCCCCCTTTTTATCCTGATTTGGCTACTTACCTACCGGTATTCATCACGATACAAGTTCTTGCTACCCGATTCCTCTTTGCGTTTTCTATATTTGTCTTTTATTAGTCAACTGTACTGTTGTTTATCCTTCTGTCCTTCGTATGTTGTCCATGTCTCGTTCTTATCTCAAGCGCTGAGACGCTGCTTACGAGCGTGAGCATGAGCTATACAAATCACACCTTTATTATTATTATTATTATTATTATTATTATTATTATTATTTATTAAATAATAATAAACGTTTTTCAACTTTCATGAGTTAAATATTTTTAGTCCGAATAAGCTGCACGTGGTTCTGTATTTTCGTTCCAAGTCGCTGCAGTAAAGATAATGTACTTGGTAGGTTGGCGGTGAAGTAGACGTCTCCATCTGTAATTTGCAGCACAGCCTGTACTTGTCAAGTGATGCTGAGAGACTCCACGATTTGGTCCATGTCTCCTCCCAGACTATGTCGTGTACAGCAGCCACATTCAAATGCCAACAATATTTCCATGTAACATGACTACGATAGTCTTACCTCCTCCGAATCGGAAAATCGAACGTTGATGTCAGGGCCACCGTTGCTGACCCGGCGAGTGGGGGACATCTGCAGCAGAAGGTGAAGGCTTCCCGACCTGCGACTCCTCCGTCTGACCCCTTTCTGACCATTGTTCTGACCAGATACCACAAGTTCTTTGACAGCACCCCATCCCGATGTTTTCAGGAAGCTTCTAGAAGGTCTTCTGCTTCTGGGGGATGAGACATCCAGGAACATCTCCTCCTCCTCCTCCTCGTCCTCAGCACGTGGCCCAGGCTGGTCGCCAGTCGGTGGTCGGATTTCAAACGTGACCCGGAGCGCCTTCTGCTGATTCTCCTGCAGCGCCCTCTCGTCCAGAGACACAGCAAGAAAATCTTCCTCCACTTCGTGAGAACCACGAGACAAGACACCATTGTTGATTTCAATATCCGGAAGCTGGGAAACTTTGCTTTCTTTGAAGCCAGTCTGGACCACAACTGCTTTCGGCCTTTTCCTTACTTTTCGTGATCCTTCCTCAACGAAGAGTTCGGGTTCGTTGAAAGCGTAGCTGTCGAGCTTAGGCAGATAGACACTCATTTCACATTTAACATTTCAACTCCTCTACCCGGAAAAAAGAGAAAAACTCCGGCTGTGTAACTTCACAAACGCAACACAGTTTTTCTTTCGCAAGTTTATCTCCAAGCTGCGAGTGGAAGGTGTCATTTATAAGTCTAGCAAGAAAGACAGGACATCAGAGGTGAAAGAATCATCAAATCCGACACAAGCAAACCACAGAGAGGACGTTTGGAAACTTTGTCGATCCATCAGCTCCTGTCGAAACATTTGTGAATGATGCTCATAGTGTCATTCTTGCTAATATCAAACGAGTAAACACTATTGAGTTGTCGGGTACGACCATGAAGAAAAGCCTGCATACAGAGAGCGCGGGGGGAGGCTCCACGTTAATCGTACGACAGTTAAATGCGTCACCATAATAACAATGGTGAATAGGCCCGCCACCTACTGGTTATAGGAAAACGAGTATTGAAAGATTCACGGCTCGAATATATTTGGACCTGCAAGGAAGGTTAGGGGGCGGCAGCACAGAATAAGTGTCGAGGATCAGAATGCGAGGGACAAAAGCCCCGTCTCGTGAAATTGAATTTTTAACTTTCTAGGCCCGCAGCCACCAAAACACTCGACGACTCCAGGTGATCCTCTGTGGTTGCCTGTCCATGCTAGAGATCTTTCAAACGCCCATCGATAATAGACGCTGAGTGTCTTGACACCGAGGTGTGCAACACGTGTGACCCAAGAAGCCACATTTGTAGCGAGCCCCTTGCCCGACAAAGTAACCGGTTGGCAAATGTCAGGTCTCACTCGCATGTTAATGCAGGCGGACTGCATTCATACCACAGTGATATAGCTTTATATTCAGGGTATGTCAGCTAAGGCCGCTCGCTCAAATTTCAAAACTTAAAAAAATCAAGTTTAACTGACCCAGGCGTGAGAAAAACGACTCATGATGACATGAAAGATAATATTCTGTACAGAAAGTCTTGTTCCTGGGATGGACTATATCGGACCATGGCATGACAGCATCATACTCTAGTACGACATTGTTGTAAATGGATCTGGTGGACCCCTATCACACCTTCTCATCGAGTGTCGGACGGTTACGTGGGCGTGGGTGGGGTGGCTGTGGGGGTGGGGTGGGGTGGGGTAGGAAAGCCCACTCTTGTGAAACCGGGAATATGAAAGGTCTAGAGGTCTTGACGAACCGATGACTGTTGCTTAGAAGACATCCCACCCTAATTCCCTAGAAATAACTTCCGCGGTCGGCAAAAGGACGCTGAAGCCATGCTTAGAAATGTTGAAGTGATTTTACCTCGTGAAGAGCAAGAGGCACACGCGGAGCTGACATGGTTTAACAAAACTAAAAAAATAAAAGTCGCGGAGTTGAAAGTTGTCTGTCCTGATCGACTGGTAGCGTTGATTTCATTCATTGTCTTGATAATTTCACTCACACACAATGATCTATCCAGAAGACCCTTCACATATCATCCACGATTCAAACTGAGATGTACGTGACGCAGTGACACCAGGTTTCTGCCGGAACATCCACGGGACTAACGATCACCCCGCACACACGGTGGTGAACCCGTTTTCGCCACCCGATTAAAATGAATCTCTGTGAGCGTTCACTGTAGTCCTCCGTCGCTCCAGAGGTAGACTGTTGGAATCTTCAAGTACTGAGCGTCGACTGACAGAAGCAAAGCTCTCGAGTCTGATATATTAATGGATTTCGGTGAAGTCTCTAGTGTTCGATCAACCCCTCAAGGGGCAGCGTTCTGATCATTCGGTTTACTGCCGTGTTCATCCCTCAAATGAGCTGAATGAATGAATTAATGAATGAATCAGTCAATTGTTTTGAGGAAAGGTTTGTTGTCAAACCTAATGAGTGAGTGCCACTCACTCACTCACTCACTCACTCACTCACTCACTCACTCACTCACTCACTCACTCACTCACTCACTCACTCACTCACTCACTCAGAAACAGCCGCCTTGCCATTGCGGCGACAAAACATCATTTCCATCCACCTAAACAGAGATTTTCAGTGCATACGCTCATATTGACTAGGTCCAAAGAATTTAAATAAAACAAAATTTATTACATGACTGCACAAGCCTAGACAAAATCATGACATGAGGCTATTCTGCCTCATCTTTCCTTTAGCTCGCGGCTTCTCTCCATCTAACAACCTTCAACAACATCTATTTTACAGTAATGACAAGGAAAGACTTATGAACCCTAAATAACACCCAGCCTTCAGGAAAACACCCGCCTTTGACATAGAGTGCAATAGGAGAGACTCCGTTCTTTGAATGTCCCTTTAAGAGACACATTAGCTCGACACATTGCCGACTGTTTGGGAAGTTTGTATGCCACGGGTAAATAGAAACCACCAGTTTGTTTCGGCTGGTGGGGGTTGGGGGGGGGGCGCTGAGAGGGTGAGCGAGTCGTTGTATCAATGTGCGCCTCTGTGTGTCACTCTGGCTCGTGTGCCTACATCTGAGGTTCTCCACGTACTCCGAGCAGTGCGCTGAGTGCAGGCAAGCAGTCTGTTTGAGGTCGCAGTACACTCAAGGAGCGAATCCTTCGCCTTTTGTCTGACGGTGGTGTTGGAAATCAAAAGTTGTCAGGAAGCCACCGATCAGTCAGCCGAAAGTGTTTGTGAGCTCGACTCACCTGTCAAACCCAATTTTTCTTTCTAACCCAGAGCATCAAAAGTGCGCGGACCTGGCAAAAAAGCCTCAAACAAACAAACAAACAAACAAAACAAAAACAACAAAAACAAAAACAACAAAACAAAGACAAAAACAAAACGATGTCAGCACCACTTCAACGTTTGCTCACACTAGTTTCATTGTCAACCTTTTGTTCATGTTCAAGTCAGTTTACTTCGTGGGCTTATAAGTAACCGAGATTTTTTTGAGGGAATAGCCTTTGATCACGTGCCATTCAAAATCTCCATCATTTTGTGATCTTTCAAGTTTAATGTTAGTAAAGTGCTCGAATAATGCTGTTCTTAGTTCTTGGAAGCGATTGTCAATAACTGTGATATCAGCATCCGACTTTGGTTTAAGCTTTTGTGAGGGTATCAGTGAAGATATGGAAAACCCACCCTTTGAACTTTAGGTCCATTGTCACGAGCATTTCTTTCTTTGGGGAGATAATATCTACAAAAAGGGTACAATACATAATTGTTTACATTCACCTGAAAATGTGACGATTTTAGTAGTTTGTTGACTGTTACCGCGGGCTTATTAGCTTATGATCCGTACAATCGTACAATGATTAGAGTGATATATCATTTGCAGACCCCAAGGAAGACGGGTACAGGGGTTTCCAAATGCTTCATGGGTAATAGATCAACAGAAATATTGCTCACTATATTACTTTAGAGTGCCACCATGTCTCCAATAATCAAAACGGTTTGCTAAACCTCTTTGGGGAAGTCATTTTGAAGGAAACCAAAAAAAGAGATCCTGAACCTTCCGTCCGTCTGTCAGTGCGTGTCTGTCTCTCACTGTGCGTGCTTGCAGGTGCGAGCTACCGAGCGGTCAAACAAATATTCATGCGATCAACCAAAGCTGTCGTTGTCATTCCACACTTCTACTTGTCGACGTTTGGCTTGTCCAACCACTTCAGTCTCGCAAAGACTGATCTTCAGTCGTAAACCAACCATTAGTGGCTGTGAGAAGCCCCCACCCCCACGGACAACGCTTTTTTATAGCAAGTAGTGGAACATTGATTATTCTTCCCAACAGAATTCGCCAAACTGAAAACACCTTGCTCCCACTTGACCCTCAGCACGGTACCCCTACTGCTAAATATTTGCTTGAAATAATCGGTGAACAGGCCGAGAGAGAAAAGAGAGGGCAGGTTGAGAAACTGGAGCAGAGGGCCCTGACGTCGACTTCGCTCGGTTTACTTTCGTCTCGACCTCAAGCTGCCTGTACTCCCCAGTACGTGTGGTCTCCTGGGACCGTGGAAGCTACAGACCCCAAGCACTTGATTCTCCTGTCTTCACCGTAATATAATTTGTTTTGGGTGACCGGGTAGCGCATGATAGAACACATTATCTTGCTTTGATTAGCTGAAGTTTTCCTCCTCTCTTCAGTGTGGGAAAAATAATTTCGCCTTCCACTGCAGTTGGACACTCTTACTGGCTGAAACTTTTCTGTCCACATTCAAGCTGGGAAAAAAAGTTCGTGGCCTGAAATTTTTTTTCAGAATCGATCACCGTAACACCCACAGCGGTACAATGGCCAAGATGAACCGTTAGACAACAGTTTACCCTAAGCATGAGCTCTCGCACGTCACACTCATTGAAATGTCATGCATCGTCATTTTTCTACACCACCACCAGCAACGCCATCAACTTCATGATGACTGTAACCACCAGTGGTCGTTATGGTAGTGGCAGCGGTGGCTGTGGTTGTTGCGTCGATCGTGACGGAGACCCACCGTGGGCCTCTCCTCGCCGAGTGAGTTTCTTGGCGAGTCGCCCCTCGCCCCAATCCTTTGAGGTCTTGCTGTAAGGATGGAGGCATATGTAAGATCCCTACTACAGGATCCTGATCCCATACCTGCTTCTGGTGGTACTACTGCTGTGTTCCTTGTCCTGTCAGTACTATTGCTACTGTTACCGCTACTGACAGTTTAAAAACAAATTCCAACCTCAACCGTTACTCAGAGCTGCTGTTACTTCTACCGCTGTACTGCTGTTAATTTTACACCAGCTGCTATGATTACTAAGCAGATAATGACTCAATGCAAAATGTTTTTTTCTCATCACAAATTCAAATCAATCAAATTTAGCATGTATCACTTAAAACTGTTTTATGGTCGAGACATTGAAGGCTGTGCATTGATTCCATCCATAACATCTCAGTGGCGCACACACGTGACCCAGTCACGGCTGCAAGATGAATGCACTCAAGCATACCCACTTAATCACGTGCTCAATCGATCCGTTGACAGTTTGAAGCAACCAGATAAATCCTTGCGATAAGACGGTCCGACAAGAGCAGACAACTCAAAATAAGGACTAGACAACAGTTTGCATGCCCCCCAGTTATAAACGATCAGATACTTTGTAACATTGCTTGAATGTGAACTGTTACAAACATATCTGGGGTCAGGTATAGAAATTCGGGTTCTTCGTGGCTGTCTGTGAATTGCTTTATTGGTTTATTGAAGAGACCGCACCTTCCAAAATGCAGTTACTTCCCCTTTTTTAAAAACTCCTTAGTATTTATTATAATACCTCGGTATGGTTATTCTTTTCAAATGGGACACTTGAAAGACTTAAATACTACAGTGTACTCGGAATATCTGTAGTAAACAAAACAGATAAATGAAATTGTGTCTGGCGGTTCAGAAGGAAACCCAGAACTGTAAAGAGTTTAATAACTTGGAAGCTATACTGGAAGCACAATGTCAACTTAAGATTTATTAATTTATTATTTTTTAAATTTATTTGTTTGGTTAGAAATTCTGCTGATTAGCAAGGTCAAGAAAAAAAATTAAAGAAACAGCTTTATCGATGAACTGTACCCACTAACATCTTCTTCATGCATGACCTTGCACCTCAAGCCGACATCACTTGACATTTTTACCTGATAGCTCCTAACGTCAGATGAGCGGGGCGACAACTTGCTCCTTAAGAAATTACGTCCCCTCCTGGTATGTCCGGCGGCCCCGTGGAGGTATTCGTGGCCTAGCACGGATGTGTCATACCCGACGGCCCCGGACTCTGAAGAAGAGTCAGAGCATCTAGAGACAGATTTCGAGGAAAGTTTCGAGGAGAATCTCTGCTCCAGAGGCGGGAGACTCCTACCACGGCCGCGGACGTTGGGTGCATGCGGGAGAGGCTCTGTCCTAGGGGCCAGCGGTCGTCGCTCTGTCTGCAACGGCTGCTCCAGACCTCGGACACCCAGATGCTGCTTCTTGGCTCTGCTATAGTCAGAACTGGAAATGGAGGGAAGCTGGTTTTTGTTTGGCGCTTGCTCGTAACTTGTGCTTCGTGTGTTGTCGGGTTTGATGTTCGAATCGCACTCACTCTCATCACCGTCGTTAGAACTGGCGACGTAGTCCGACAGCCCAGCAGGGGGAACATTCTTGTGTCTTCTGTACACTTCGTCCTCAGTGCTGACTTTCTTTCGTCTTTCATTCCTCGAGGTTCCGCGGCCGTCCTGCAATTCTTTGTCTCTCGCGAAGACCAGCCGTTGAAGTGTTGTAAGGTCACTTCCGGCGTAATTTTCCGGCCGAGAATAATAATCCAGGTCTGTCTCCAGCGTTGGGCTGGCCGTCTCACTCGGTTCCATTCCCACCGCCACACTTGTGATATTCTGGGCGTCTGTGAAAAAAGAGAAGATAACGTAGGTTAATCTGATGTCCTTGCTTCAGTGTACACAGCACAAGATAAAAGGCTTTTACATTTTTTCGGGATGATTCCTCGTCAAACTGAAACTGGTAGCAGCACCACCACCACCACCACCACCACCACCACCACCACCACCACCACCACCACCACCACCACCACCATATTCTCCTCAGCCCTACAATCGCTGCTGTCGCCGCTGTGATCCTCAGGCGACTGTCCGTCGTGCACATGCCGTCTTTGGAAAGCGTGACACCCCGGGTACTTAAAGCTCTCTACCTCTTCCATGGGGATCTACGCTTGTCCCTGTCAGATGGCGTTTACCTTGATAATCTTTCTTCAGTGCGCTGTCTGTGTTTACGAGCTTGTTTGTGAGGTCCCGTAACTCCCTGTCATCATGTTTCATCTGCAAAGCGTAAGTTTCATAGTGGCCTCCCTCCGGTGTGATGGTATTATAGTGTATCTCTCATAGTATTTCTTAAAAAGATGGTGAACGACACCGGGAACAGAGGACAGCCCTGGCGACCGCCCACCTCTCCCAACTGGTTGTTAAGGACAACTGAGCTTTTGGGGTCCTTGTGACACGCTTCGATGGTTTGGACGAGACCTTCCTCAATGTTGCATTTTCGCATCACATGCCTTAGCCCCCTCATGCCAGACTTCGTCGAAAGCCTTTTTGAAGTAAAATAAGTTATGGAAGAGATCCTTATTTTGCTGCAGGTTCTTTTGATTAGGAGGACACGGTTGAATATTTCTTCGATTGTTATTCTTCCTACTCTGAAGCCGGCCTGCTCTTCTGCTAGCATTTCCTTAGTCATAGGAGTGAGGTGGTTTTGGATCACCTTCAGCATAACATTGGTCAGATGACTAATTAGGTTTAGTGTTCAGTAATGCTGACATTGCTTGCTGTTCCCCCTTTTGACCAGTGACTGAGCCCATCCTTCGGGCCACCTTTGTCCCAGATTTTCCAACACATCGTGATGAGTGCCTTTGCTGTCTTTTTCCCGCCACACTTGCACAATTCGTTTTGGACATTGTCGACCCTAGGAGACTATCCCCTCTCTGACTGCCAGCTCTTCCAGTAGGACTTCAAAACGAATTCTTTTCAGTAGTCAGTCCATCGGTCGAGTACAGTCTTTTTTTCTTGAGGGGACAAGCGTTGTCTGATGCTCTCTGCTGACTTTCGTTAGAGAGTGTCCCGGACTCCCGAGTAAGCAAAGTGCTTTATAGGTATGATTATAAGTACGAGGACGAGTGTATGTTTAATTCAGTTATATGAAGAGAACACTCTAAATGTATGCAAAAAAGACACAACATTCAAAGCGATCGTTGCATTTTAAATAGAATCTACAGCCATCTATAGATGATTGAAAATTTATAGCGAGGGAAGCGAATCTGTTGTGCGCTGTAGATAGACAGATAGAACATGGAAAGGTCTTGGAACATACCAAATAATATTTTGTAGTATGTGCTTAGCTTCTGTGTCTTCTTTTGTCACTACCTTTAATGTCTCCCTTGTCATTATTGAAAAAAATTAAAAATAAAAGGATGCGCAAAATGTGAGCACATGTTAGATAACGACATTAATCATAATTTTCAAATACCCGAAAGTAATGCAAATTATTAAAATGGACGACTGTACTACAAATAATCCTTAAATAAAAATAATCAGTGACAGCTAATGAATAGAAACTGCAGAGGAAGAAGCCCTCTCGACAAAACGAGTTTTAGCGGCTCCAGAATATCACTGGAGGCCCCACCTGTAGGGATGATAATTCGAGAAAGAGATAAACAACTGCACCTGAGTGTTTATATCAGACAATCGTGGACGTCCTACCTAACTCTCTTCACTGCTAGGGGAGAAAAAATGAATTGTAACCTAGAAAATGAACGATAACATCGAAAGGCTTCACAACAGCGTAATGTGTGGAGAGACTGACGAGGGCGCTTATCTGTCTCTGTCTCATGGTGCCCCACCGACTCCGAGCAAACACCAGCCCAGGTGAGGAAGGATTCTCCTCTACAACACCCACGAGCAAGCTTTCACTCACACACATCTATGCAGTCGGGATTACATATTTGTACATGTGCACGCCAATCTGTAATGAAAAACACATGTTTGAAGACAAGGCGGAAGAAGTGCAAATTCCAGGCTAAACGATGAGTTTTGAAACTTTGTTTGTCAGTTTTCTCCGCCGTAAAATATCCAAGCAAACTACCATGACAAGTATCATCTTACTTCATTATGTACTTAACTCTATTTGTTTTGGCCAAACAATTCTTGAAGCTGATTTTTATGATTTTGTCGAAAATGAGACAAACTTTTTTTAAATTTGAACTCTTGGTGCGATACTGGTCTTGGAACTCGGTTAAACAGGTTTATACCGAAAGTATCTCTTACAACGAAATACTTGTATCATTTATAGCATAGTGAAATAGTAAACATAGTCAACAAAATAAAACATTCGTTCATTTGATTGAAACGTACGCTGTAGATAATTAACATATCTCGAATATGACATCAGGCAGGCTGTTATCCAGGTGACTGACTAAAGTTACATCCTCAAAACAGTCTTGCTCTTGAGGACCCTCTCCGCTTTTAGGAGATTGTTATGCACGTGTCGAGCATGTATGTAATTATGTTTATTTTTATGAATAGATTAGTGCAATTCGTCGATCTCTCTAACCGCCTACCGGACAAAGGTCAAAGGGCTCAGAATAATGCCGCTCGTAGTCTTCAGTAGGAGACAAGGACACGAGGCTACACCCCTCACCGGCTGTCAGTCAGAGCTCGCATTGGTTACAAGATCGCAACACTGTGTTACTGTTGTCTTCATGGCCTCACCCTAGTGTATTTCTCTGAACTACTGTCACTTAACCACTAGAGACTTATTCTTGTTATCAATGGATGCATTTAAGTCACTTTTATCTTTATGGATAATTATTAAAGAAAATAATGCGGAAAGTCCCTCAGACGAGATCCTTTTTTTTTCGTTCAGAAAGTTAAGCCACGGACTTGTATTACTGGACTGCTTGAAGACGATTTTTTTCAGTGAAGTCATAGAACGAGGCTTTGGACGACAAAGCTTCCGGCTTAGTCGCATTCACTCGCCGACACTAACAGCGGAGAACTCCGTACAAGGCTCAGCGTTGGTCTCGGCAGACAAACAGCAATCCATCCTATACACGTCCATGACTAAACACAGGATGCAATAAACCAAAGAACTTTTGAATTACATCACCTTGAAAACTCTTTAAAAAAACAAACAGAACGAAAACGCAAACAGGAGGCAATAGATACACAAAGCGGGTTGAAATATTAGCGCACGCCGGTCAAAAAACAGGCTGGACCATACAAAGTCTACTTACAAATTAGTTGGAAAAATTTTACCTCTGCTTTGGTGTCTTGCGTTGTCGCACAGGTTCCTTGCTTTACGGAAGATAAATATGCTTTCTCGCACAAACTACCCAGACTACTTCAACTCGCATGCAATGGGACCGAGGACACCTTCAGGCCTTGGGCCTTCCTCTTTAACACTGCAGCCTGAGCGACCGTTGGAGTTAAAGCAGGGCATTCAGTTCAGCGGGCATTGATGTCATCTTGTCCTGTCAACAGGGAGTCGAAGGATTTATGTCTACAGCTCGCAGTTCCTGACATAATTAGCAAGCCGGATAATGACACCCCTTGTCCAACTTTGAAGCAGCGATGGGTAACTTAGCACTACAATTAGAAAAAGTTTTGGAGTGTCGTTTAGTGAGGTTTCACATAAATCCCAATTCATGTTCGAATGCTAATTATAGAATAAAAATCCCGTTCATGTCGTTGAATAACACTAAGCTATAGTCTGTCACGACTTAATCTGCATTCTAACATCTTGTTTGCACCGTAAGAGATTAATGATTTCCGATGCACTTCTGCACTCAGAGTGATAAATTGCCCTGTCATTTGTTCGCCCGACCAGGGTGTGTGCCTTAGCGAAACAAACTGTTTAACAAAGAACGGACTTTCCTTGTCATGAAAGGGAAACTAAATGTTCATAACATGAATGTCTTTCTACTCGGCTATCCGGCAGTCGAAGACACTTATGCCATCACGAATGAAATTCTCTCCACCAGGGAGACCTGGGAAGAGTACATCAAAGGTTTCACTACCTTACAACCGGCGTCGCGAAGACATCAGCTAAGGGTGGACAGATTAAAAGGGTACACCAAAAAGAAAAGCAGCAGACGAGCGGGTGAACCTCTGTAAACAAATCTGACAGTCGGTTTTTCTTATCCCTCGAGTTTGACAAATCACAGCTGTCTCACGAGACATTGATCAAACATGAGCACGCAGACTCCACCTTCATGTCTTTGTCTCTTCTTGTGTCAGGTGACAACCATTTGGCTGTCCAAAAATTATCATTTCGATGACCACCAAAGCCATTATCATTATATCCTCCAACTCGTGTTGACTCCTCTCTGGGATGCTCATCAGGCGAGAGAAAATTGACAAAAACTTTTTCTCCGCCTCTGGTCCAGGTGTTGGGAATTCTCTGTCCCTTTTCTTCTTTTCTTTCGAACTACGTCTACGTTTGAAGTTTCAGTTCAAACCTCAAAACTCAGCTCTTTGCGAAATATGCTACATAATCCAGCGACCTTTCTGCTAACTTCTCTGAATTTCTCATTTTCATCCAAGCGCCTCGTTCCTGTTGGCAGTCGGTGTCACCCGTATATGTTTTTGCTTGTGTTTCTTCGTTGTATGGTTGACTGTTGGTTGGTGTGTAGTCTTTTGTACATGGAAAACTGAGCTTGCCTCCACACTGACAAAGGCACCATATTAACATCTTACAGGGTCTTCTACAAATCATCAAGGCACTGAATTAAAGCTCAGTGATGGATAACCAGATAGAAACTTTCTTTCACACGA
This sequence comes from Marisa cornuarietis, assembly GCA_004794655.1. Taxonomy (NCBI): domain Eukaryota; kingdom Metazoa; phylum Mollusca; class Gastropoda; order Architaenioglossa; family Ampullariidae; genus Marisa; species Marisa cornuarietis. The sequence goes on along the minus strand of SMMW01000635.1, from coordinate 3,151,960 downwards.
CAGAAGGTTGCAGTCATGGGTGCCTACTATCACCTGTGCTACTCAAAATCTTCTCTCCACGACCATCACACATCACTTCCACTGGTGGAAGGAAGATCTGCTCTCTGTGCTTTGCAGTCAACATCGACCTAACAGAGTGCTAACAGAGAACTGCAAAACCTTCCTAACAGACTGACAGAGAGTTTGAATGCGTATAAAATAGAGACCAACAATCACACCAATAAAATCATGGTCAGCGGCGACAGCAAAGCAAATATATACATGAACGGGCCTTGTCACCTGCCACGTCTATCCATGTGCTTCCCCCAACGACCGGTACCAGCCAAGGGACGAATGACTGACTTCTAATGCGATAAAAAGAAATTAAAGTAAGAAAATCATTGATTAAAGGGTTCAGAAGAAAGACATACATGTATATCAGAGACTGATAGGCTGAGATTGAAGCTTTATATTTAAATACAACACAAAGGTTATAAAACAGACAATATAAAAGAAAATATGAAAAAAGAAGGAATGAGGCAAAGGAAACAAAAAACCAACAGTAACAAAAAAAGTGAATGAATAAAGAATAAAGCACTACAGCAGTAACTGTAAAAACGCCGGCCACGATCGCCTGCCCCTAACAAACAACCTTCCTCCAAAATAAATAAATAAAAATAAATAAATAAAAACAAAATAAAAAACTCCAAGAAACAAAAAAACAAATAACGTATACAAGCAAGCATTTAAACGTTAAGCAAATACAGTTAAATAAACAGCAATGCATCACAGAGCCTAGAAGTGTTTTTGCCCATTTCATAACAGTAATTACGCCATCACCTTAATACAAAACAAAACAAAAAAGTTACCAAACCTAACCTTACCTCGTAGCATGCAGCGTTCTCACCTGCACGTGAAAACAAACTCGCCAGGTACGTTAAGACGCGTGCCCCTCGTCAAGGCTTGAATACTTTCTCTCACATCAGATAAGTGTTCTGATCACTTCTCCCAAGAACACACGAATTTCTGTTGATGAAATCGAAATCTGCCATTACTGGAGGAAAGGCAGCGCCAGGTAGGGACCGTTGGCTGTGATCAGGCGATGTTCTAAGTTAGCGATCAGAGGACCTGGTATCGACCTGGGGTCCGAATCACGTATTTCACTCAACAGCCTGCTGTGAAGCTGTCGGTCAGACAATTTAGCGAAAACCTGCCTTAGTTCAACAAAGCACACTAAACACGTGAATCATGTAACGGCACTTGAAGTGTTTGAGCCCAACATGAAACAGAAATGTAATGAAGATACCCCGGGTGTACGCACCCAACAGCTGTAGCATTGAGAGCTGATTTCAGCGTCATTTAGTGAGATGTGATGCTAGCACCTCTCACTCTTCCCCATGGTAACGCCAGTAGTTACATGTGGTAGAATTAGCTTTTTTTAATATAATCAGGAAAAAATTTCTTTTTGAAAGGACTGTAGATGCCTGCTTGTGCATTGTACACTCTTGCAACCATTCTGTTTCCAACAAACAAACAAACAAACAAACAAACAAACAAACAAACAAAAAACTTAAAAAGACAAAAAATGAACACAAACAAGCGAGCGAACACACACACACACACACACACACACACACACACACACACACACACAAATAAAATACTATTTCTGTCACATGTTTACACTGATATAATTACACATTTACGCACATGCATACTGTTTTCATAAAAACAGCAACACACACACACACATGCACGCACGCACGCACGCACACAGAACCACGGGGCAGCAATTGAAATCAATGATAAAGATATGTTTTCCTGTGGACCTAATGGTATCACCTGACACTGGCCTCACTTTCCCCCCTTTCAAGGAAAACCAAACAGTCGTAGCCGCTACCGTGTGGTCGTGTTTGTCGGGTATTGAGTGGGTACCCAGCCACTAGCTACCAGCTTTACTGGAACCAGCGAGTGGTTTTCAAGATGGCAAAGACTTGTGGTTTCCACTCATTTTGACAAAAATCAGACACTCGCTGAAATGTTGTTGTTGTGTCGTATGCATGGCACTGACTTGCGGATTATTACAGTAAACAGTTCCTTGTTCACTGGACTTTTCGAAGGTTCGGTTGGGGATCCTGGCATAGTGTCCTGAACAGATGCAAAGTGAATTTAATGCCGATCATCTTGATTTTATGACTCTTTCTTGATTTGTTTTTAGGACAGATTCCATGTAGCGGAAAATTCAGCTCAAATATACTTGTCGGAAGAGAATGTTCGTCTCTGGCTGTTCTCCTAGCGTTTCTATAATGAAGCAAAATCACCTCTCTTAAAATCTCCATTTACCTTCAATTTGTACCAAAAAAAAAACACACAAACAAAACAAAACAAATAAGCTCAGCGCAGATATATTAAAATTCATTTTTTTAAACTATGAGTTTTATCCCGAATGGAGGGAGACTGTATAGAGATTGAAAGGTGTTTATGAAGTGATGGGCTCTTGGTTCCAGAAATTGCACTCTAGCTATTAACATTTTCTGTCGGCAGGGACTTCAATGCTCAAAGTCTTTCCATTGCTTAACCCAGAATGGCACAAGGACCTCGCAACGAGCAGCACACGTCGTAGCCCGCAGCCCACCCGAAACGATCGTTAATTTTTCGATCTGTCATCATCATCATCATCATGGCGGCAACATGTGCCGACTGTGTATCCATTACTGGCGCCATGCCTCCTAGCATTATTTACCCGTTCACAGAGCGAGAGACTTTGCTCGACTAATTGCAGCTACGGCTGGTCGATCAAGGAGCAGACAGGTATCCCGTCACACCTGTAGACGACGGCAGAGACTTCTCCTTTGATAACACTTTCACGAAAATGACCCAACTCTCCACTTAGCTGTTCTTCGATCTCAACCCAAGAGACCCTGCCACCCTAGTCTTTTGTGCGAGGCTTTTGCAGTGGCTTTGTTTCTGAAGTTCACTTACCATTTCTGCAAAACCTTGTCCAGTGGAAGTGTGTTTCAGTTTCACTTTGGAAATAAAATTAATAATAATAATAGTGAAAGCTTTTATAGCGCGGTATCCCGGCCTAAGCCAGGCTCTCTGCGCACTCACTACAAACACATCACAGACAAAATTCATGAATTGCTCTCTCTATGAAGTTAATGGGAATGCCAGGTCGTTCTTCAGCCCCTCGTCTGACGACCGTCTCCTTACTATTACTGTCACCAGAACAACAACATATGGTCACATGATTTTTAGTTACTGTGCAGCGAAACGATGGAACTCTTTCCCTTTCCATATCCGCCACCTTCCTACAATTGCATCTTTTAAATGTGCACTGTCTTGTTGTTGAGCCCTACAAGCATGCTCCTTGCGAGTGTGAGTATGCGTCATACAAATGTTGCGTTTATTATTATGTCGGTGAGACAGATGTACAGATGGAGAGTCATGTGACCGAAACAGAATGGATCAGTAAGTAGAAACGTCGATCAAATCGTCTGGAGAATATCCAGGTAATCACAAGGCAGGAACTGAAATAAAATGTTGAAGCATATGAGTGGCGCTGATGGAGAGTCTATCACAGGGACGACTTGTAAACATGAAGACACTGTGATGGCGTTAGCCAGAGAAGACGAACGGCGATGAGAGTTGATAAATCAGAAGAAAAACAAAAACCCACAGGAGAATACAGTCCAGCACAAGGCCGATGATGTCATATAAAGTACAGGTCGGTACAATAAGACTAAAAGCACCACAAATCCAACCAGAAAACAAAATTGCGGAGAGCAGGTACCCCTCAAGACTGTCAGGCGAAGGAAATCTTTTTTGATTCTGCTCCGTAGATGCCCACAAGGCGATGGATTGAAGAGATTCCATAAAACCTGTTGTAATTTACATCACATCTGTTATACATCATTCATGTAAAGGGAAGGTGATAGTAGGTGACAGTCACGGCAAAGACGTATCACGTCCGTGGTCACGGTGGTGGAGGACAAGTAGTCATCACTGGGCTAGAGCAAGTCTGGATTCTGTCCCTTCTACTTTTTCTTCTTTGGTAGGAGTAACACCGTCAATAAAGTAACATAAGTTTTTTTGATCAAACTGATCCAATGCCCATTCAAAATTTTGAAAAATTGCAGCCTGCTACAAATTAGCACCAACTTCAATGATGTAAAGCCATCACTCATCTCACCACAATGATCTCACAACACAAAAGTATCACTTCCAGAAGCATAACAAACTACAAAAGAGATTTTTTTTTCAAAAATGTTTATTCTAATACTGAGTGGCATATCGCACACAGCTGATGGAAAATAGTGGTTACACAGGAATTAAGTGAAAGCTAATATTACAGAAACCCTCGAGAAGAGTACATCTGAATGTGATCTTCCAAGAGTTCCTTCCCTTTCCAAAATGCCACTCTTTATATCAGCAATAAACTTCTACACCAAAAAGGCTGCAAAAAGCATCCTCTGATCTTCAATTATCAAAGATACCTTAAAATTTAGGTGTATTTATTTTGTGAAATTTGATTTTATCAGCAATGACATTTCCAAAGATTTTACTATGAATTACAATATAAAATGAATTTCAGGGAACTGGATTAAAAAAAACACCCCACACAATCTCATATAAAGCTTACAAAGCAAAAAGAAATAAAAATAAAGTCCTGCAGAAAGGAAAAAAGAAAAAATGTCTGGAACTAATTATTGAAAATAATACACAGAAGACTGTGAAAACACAAAACCAAGCTATGGCACACAAGAACTTATGTGTCAGAACTATTTCTGCAGGAGAAACAATTTCACAAAAAGTGGCCTCTACTTTCACTTTTTTTTCAAGGGAAAGCCCAAAGCATGCCGTACATAAAATAACTAAGCTAGACCTTAGCAACCTGTCTAACAGCAGCAATAAATTAACTAAACAAGTTAACAAAATCAAATCTTTTTAGCGTTATGTTATAATAAGCACTTAAAATCATGCTCCTGAAAGTAAACAGGGGAGTAAAAGCAGTAGATCCTCAGCTTATGTTTTATACTTGTAGGAAGGATGGATGAAAGAAAGAAGGAATGACTGAAACTCCAAATGATCTAAAGGAGGTCTGGCACTGTCGTCTGTACGTGGACCTGTGCCTGCATTTGTGAGTCAATGGTCACCCAACACAGTTTCACAAAACAGCCCCTATCATGATGGAGTAGGGAAGGAAGAGAGAAAATGGCTCCTCTAAGGCAGGGAGTAACTGAAGTCAATAATAAGTGAAGCTAATGGAAGCATCATTCAAAATTTAACTAGCAATAGATGACAATTTTGTGAATGTATTTGACACCAAAGAAACAAACCCAGCTGACTGAAATAGTAATTTTCATGGCATCGACAACTTAAGGCATACAGAACAGCTCTTCATGCTTTTTGCTGCCTTAAATTAAGAAGTTTTGAGAAGAAACTACAGCTGTCCTTGAAAGTGCAAAAGATAGGAAGATCAAGTGACAGCATAATGGCCATGATAGTGTAACAGGATTTTACGAATCACCAGAAAAGTCAACTAGGCCTTGATCATGTGAGACTGGTAAGTAAAACCAGTGCTCATCACACAGCACTTTGCAGTATTTCAAACACAAACCTAAATGAGATATAGGCCCATGCCAAACTGTTTGTCATGAAATCTTGCACTAGAGTACATCTTGTGTGGACATTCTTCTTGCCTGCAGGCAATGATGTATTTGCAGAAACACATTAAGATACACAAACAAGTGCACTGCCTGCATGCACACACACACACACCATGAGATCTTTTAATATTCACTTTTGTTTTCATCTATGTGTTCATTTCAGGACCTGCTGACACAAGAAAAACTTACATCTTTTGTACAGTCTCATGAATATAACAAATGCATCTTAACTTGCATCACACAAAAGATCTGATACAATATTTACCAGTGGCATTGGAATGATGAAAGCATGACAAAGAGCAAAATTAAGTACACTTCATGTCTGATTTTGGTCACAGAATATGAATAATAACAACAATTTTTGTAATACATAAAAGCTAGATATAGTTCAAAATTAAGTGGTCACCAGCTGATGTGCCATTGAGGTGATTGAAAACTCAGATGAGACAGATCATGTTATTCACATGCATGCATGCACACTCACACATATACATTAAAATAATAAAAACCCCAACAATCAACACTGCTGACATGCACAACCTACTGATTTTGCATTTTGAACACTTAATTTAACACAAACCCTAAAACACTTGTTTTACTATTTATATACACATTTTATGCCACTCTGCGCTTTAAAACTATATAATCTGTACATAATGATTAAAGCTCATTCTTAAGACAATAATCTTAATTCCAATCTTTCCTCCCAGAACACTAGCCAAGAAGTTTTGTATGTTTTAAATGTGTTTGTTGCTTTAGCACTTGCTGGCGTAAATTCGTTGAAGAAAATTGTAATGAAAATTTCAAAGTTAAAGGAAAGAGGTTACCTTATAAATCTGCAATTGACAAATGAGACTGGAGATAATGCAAACAAGTGCAAAGAAGGATAATTTATCTTACTAGTGATCCACTAAGCCCCAGCTAGAATAATTCCTTTTTCATAATTGTGACAAATGCCACTAATGTATGCATGCTACTTACATTATTTCAAATAAGGAAACAATTCATCCATTCAAAAAAACTATTGATTATTTACACAGGACCAAAAAAGTGTCCCTTACAACAAAATACTTGTATGACAAATATGAACTTCAATGTCACATTTTTAAGTGTCATGAGAAACAACAAATTACACACTGACATACTGACAAAGAAAGATGGTAGAAACAAAACAAAAACAGTTCCAGAAAGAAGTGGTTAATGGATAACCTGACGTACCAGCACTTTTGTTGTGATTTTCACCTTCACTTGAGAGGTCATTGCCGTTCTGGCAGACAATAAATACATTTTGTACAATCTCAATCTTGCATATTTCATACAATCTTAACCCAATATTAGGTTGTGTGAAGTCTTAACTTGCCTGCAGCTACATCACTTTTTATAAATGATTCCCACAATGGTAACAGAAAACTAAAACAAGGTTGCCAACTTTCACAGTATCACTATAAACCTGAGACAAACCCTGCGAACAAGCTGATGAGGACAACAAGCCAAAAAACAACAAACAGAGAAACAATATAAATGAGCAGGCAACAAGTCAACGTGTTCACATCGTCCTTCAGGCCATAAAAAGCAAGACTGCCCAACTAGCAGTGGAAAACAGGCACAAAAGAGGATGAGAGGAAGTTGAAATGATGCTGCAAGGACTCAGCTTTCCCAAAACAACTGAGACAGGCTGCATTTTGGTCCAAACAGAGATTGAGGCAACAGGCTTTCAGTCACTTAAATCTGAGACAATGTCATCCAAAACAGCAATAAACAACACCTTTATCTGACTTGGCAAAGAATATACACAACTGAAATTTCTATACTAATTTAGCTGCTGTTATTTGTGCATATAGGACATCAAGTAACAATATTTAACTAATGCACTTAAACCTTGATGGAACATCTAGAGATTCATAGGTTTCATTGCCTTGTGGTCATAGGAGCTGTGAACTGTAAGTGGTTCACCATCATTAAAGCATGTGATGTGAAACGGGCTGGTGTATCCTCTCTTTCTGCCCCTTTTAACTTTCCCTGAAAGATCAGGTACCTGATAGACTTTGGGGGAAGCAAGGTGTTTTCTAGACAATAGCCCCAGTCAGGCTTGACCTGCATCCTTCTGTTTTTAAGTCAAGCATACTAGTCAATGGCTGTTAGAGAAGAAAAAAAGAAGAAAAAGAAACAAAAGAAACAGCCATTAAAAGGAGGTACAACCATGTCACCATGCAAAATTTCACCCACATATGAAAAAGACCCTAAAGTTCAACCAGCCATCATCACAGTTTCTTGTAAGACAAAACATTTTGTACATGTCTAAACATAATATTCAAAGCCTGATTTGAACAAATATTGACAACACAAGTTATTCCGTTTTACCGAGTCTCTCTTTTAAAACAAAATGAAGATGGAATTTCTATGAAACAAGTTTACAGTAACATTACCAAGCATGATAGTCTTCTATTTCTGCAGACAATTTTTCTTTTTAAGAGGAGCGGTTTTGGTCTTCCTGATGATGTCCACAATCCCAGGAATAAGCATCACTGAACAATATAGCTTTTGTAATTTTTGATCCTCTTCAACTGTTTTTTCAGTTCAGATATATAGTCTGATGGCTGAACAACAATGGTGATTTCTCGGCCAACAGCATTTAGTCTATGCTCAATCTGCAGTGACAGAAAGGTGTAACATACACATAAATTAAGTAATTATGCTAGTGAATAAGTGAAAAAACAAGCAACTTTTATCATAAAGAAGAAACAAAGATCTAATAATTAAATTAGTAACATCTGGACAAAATAATATCAATGCTAGTCAAACATCAAAATGCATTAAAAGATTACATCATCATTATTTAGAATGTCTGCTATGGCTGTGTCTTTTGTCTTGCCAAATATCATGTCATCTACTGTAGTCATAGCAGATGGGGATCAGATGAAAATGGTGAAGTGGATTGAACCAGGATTGTCACTTACAAGGTAATAAGACCCCAAGTGCATCAGAAATTTAAAAAGAATGCTACAGACTAGAAGGTGAATTTGAAACATCTGAGTGTGGACCTTTTCCACCTCTCAAGCTCTTAAAAATGTGCATGGCACAGTTTGTGTTACAAAAGGAAGCCATTAGTACTGCCACAGCTGCAATCTCAACAGCAGTATTACTGCCAGAAGTGACAATAAAAAAAGTAATGAAGAATCAATGTATCTTGTGTCCAAATGAGTACGCAGTGCTGTGGTCACCCATCTCTATCTTACTAAGCAGAAGACTCACTGCAGCAGCTGTTGTCCAGCATGATTGGGACCCTACCCAGGCTGATAAATGTAAACATACAAATCACGCATATATTCCTTCCAAACAGATCATAATACCAAATACCACTTGATGCTTCTGTAGTTAAGGGAACAAGATGCTACTACACTCACCTCCAGATCTTTAAAGAAAAGGTTCAGATGACGGCTGTTGATCTCTGTCAGGGTCCAGGTGGTGCGTTTATCTGTCAGAACACTTGATGGACGCAATGGCAAGCCATTGGATGATGCCAAGCCATGAGGGTCAACATATTCAATCTATGATTACAGAGAAAAGTATTTCAATAATAACAACAATAATACAATACCACTTTATTTATCCCCAAGGGCAATTCCAAATAATGATGATGAGCATCACTTTAATAGTGTAGTTGCTGTATTTGGTAGCAAGATGAAGTCACAATTCAAAAACGAAGATCACAAAGACTTGAACTGCAGAAGAGCAAAGCCTGTAGAAGTAACCCAATCTTGTGGTCATGTAACAAATAAATTGTAAGTACATAGTTCTATACAGAATTTATTCTGATTTTGAATGCAAGAGATCCTTCCCTACAGCAGCAGCTAATACTTAAGCAGAACATTTTTCAGTAACTGTTAGTGAGCAGCAAATGCTCAAACTTAACAGATAAATGCTGATAATTACAGCTTAGACTTGGCTAGGACAACAGCAACAACCAACAGGAGTACCAACAGGACTGTTTGGTTTGTGTATGGACATACTGAAATTAAATAAATTAACTTGTTAAAATAAAAATCAGTGGAAACAAAATTAATTCTTATGATTCAAATGTTCATGTATATTTTCTCTATTTTTTTTAGTTTAAAAAAAAGTAGCGTAATAGCAGATGATTCCCATGGCAAAAAATGCTTATGTTATGATAGAGTACTTTGTCATTCTTTGTTACTCCTCGAGGAGCATCCACAAACTTCATTTATATGCACCAGAAAGGTGGAAAAATATCTCATCTCCCATCTTAGAAATGTTTGTAAATATAAGATCAGCAAAATAAAGCGCTATTATTTTTGAGGACTGGGAACATAGCCAGGATAATAAAAAGGGATAAAAAGGTGACTGTACACTCTGCAAGCATTTATTTGAACACATCACCCTCTCCATGAACATTCCTCACTGCAGGCAATTCAAATATCAGGCAATCTCTGCCCATCTCTGTTTTCAAATCATCACTCAAGATACACTTCTTTAATCATTAATTTCATTATCTCATCCGTTCTTTGTTTCTTGTATGACTGACACTGTATGTGTGTCTGTTCGCCTGTGAGTACACAGCTTGTTCATTAAGTTACACGCATCATCATCATTGACACATACATCTGTATGTTTGTGTGTGTGCATGTGAGTACACAGTTTGATCCTTAAGTTACATGCATCACTGACACATACTCAGATTTTCAACACAAAGGCTACCATAATAAGCATTACAGATTGATGTCAAGAACAAACCAAAATAACACCAATAAAAACTTTTTATAATTCCACTTTTTTCTTAACTGCTTCACAGCATTTTAATACTTACTTCTGCTGTACCGCCTACTCTTCGGATGCCAAGGCTTTCTCCTTCAGCTGACCGCCGAATAGCAACGACCTGGCCGTAAGGTATTCTCTTCACCATCACTTCTACCACCTCAGTCGTCTGATGCTTCAGCAGCTTCACTGCCACAGCAGCACTGGTCACTTTCACACTATTAATACTTAGGACAAGATCACCAATGTGAAATTTCCCATGCAGGCTTGGGAAATCACTTTGATTCCATCCTGCAATACTGTTAGGACAAAACACAGTATTCTGCTCAGTTTATTGTAGAGCTCCCAGAAAGGTCTTCTTGATGAATGACTACACATGCATGCAGTCACACAGATGAATGCACAAAAACATACATACTCACAGTGTAGGCTACTAGCTCTGGCTTTCACCTAGAGCTGAAGAGGATCTAAACTTACTCCCTTCTGTAGCTATTGTAGCGCATCAAAGATTAAACAGTGTGTTAAGAAGTCTACTTGCCATCACATATCTAGCCATAAAAAAAACAATTATTACTTGCTGAGTTATGGTATGCATGAACTGAGCAATTCCTTTCTGATTAAATGCTGTACTTGGAAAAGATGAAAACACATACCATAAAAATTATCTGACCAGTGCAATGAAGACTTGTTTAAAGAAACATAGCACAGTATTGTAAAAGTAAGCAATTTTTATCTTTAATCATAAGACAGACATGTAACTGGCACACTAAATTTGCCATAAATATATCTGGCTCTCTTCTTAATTTGAAAAGTTACTTCATGCTAATGAAGATAACAAAATGCAGCTGTTAATAAAGCTGGAAGGTCAGCAGCTTTTAAATAAAACCTGGTGTAATTTAATAATAATTTTTTTTTACTTCTAGTACTACTATAAGCAGACCCTCTTCTATATTTATATTTTTTTAAAAACTCTGAAGGGACATTTTTACTTTCTGATCATATGGCAGGATGAAACTTTACCAAAAGCATATTTTCATGCCAACACTTAAACTGTTTTCAGTGACAGCATAAATTACAGAAGAAAAATAAATTGACTGTTACACCATAAAAAACTAATCTGTTGGACAACATTACAAACACAAAAATCCCAGGTATTAACTTACCAGACAAGCCCGAAGCAATCTACCAGAGCTATGTGTGATGCAGCACGCAAGTTCACGGTAACAGACACCCCTGAGAGCTCCATTTCTTGTCGCAGGATCTCTGCCTGGCTCTGTTTGAGAGATATCACAGAATGAACACTGTGTGCACGGTCCAGCCGCATGCGATGGCGCAGGTTATTTTCTGCTGTTGTCGACTCTTCGCGAACCCTCTGCACAAAGCATTTTGTCATCATATGGCTATTTCATTCTAGACTTATCAGAAGTGTTACTCATGCAGCATTTAAGACAGTTATAATTTTGTGAAAATCCTTTTTGATTAATCAACTATTATACTGATGCTGCAGCATTTTCTTGTAGAGGCCGGAAAGTAAACTGTATTCGGCATTTGTAAAGCTTTCATGTTCCCAATTTACAAGTAGGATGGAGTGGAGTTCTCAAACCCTGTAGCTTACTTAGACAAATAAAATTCTTTCCATGCTCTTGAAAGAGGCCACTAATCATCCCCAAAATAATGTTACACCTATTTCATATCTCCTTTTAAGTTATCATTTGATAACTGAATACTGTTCCCATATTATTAGGTGTTGCTTACTTCCTGACTTGCATTGTATTTGTAAAATCTTGACTTAATAAGTTCATGCTATTGACTTCATTATTTTGATGTTCATGTTGCTGCTTACTGAGATTGGGGAAGTGGATAGCCACAAGGTTAGGGTGAGGCCAGAGATTCAAACACAAGCTAGTTTGATACCTCTATGACGCAGCATATTATACCCATGAGGTGAAAATGACCCAGCTGTTGACCCAGAAAGCACTGGGAAAGAACCCAGTAACCCAGAAACTTAAATGTGAGACCTCAAGCCTTTGCACTTGGTTATGGTTAACATGAGAAAGGATACAATATAAATGTGACCTTTGGACGCGGTTATGATTAACATAAAAAAGGATACAATATATATAAAGCTGCATGTTTCTATGTGTTCAGTATAGCATTCACCAGAGGAATATCCCTTCCAACTAACAATTACTAACTCTCATTTTGTTTAGATTATGATTTTTTTTGCCATCAATTTTCACACAAGGTAAAGTCCAGTCTATAAATTGTCCATTTTTCAGTGAAACTGAAGAGAAGATTCACACTTTTAACTGGAGTGCTTTACCTATCACACTTTGAGGACTTAATATAAATCTTGTTGAAGTATTTTACCTATCCATATGATTTAGCACAACTTCCTTTTACAAAATTAGTGTTGGAGAAGGAAAGGTTATGAGGGTGAAGAGATGGGCACTGCCCTTACTTGTCTCACAGTTGACCTGCTAATAAGTTGGTTGATTTACTAATTATATGTTTCACAATTGTTTCACATCTCATTTATTTGGTCTGACATTCTTAAGGAACAAATCTTAAAAATGGCACAAACAATCTTAAGTTCATTTTGGATTAACATTAAGTTCTAAACAAGTTGCACTTTATCAATTCTAGCTGAGATACTTTCAGAATGCATATTTTGTAATATTTGTTTTTCATTTCATGCAGCTAACATTGTAAAGCAACATGTTCATATGGAAAACATGAGATTAAGGTAACTGTTACCTGCTGTGGTCTTTTACAGGGCAAGTTTTGTTCTGTCAGTAGACTGGAGTTCTCTTCACATCCTGGTGGGGCTGTTAAAGGCCTCTGGCCCCGCACACTCCCGGCTTTTCGAGCTGGCAAAGGTGGTGGTGCCAGTTCTGCAGTGTCAACGGACATTCCTCGATTAAATCTTGAACCCTTACGAGGTGGTAGCACTGGGGGAATATCTCCAATGTTATCCCGTATACCATGAGAATTGAGACCTGCAGGAACTGAAGACATGTGCTGAAAAGATTTCGAAGGAATAAATGCAGGCTTGTGGATGAAGGGCTCGATCTCATCAGAAGATGAAGAGCTGTTAGCAATACCTGGCGATGCATCATCATCAGAACCTATGCCTGGAGAAGAGTTTCCAGTATTTCGTTTGAGAAGAGAGTCATGTCTGGGAGGAAGGGGTGGAACATCACTGAAAGAAATACCAGACGACATCCCAAAGGCTACTTCATATTGATTTTCTTCAGCACCAGATGATTCAACTTTCTGCAATGACTCTTCCATCAGTATTTGTTTTTCTGTCATTTCATCACTATCATCAAAACCATTTTCCATTGTGATATCTTGACTTAATTCCTCATGAACAGGAAAAGCAGAATAGAAATTCTGTGGCAGACTTAGGTCTGTTTCAAATGCAGATGATTCACTGAAGGCATCTTCACTGCTTACTGTGTCTTGTAGTCTGTCGTCAAAGTTGTATGAAATTCCAAATTCACACGCAGTATTGCCAGATTTCTCCTGAAATTCAGGGTTTGTGGATGATACCTTTTCAGAAAGCACTCTGTCATGTGAACATATTTGTACATTCTCTTTCTCATCAGGTAAGGCTGATTCTGGTTTAATCCGCTTATCTTTCTTGGACTTTTTCATCACTTTGACCATTGCTAGGTCAGAATAACCTTCATCTAGTCCATTTAACCTTTGGCCAGCATGTCCTGAGCTTGGGTATTCCTTTTGGTGAAAGACTTGAGCTTCAACACGGTCTTCTTCAGCGTCGGTAAAAGAGTCTGAAGAAGCAGATTGTGTTTTATCTGGCAATACTGAATGCCTAGCGGTTGGGACAGGAATTCGACGATTTATCTCCCAAAATGCTTCACTGACAAAATCTGAAGAATAATCTGCCGACTCTTGGTCACTGTCGCCATTATCCTGGGAATGGGGTGCAAGATGAAATTTATGCTGTTTGGGAGGAATGACTTCAGGCCTGCAGGAGGCAGAATCCAAGGGCCTCTCTTCTAGATGAGGGCGGGCTGGTGGAAGGGGAGGGGGGCCATTTGAGGCAGATAAACTGCCTGTCTGATGACGTGCTGGGGGCAAAGGTGGAGGTTCAGATACCTGAGGAAACAAAGGAGAAGAAGTAACGCCATGAAATGGTGGGCTAACTAAGGGCAGTGGCCTTCCAACAGGTGGGGGAGGGGCTTGTTCACTTGGAGGGGTAAGTGATGTAGGGGACTGAGCTCTGCGGAGGGGAGGGGGTAATGAAGATGGCAAGGGGGGAGGTGTGAGCTCTTTCAGCTGGGAAGACAGAGCTTTTTCAGGTGCTGATTTTGGCAGGCCTGATGGATGGCCACTAGGGATTGGTGGAGGTTGCCGTGGGGGTGGTGAAACAGGTGATCCTCCAACAGCTCCTAATACTTCTTCATTTTCACTCTCTTCCTCCTTTTTCTGCCTCCCGGTAAATACTACTGCTGGGCAGAAGGTGTAGATGTGCTCTTCCTTTTCCTTCTGCACAGTTTAATAAACCATGTGGTATATGTCAACCATCCCACCAAAATTGTGTGCATGCAACCAGCTAAACAAATTGTTAGTTTCATGAATGAACGGACAGATTATTGAATAAATATCTGATGTCAGTATGTTTTTGCAAAAAAAAAAAAGGGGGAAAAAAAAACATCCAAGAAAATGCCTGTATAGTTAAACAAGAAACTCTCTACTCAAAACACACTTATTTATAAAAATATGTCAAAATATGGACAGTTCAAAAACAAAGTAGTCTAGAAAAAAGTATTTTGAGATAAATGTTTCCAGCATGTATGTACGAATATATTTTAAGGTTTCTTATGTTTTTAGGTATGTATTCATGCAAGCATATATGCATGCATGTGTGTGCATTATTATTTTATATTCAATTCAATTCCTCTTTATTCTCTATGCAAGCGAGAGTCTAGCACAGAAATTCCCCTTTTGCTCACAAATCCTATATTTAAAAACATATAGCATGTGTATTTATACATACACACACAACAAATAAAAAAGTTTAACATACATTTCCACAAAACCACATTTAACACACCTGTACACCTACACTGTTTAAAGTTTTCCGGAAGTTCTTTTAGTTTCTGTTTTACAGCCTTGCTGTGCTTCAGACTAGTTTTTCTCTGGGAAGGTTAAGAGAATGGTTGGTCTTGATGTAGCAACTTCCTGGCTATTGCTATTTCTTCTTTCATTCTGAGCAGTCTCTTAACATACTGACACGTTTCACATATTTTCTGTCAAGAACACACAGCATTTGGATCTAACTGTGGATGTGTGTGTGTGTGCCTACTGACTTGCATATGACGTGTCTGAATTACAGATGGTTTTGGTCATGTCTCAGTAAGGCAGAAAATTCTTGCAATTATTCACTTATCACACCTTCACATACAAATTTGCAGCTCATGTTTGTGAGAAAAGTGTTAAGCTTAAGATGTCAGTGTTCACAGTCTCATTTGGTGCTGAAAAAAAATCTCTTGCATCGTGATACTGATTTAGATCCATGGGATAGGCAGTTGTTCAGCTACTTTCCGCATTTCATTGAAGATGTAATATACCACAATCTTTGGCAGCTGTGGCATGTACACATTTCTACAAGGAAATATAAAGTTAAAAACAAAAACTTTACCTTTAGAATACCAAGACTGTTCAAGGTGCGTTCCAGAACATCACACCAGTCAATCATTTGCTCTCTGACACAAAGCATTTTCAAATATCAGTGAAAGAACTAGACATAAAGAGAAGAATTTGGAAACAGTATGAACTATTCAATGTTAACCTCCTTCTCAAAGCTTTTCGCTGAGGTGACATCAAATACAACCAACCGTACAATTTTTGTGCTAAGACAAATGTGAATGACATGGATATGCAGGCAAATCACCTAAACAGAGCATATAATCTGACAGAAACTGCTATAATAAATAGCTACTGTAAGCAGGTATAATTTTTGTGGCTACAGTTTTATCATCTACAGACTAAGCCTGTGTTAAAAGCCTCAAACAAGGGAAAAAGAACTCACAAAAATAAGTTTTCTGAGCATAACTATTAAAATAGAGCTCAATATGACAAAGATGATGAACAAAAGAAAAACCGAACTTATTTCCTAGTCACATTCCTGACGATGGCTAGAATATATTTTTGATATGCAAGCTTTAAAACTGACTTAACAAAATAAAAGCGAGAATTAATGATGATGGTCTTAAACTGTTTCTATTTAAACAACTGACATAATTTCCACATGTAGCCTTGCTGCAAAAGTACAGCATTAGCCTACGGATTTTATTAACGCTAACAGGAAAAAGGAAAGATTGTGAGATACTCTAGAAGGCACGCACAACTGATGGTGTGCTGATACATGAGGTAACACTGAATCAAGTTGATAGCATAGATTGTTGATTCCTCAATCTATGCTTCTCATCTGAGCTCAGATTTCCCTAACTGTGCTGTCAAGTAACCATGCATTCACAACAGCTGATTTATTTTTGTGAAACAGCATGAAAGAACTCTCTTTCAGGCATATTTTCACAGTGATCAAACATTGGTAATATGACAAATTTGTTAGTGTTTGAGTGAGAGAGGAATAAAAGAAAAAGCAAGCCAACAGGAAATACTGTGTATCATATGCTCAGGTGATAAGTGTAATGATCAGTATAAAATATAACAAAATTGAAAATCCATTCTCTAAATCTAAAAACATATCAGAAAGAAAAAAAATGTGATGAGTTTTAATACTTTCTGAGAAAGCATGATATCTCCATAGACACAGAGGAAAATACAAGCAGCTAGAAAGCTTCTTTTCAGATGGTAATTACCTTGAAGCAGCTGTAAGCTCAATCATACGATCAGTACAGGATATTACAAAAGTGAATGCCCTTGGTGTCTGTGCCATGCAATGGCTGACTGCTGTGCAGTTAGACAGGTTGTATGACACACTTGGTGGCCCTGAGAAGACATCCACGTCACGATCAAACTGCTCCAGGAAAGGAATACGGCTTCTCACCACTAGCATATACCACTTCCTTGGGGTAATTTTCTGATTGAGAGAAAATCCTAATGTCAGCTATTTGAAATAGGTACCATCAGCACTTTGAGCTGAATCATATAGATCAGTGGTGCCCAACCTTTTCTCAACTAAAGGCTGCACTCGACATGATATAAAATCTTGCGAGCCAGACATGGCGGTTTTGCCAGAATCATGCCGACGTTAAAAATGAAGTTATGCAGTGATATACCAAAAATTGTATGTACGGCAAGGAAAGGGTGACCCTGTGTTAGTGTCAGGGTGATGTCACCCTGTGTCTGGTTAAAATGAGCAGGCCGCGTTAGGCACCTTCATAGGTTGGGCACACCTGATATAGATCATACAGTGAAGAAAAAACATTTTTTGATGCCTCCATAATATGGAAAACATATGATATTCTTTTCTTCTTTATGGTCAAACACTGATTACAGTAATAATAAAAAACATGATAGAAGAATATGAAAAAGTAACTTCTATCACAGTCATGTCACATTAAAAAAGCCTTAGTTTAAATAGAAAAGCCAATGTTACACAAATTAAAAAAACAAACAAACAGATAAGATCAGGAAATTTTAACCACATAGCTTTGAAGCTATAAAACTTGATATCAACTCACATCAATAAGCCCAGAGAATCTGT
Organism: Marisa cornuarietis; assembly: GCA_004794655.1. Taxonomy (NCBI): domain Eukaryota; kingdom Metazoa; phylum Mollusca; class Gastropoda; order Architaenioglossa; family Ampullariidae; genus Marisa; species Marisa cornuarietis. The sequence goes on along the minus strand of SMMW01000635.1, from coordinate 3,133,837 downwards.
TCTCATACGAAGATCCTCTCTTCAGATATCCTTGCTTTATTACATTCTCAACCATTGTCGTGTTATTGATAGACATTCTGTAAGTTAAATAAAATCAGGACATTAAGAATATACCTGGATTCATATACACACACCAGATGTATATAGGCCTACACGTTCTCACACAGTTATTCAATGCTACTGTCATGGTAAACGACACATTTGATTGGATTTGATTGAGAGGAACTAACTGATGTATTAGAAACTGATGACTAAACCTGAGAAGGAATTCGCAAGTGAAAATGATCTAGTCCTCTTTAAGACGGTGTACAGAATGCAGTGTAGCCTCATTCTAGCTCCACTGACGAAGTGCAACCTTCAATTTAGAAGTTATATCCGACGCTTGAACACATCCATCTCTGACACAGATAACTAATGATGAAAAGCTTAGTGTCACGCTGAATGCATCGATCCATGGTTTCAGAAATAGATGCTGGAATGCGATGGGAAAGATGGAGTTCAAATAAACTGCTGTGAATGACTTGCTCATTTAGAGTCTTACCTTCTGTCGGTTCGGAGAACGAGTGCTAATTATCCTGAACGCGAAGTGATTTGAAGCCATTTGGGAAAATCATTTGCGCTACTCCGACATCTTATAATGATTCTCACTCCATCCAACAGCATACATTAGGCTTCAATATTGTTGAGTAATGTTAGAGAACACGAGTACATCTTCTCTTTAATTTCCTTCCGTCTTTATTTTCGTTGACCGGGTTTTTTTTAACTTCAGCTGAGAGCGATGTATGTGCAGAGTAGTCTCCCTTGCAGATGTAAAAACCGACTCGGGATGTAGTGACAGGTCTGTTGATTAATTAATGGATGCAGCCAAGAACTTAAACAGTGTCTTTATACGCGTTTAAAGATAGAGAATATATATGCATGTACTTTTGGATATGTATTTATAGCTTTTTTTAAGGAGTATTCAAAGGAGGGCCGGTCATTTCACCACAAGACCATTTCGCCCCAAAACAAAAGTCAATTCGTCCCAGCTAGGCCATTTCGTCCCAATTAAGTCCATTTCGTCCCAGGACTCTGATTACGACAATTGCTTCTCCCCTCGCACTATATTGATAGCCTTGATATTCATGGATCGTATATAAAATGAGCCAAATTTTAAATAGATCTATCTTATATCAACCCACATCTGAACTGATCTTATCTTAATTTCGTAAATACTGCCACAACAAGATCGAGTGTGTATATCTACTGTTGAATCTGACAATTTAGGAAAAGTGTATACGTCTATATGGTCTGTTGAATGAGATGAACATTTTAGAGCTGTGTACATGCGAGTATAGTCAGTAAATGAGGAAAGTTACGTAAAACAAAAAACATCGAGGTACACATCACAGTACACCAGTGGTATAACTAGACCCAATATCGCGTCGATTCTCAGACAACAAACAGCTTGAAACTCCATTGCTTCATTGTTGTCTCTATAGATGCATGTATAAATATATAGAAAATGCGTCTGGTCGTCACTCCACTGATGTATCACAGTGTCAGTAGCCCTCTTCGTTGTTTTCTCCAGCTTGTGTATTGCTATCCACATAAGGTATGGAAACACAGCAGAGGGCTACCACATTCTAACAGACGAGTAAACACTATAAGAGGAGAAAAAAAGAACGAGAAGTATAAAATAACCTTTCATTATCTTCAAAGCAACTTTTATTTTCGTAATCTGCTTTTTGCTCCAAGAATGTTCAGAGCAATTTAGTTGTCACGCTTTTTTTATGGACAATATTCTTTTACAGACACCAACTACTAATAAGGCATACATCAGAGCACAAACAATTTACTTTTTATTTGGTTTGTCAAAAAAGCGAAAACTATGATATTTTTTCCGAAGAAAAGTGCAAACATTTTTTAAAATGAAAATAAAACACTGTTATAATTTAGGCAAAAGCGGTTATTTGCAAACGTGTTGCTGAAAGGCTTGAACACCTTGTGAACAGTATCGTTCGTAAACAATCAGCAGCCACCTTTAGCAATAACAACCTTCGCAGAAACAATAAAGTATAATGCCACTTTGGCTGTTTGATTTGGATTTTAAATTGTCTTTTAAATGGATTGATAATTATACACGTGTCACCTAACCTGTAATTAAAATGGTAGGAAGAAAGTAATCAAAATGAGTAAATAGACCGCCTTAATTAATAGTCTAGTCACATCATCGCGAAGTTGCAAGCACACGCATAGCGCTCCCTCTCCCCACACACATTTACTTTAAAACAAATGTTTCCAATAAAAGTTATGTGGACTACATAGGGTGTTTGTTTACCTCTAGATTAGGCCAAGCCATAGGCAGAGTAATCTGTGGTCATGCTTATGTAATAGACTGATGTCATGCACTTGACCTTTGGGACTTACGAGGGAAGTCTTGCTTTTTTTTTTTTTTTTTTTGGCTTTCCGACGCTTTGTGCGTGACCTGGTTGGAATTTCTGGGTGGTCCATCGCTTTTCACATGCCTACCTCTCCTAGAGATTTTCACGTCTCCTGTTGAGGACGTAATGGAGAAGACGACAAACATCGCACACAGCTATTGCTGCAAAGATGGACGAGATAGCAAGGGTACAGATCAACCCAACGGCTTGAGAAGACAGTCGCTTGTCAGGGATGCTGCTTTTTTTGCGGACCTGCTTGCTCATCTGCGAAAAACGCACTACAAGCTCTTTCACTGTCTCCTTCACTTCCTGCTGAACACTTTCCTGACTCTTTTCAACTGGAAAGTGACAATGGCAAGTGCAATACCCTGTTGTCTGCTCGTGCACGTGTTTTTGAATCTTTGGAAATAGAACAAAAAAATGAAAATTATTTAAACATTATTTAAAAGAGTGTAGGTCAACTGTAAATTTAACCAAATCGATATATATATATATATTAGTATACTACGGAAAGTAATATTAATAAAGTGTGTCTGTAATATGCATGGTCATTTATAACGACCAAAGGAAAACCAAGCAAACAAGTAAGTCACTCTAATGGAGCCGGCTACACATAATCATGCTTACCGCTGTGGCAGTAACCATCTTTGTTGTGGTCGGGTTTGAGTTTTCTTGTGGTGTTGCACGGTTGGTTGCATTCTGTTCTGGCGTTTCACGGGTAGTTGCATGTTGTTCTGGCGTTTCACGGGTAGTTGCATGTTGTTCTGGCGTTTCACGGGTAGTTGCATGTTGTTCTGGGGTTTCACGGGTAGTTGCATTCTCTTCTGGCATTTCACTGGTAGTTGCATTCTCTTCGAGAGTTTCACGGGTAGTTGCATTTTGTTCTGAGGTTTCAAAGGTAGTTGTATTCTCTTCTGGCGTTCCACGGGTAATTACATCTTCTTCTGGAATTTCAGTGGAAGATGCATTCTCTTCTGGACTTTCGAGGGAGGTTGCAGGCTCTTGAGACTCGATGAGCGAGTTGCAGCTTACATTCGACGTTAGGTCTGACACTTCAGAGCAGAAAACAAGGAATAATGTTTAAAACAGTACTATACGCATTTCTAGTATACTACGGAAAGTAATATTAATAAAGTGTGTCTGTAATATGCATGGTCATTTATAACGACCAAAGGAAAGACAAGCAACTCTAATGGAGCCGGCTACACATAATCATGCTTACCGTTGTGGCACCTCTGTTGATTTTAAAATAGAACTTGTTATCACCCATATTTTGCTAACTAAAAACTGCTTGAGAGCACCCAAGTCTTCTAAACTTTTAGCGATAAAGAACAACACTAAATAAATGATGGCGCTCATCATCATCATCATCATCATCATCATCATCATCATCATCATCATCATCATCATCATCATCATCATCATCATCTCTTGATGCTCGTTTGCTGCGCGGATGTCAAAACGTCATTTATATGTATTTATGTTAAACGTTAAAACGTTGTGTGTGTGTGTGTGCGTGTGCGTGTGTGTGTGTGTGTGTGTGAACGTACATGAAGCCTCCGTGAAGTTAATTGCAAACTTTTTCCGAGTATCGATTATGAATGTTCGTACATTTTGTGTCTAATGTGCACTTTTAAAACCACCGTACTTCACCCTGCCGCATACCTAGAGGTTGTTGCCCCTATTTTTCTTCAGTCATCACTTACCCAGGAGTCAAATGTATGAAGCAAGACGGCGGCCAAGTCCGAGACTGCAAAAAGTACAACGTCACCGATAAACATCGCTGGGAAAACTTTCCCGCCTTGTAACTGATGTCCGTGAATAAACATGAGGACGATCGTTTCATGCTCCATTGTTTCCAGTCAGTGACACTGTACCAATCTGATCAGTCAGTGACATTGTACCAATCAGGTCAGTCAGTGACATTGTATCAATCTGATTAGTCAGTGACATTGTACCAATATAATCAGTCAGACATTGTACCAATCTGATCAGTCAGTGACATTGTATCAATCTGATCACTCAGTGACATTGTACCAATCAGATCAGTCAGTGACATTGTACCAATATGATCAGTCAGACATTGTACCAATCTGATCAGTCAGTGACATTTTATTAATCTGATCAGTCACTGACATTGTACCAATCTGATCAGTCACTGATATTGTACCAATCTGATCAGTCAGTGATATTGTACCAATTTGATCAGTCAGTGACATTGTACCAATCTGATCAGTCAGACATTGTACCAATCGGATCAGTCAGTGACATTGTACCAATCTGATCACTCAGTGACATTGTACCAATCTGATCAGTCAGACATTGTACCAATATGATCAGTCAGTGACATTGTACCAATCTGATCAGTCAGTGATATTGTACCAATCTGATCAGTCAGTGACATTGTACCAATCTGATCACTCAGTGACATTGTACCAATCTGATCAGTCAGTGACATTGTACCAATCTGATCACTCAGTGACATTGTACCAATCTGATCAGTCAGACATTGTACCAATCTGATCAGTCAGGGACATTGTACCAATCTGATCACTCAGGGACATTGTACCAATCTGATAAGTCAGACATTGTACCAATCTGATCACTCAGGGACATTGTACCAATATGATCAGTCAGTGACATTGTACCAATCTGATCACTCAGTGACATTGTACCAATCTGATCAGTCAGACATTGTACCAATCTGATCACTCAGTGACATTGTACCAATCTGATCAGTCAGACATTGTACCAATCTGATCACTCAGGGACATTGTACCAATCTGATCAGTCAGACATTGTACCAATTTGATCAGTCAGTGACATTGTACCAATCTGATCAGTCAGACATTGTACCAATCGGATCAGTCAGTGACATTGTACCAATCTGATCACTCAGTGACATTGTACCAATCTGATCAGTCAGACATTGTACCAATATGATCAGTCAGTGACATTGTACCAATCTGATCAGTCAGTGATATTGTACCAATCTGATCAGTCAGTGACATTGTACCAATCTGATCACTCAGTGACATTGTACCAATCTGATCAGTCAGTGACATTGTACCAATCTGATCACTCAGTGACATTGTACCAATCTGATCAGTCAGACATTGTACCAATCTGATCAGTCAGGGACATTGTACCAATCTGATCACTCAGGGACATTGTACCAATCTGATCAGTGAGACATTGTACCAATCTGATCACTCAGGGACATTGTACCAATATGATCAGTCAGTGACATTGTACCAATCTGATCACTCAGTGACATTGTACCAATCTGATCAGTCAGACATTGTACCAATCTGATCACTCAGTGACATTGTACCAATCTGATCAGTCAGACATTGTACCAATCTGATCACTCAGGGACATTGTACCAATCTGATCAGTCAGACATTGTACCAATCTGATCACTCAGGAACATTGTACCAATCTGATCAGTCAGACATTGTACCAATCTGATCAGTCAGTGACATTGTACCAATCTGATCAGTCAGTGATATTGTACCAATCTGATTAGTCAGTGACATTGTACCAATCTGATCAGTCAGACATTGTACCAATCTGATCAGTCACTGACATTGTACCAATCTGATCAGTCAGTGATATTGTACCAATCTGATCAGTCAGTGACATTGTACCAATCTGATCAGTCAGTGACATTGTACCAATCTGATCACTCAGTGACATTGTACCAATCTGATCAGTCAGACATTGTACCAATCTGATCAGTCAGTGACATTGTACTATTCTGATCAGTCAGTGATATTGTACCAATCTGATTAGTCAGTGACATTGTACCAATCTGATCACTCAGTGACATTGTACCAATCTGATCACTCAGTGACATTGTACCATTATGATTTGTCCTGGACGTGGCCACTGTCTTGCTTCATAATATGACTTATGCAACAGACAGCGGTAGGAGGTCACCTGGTACACGTGTTATATTGTCGTCCTGGTCTCCATAAACTTCAACCTCGCACAGTGTTAAGCTCTTTCCCGTCTTTGATATGCGGAGAGACTTGCTCCAGTTGGACTGCGTACAGTTCAGGGTCGTGAGATTTCCAACAACGCCACCAAAGTTACGACACAGTGTAAATACTTGAAAACGGCCCAGTTCCACGGTAAAGTTGGACAGTCTCTCATCTGGAACATGCATACAGACAATTATACCGTGGTGTTTTCATTTCTACAGGTGCCTCTCATAAGCTTTATTCTCTTCAGTTCACTTACCGGGAGAAGAGTCTAGGTAGGCCGCAATAATAACATGTGACAAGAGTATCAGCTTTGGAAACTCCACCTTCCACCAGAAGTTCGTTATATTCGGCGAAACTATGCGGCTGCACGATTTGTTGACCACTGAACCCAGACGGTTTCCGTCAACGGCGTAACTTGCGTTGTAGTTGCGTTGAAATGTAGGACTTTGGGTGGATGGTGCATTCAGTGCATAATTTTTGTGCCCTGTAGAAGAAATAAAAACATGCAATGAAGCTGGTCTCTCTTTATTCTCATAAAATGGTGGGAACGAAACCTTGCGGCTGCTTGCACTTCCTGCGCTCAGGGCAGCTCATGGTAGCGGGTATGGCTTACTGCTGTCAGATCTTTAGACAAATTTGATGGATAGTCATTCTGTTGTGTAAACGTCAATTTGTCTTCATAGTTCACGTCTTCGTCGACACTAATGAGTATCAATAAGGAAATTTGTAACACTCTTATTAAGTGAAATAAGTCAGTCCTGTGTTTATACACTATCAGTCAAATCTTAGTAGACTAAATACAACTATGCACGCACACCCACGCACACATAAACATCAGACCAGGTGGGGGGCGTTTCTTCTAAAAATGCACCTTAACTTGTGCTTTAACAACTGTACCTAGATCAACTGCAATTACAAACATCTGATGCCGAACATAGCATTTAAAGCGATATACTGGTACACCGTGAAACTGGACTCTGAAACCTTCATGAATAAGAGAGCTCTCTTATTGTGAACTCTTCGTTCTCTTGAAGAGAACCCAGGTAGCGGCTGGACGAGTCAGGGAAATTGAAACAACCTTAGCGTCTTGTGTAAGTTTTACTCGGGACTCCATCGCCTCAACCTTGCAGAAGAAGTCCCCTGTTATCATGTGAGCCAAATCCAGTTTTGATTGGTCACTCTACACACACACACACACACACACACACACACACACACACACACACACACACACACACACACAACCGTACACATGCGCATGTAACCATTGACTTGAGCGTCATGAGTGGAGAAGGAAGAAGGGACATCGGTGAACAGCACAGAGCAGCATCTCATCACCACGTTTCGGACGATAGGCGCACTTGAGAGCTCTCGTATTAACGAAGCTGCAAAATTGAGCCCTACATGGTCTGCGCTCAGCTAAAAACAAACAAGCAAAAAAAAAAAAAAAAAAAAACAACAAAAAACAAACAAAACAAACAAAACAACTCACACACACAAAACAAACAGACAAAAAAAAAAGATTAAAAAAAAAACGATTTACAGCCACTTCTGTCCGAGAATGACCATCCCATAATCCTCACGTCACACAACGCAAGCGCAGTGACTCTGTTCTGGCGCAGCCGCACGTAACGGCCCTTAACGTTGGTGACGCTACACGTGATGTTGATTGTGACGTAGCATCCCGTTCGTTGCACCACTTGACGAGTGTAGCACGTGACGTAACATTCTCGCTGGAAGGTCTCGCACGAAGTCGTCCCAATGTCTACGCTGACAGAATCTGTGCAAGGTGTGCAATCAAGGTAAATCAGGCTGTAAGACATCAGCAAACACGTTATAGCTGGAGAATACGTGGATAGTAGTGGTGGCAAGAATATTCTCTTTTTGGTTTTGAATTTAGATTAAGACAGTGAAGGGAATTCATACAAGTTAAGCGGTGTAGTATCTTGTTACAGACATGCTAGTGAAACACAAAGAGTGTAGCAGAGGGAGACGGAGGAAAATTACCTGTAGGACACTTTAAGGGAGGGGAAATATAAAGTATATCATGTGTCTGAATTCGGTGCAAACGTAAGCGCATTGAACGACATTTCCCAAACATTATATTTTAGCTTATTTATGGACTACGAGAATCTAAGCTAAATATAATAAGCTAAATAAGCTCCATAAATAAGCTAAAATATAATGTCTTTGAGTTCACAAAACTAATAAATATTTTGTACAAAATGTAGCGTGTTATCTTTGGGCTTGTCTCATGTTTCTGTTAGTCTTTATGCTTGTTGGTGTGTACTTGAAAAGTTCGTCATCGGAAATTATTTTCCACAGTCATTGTGAGAAATGTAATGATCGACTCGCTGTAAGATGGTTTTACAATGAAATCTCGTCATGAAGGTGAAGAAATACAGCACCAGTAGTGAGTGCATCAGTGAGAAAATGCGGTAGTTGACAAAAAAACATGTTTATCAATTAAAAAAACAGGAGAGTGGTAACCAATGTGTGTGTGTGTGTGTGTGTGTGTGTGTGTGTGTGTGTGTGTGTGTGTGTGTGTGTGTGTGTGTGTGTGTTACCATTGTCGCTAGTGATGGCCTCAACGAGAATGTTGTTGATGAAGAAGGTTTCATTCAAGTCTAAGTTCCAGACTTTCCTCAGGCTGAGAGGTAGCGCTACGCCGCACGACCCAGAGCTGTTTGTTAGTTCTTGTCCGCTCTCGACATTTCGAGGACAACAGACGGGCCGGGGAACCAGCTCTGAATAGGCTTTGAAAAAGACAAGGCAAAAACCATGTGTGCAGAAGACCATTTTCTTGATGCGTGGTTTTTTCATACCTCCGGCAACATTCAAATATCGAGCAGGTGTGTGTGTGTGTGTGTGTGTGTGTGTGTGTGTGTGTGTGTGTGTGTGTGTGTGTGTGTGTGTGTGTGTGTGTGTGTGTGTGTGTGTGTGTGATATTTCTCACACACACACACACACACACTGAGAAGGTGGAAATCAATGGGTAGGATGAAAAATAATCTAAAAAAAAGCCACAAGAAAGCACGCTGTGCACCCACAGTAGGTTGAAAATTATTTATCGAAAAAGGTAACAAAAATGTACTTATTATATTTAATTATGTTTTAAACACCCTTAAAATTTCAATTCCTTACTAAAAGGTTACACGATACCTTGTTGGCTGGCCGTGCATTTCCTTTCAACTCCCAAAGATTAACAAAGCTCTCCTCCCCAAATGGGGGAAGTGGAGAGACTAATTATTTGTTTGCCAATATTAGCAGATACGGACAAGACAACATAGCGGATGAAAATGAAACTCTGTGTACACTTTTGAATAAACGGCTGAGTCTGAACGAGCACAGTTAGTAAAAATTGGAAGTCAAATATATAGATATAGAAACATGTTCAAAGTTAACATATTAGCACGCATCTCATTCAAATCAATATGATCTGATACCTTTTTTTTTAAACAGCGCCATGCCAAGCTTTCGAGTGGCTCGCTAGTAAGTCTCATGTAAACAAGAGAGATACACATGACATACTACTTACTGTGCCTTACTAAGGTGTTCAGAAAAGAAAGTAAAAACTGTAAAAAGAAAACACCATCCATGGTTGTAGTCATCTTCTCTCACTAGCAGTCTGCTCTTTCTGAAGTGCATGTCGTGTTTGACACCCGCAGATCGTGACAGGACGCCTTTTCCTGCAATGTGTGGGCCTCCATGGCAACAAGACGCTTTGTAAATAATTGAAAGTATTTTTTTTTTTAGTTGGGGCTTGTCTTGTTCCATTAACATGCTTTATTTTCTTTTGCTGCGCCTCCAGCAATACAGTCAGCAGAGGAAGGCATAGACTAATGTATACTGTCGCAGTACCTACGTCCTCCTGTTGTACTCAAGTCAGGTGACACTCGTTTGATCAGGATGGCTGCATTGTTAGGTTTCTGAATACATTTTAAGTGTTTTCATTTTGAAACTGTATAAATTCATTCGTGAGAGAGGTTTCGCTGGATAGTTTATAGGACGAGAGTTCATAATTGGTTAAAGTCTAACATTTCTTACTGTTTGGGTTCAATTAGAGCCGTTATTAAAAGGACAAGAAAATACTATTTATTCCTGAAACTCCTGAAACTTGATCGCTCTTTAAATTGTGTCGAAGGTCGAAGGGTAAAACTAGTGCCCTGCTCACCTTGTTCCAAAATTCAAGTTTCTGTTATTAATTTATCTTTGTGATGCACAAGCCATTGGAGGCGACAAATAAACACGCAGACCACTTCTGTAAATTTATCAAGTTTAAAGAATGAAAAAATGATTAATATTCCACAAATCTGATGACTACATGACTTTTTCGGATTTTTTTCAACTAGTTTTTATTAAGCACACTGAGTAAACGGAAAACTTCAGAATGCGGCACATTGTGATAAATATGGTTACGATGTTTCTAAACTAAGGTTTACAAGACTGTTTTTAATATAAGTAAAGAGATAGGAAAATATAATATGGGCAATGTTTGGCTGCTGGACCGATTCAAGCAATAAAGTGTGGATACCAACGTTTATTTTTCCAGAAAAATATCTAATTATCAGAATGCCTGTATTATTTTTTGCAAAGATTAAACAAGAAATCCACAGCGTCAGTAGAGTTTCTCAATTAACAACAGAACCTTTCGAAGACCAGTTTACGTGACCTCTGATCTCTGATCTCTGATATAAAAAGAAATAAGTGAGATGAGGTCTAAAGGGTGCCAACATTTTGACTTTTAACCTAAAAAGATTAAAACCTTTTTTAGACGTATTTTAATGAGCTGGTTATTATTTTTGCTCAACCTGTTGACCATGTTTCAATCTCGGAACTTCCGTGTTCAGTTCTTCTTTATGGATCTCTTTTCGCTTAATATTTTTGGAGATTTAATAGGCAGGTACTGCCCATGAGACTGCCCCTACCCATTATGATTTCACTATTTTAACCTTTCGTAGTACAATACCAAAAACGTGATATTTCTCACCCTTCTATTTTGTAATACGAAAAGAATGGCAAACACAGGTAACTCAAAAAGTGAAATGCAATTAGAATCGTAAGTTCGCAAATCTCGGACATGAAACAAATATTGCTGACATTATAACTCAACAGAGGCAATCGTGTTTGCCAAAAGTGTTTGTCAATCGTATTTGTCCTACTCAGCATTTATTCAAGCGTTAGAGATTTCCAGATCTGCCTGGAAACAACTTTTCTGTTTGTGTTGCTACGAGGCCGAACATGTTTTCGATCAACTTAGACCTCGCATCTCATAATGTCTCTGAAAATTTTTAGTTAATTATGAATAAGTATTTCGGTTATATTTCCAAGCGGGTCCATGGCTTTAGGGCAATATTGCTGAGAACAAAAAATGTTTTCAAAAATAGAACGAGTGTGTTGTAAAATCCCAAACACAAAGGAAAAAGTTTGTCAAACAGGTTTACGAAGCACCCTGAGATGTTTGTATCAGAAGCTGTCTCAAGGAAAACATGTGCCAAGCAGCGCGTGACGAATCCTTAAAAGCATTTAACAAGAACTGAAACATTTCTCTTTTTTTTCTCTCTTTTATAGCTGCTTAGTGGTATTGTCTCGACCGCGAGTATTTCTTTTCGTTTTCCCTTTCCGCTGAGCTAGAAAAAATGAATAATTGATGTGCCAGCACAGCGGAATAGATTGAGAATAAGTACTTGCAGACCTGTGTTTGTTAAAGCGTTAAACGATATCTGGATGGCTACAACAGAGACTGTAGAATGGACATTATTGAAACACCCTGCTTTTGTAGACATCAATGCTAGTTTACTGTCAATGGTTTTTCTTGTTCGATGCCAGCTAAAAGAACGGTGAAGATAAAGATCAGCACGCACTACAATTCAGTGATGTCCGTAGGGCCCTGATACAGGTGTTTGGAAGAGGGTAGCGGTCCTGACGAGGCATTGAACTGCTGCTACATTGCCGGAGTGACGGCGGTGGAGCCAATATTTGTGACAGGATTGAACTCGATATGTCTCCAGACCCAGGAGTAGGCTTCTCTGTCTTGTCGGGTGTTGTCGGCAGACCTCAGAGGCCAGGGAAGTTGAGCACCAATGAGCTCTTCTAGTTGGGCATAAAGGGGAGGTGGTGAAAGACTACGAGGCTGGTATATTGCTCAGATAGAAAAGGGCGACAAGTTTTCAGGAGATGCTTATACTAACTGGAACACAAAAGAAGCGCTTTTGTTATTTTCGAAAGCCAGCATCTTGGTCGCTCGAACCCGTATAGAAAGGTCAAGAAAACATGGTTTCACACGTGCCTCTTTAATTTTTCGTATGCTGTTTATATTTATTGCTGAGCAAAGTGTTCACCGCATGACGCAGATAACAACGATACACATCACGACACATGTTACAACCTTTACACCGGTCTTCTCATCCCCACCCAACCCTTACAATCTTCAAACAATCCTTGATGTCATAGGGAAGTGGCAATTTGTGCCGGTCTGCCTGTTGTCAATTAGACACTCCAACATTCCGCTTGCGCAATAAAATGTTTTCCATCTCCAAAAGAACTGAAAAGCAACAAGTTTTATTTCATATTAAACTCGATTGGAAAGGTTGAACCCCTTCGTAATACTGTGAGCCAAAGATGATTCTTCACTAGCATAAAGTAATAAGCTACAGTAACCTTAATGAAAGGTTAATACAAAGGATTTAGTGCTCTTTAATTTTTAGAAAAAAAATACTACCATCCTAACTACCATGCAGACTGAAGAAGTCTTCTAACAGTCCGCTAGGATATAGAAGTGAGTGAGTCCACAAACATCTACTTGCAGAGAGTGCAAGTCAGCCCTTTCATCTGTCTGACCGTCCATTTTATATCTCATTAGAATGATTGCGATAGTACTGTGATTCTTTATTTTTTATATACTACATAAGATAAAGAATACCTTAGTATACCTGGGAGCTCCCTTTTCAGCAGCGTCAATGGTTGCTGCATTTAGGGCAAGGGAGAGAAAAGAATGGAGGTAAATTCCGATTATTGCCCTTAGATATGCCAAAACACAAATAAATAAGTAGACAGCGAGTGCCATTGAAGTGTGAAAACACACACACACACACACACACACACACACACACACACACACACACACACACACACACACACACACACACACACACACACACACACACACACACACACACACACACACACACACACACACACACTTGGGCACCTCAGTAAATCGTATCACCTAGTGGAAAGCAAGTCAATCTCCTTTTTGATTAGAATTTAGACGCACCGCCTCAAATTTTTGGTCAAAGATTTAAGTTTACACAATAATACGAAATGGGAAACGATATTCTTTGAAAAGATTATTAAAACACCGAGTAGAATCCTAAACATTGATAATTATTAGTAATTTTTATCGTGATGATTTGGATGCTAGCAATGTACGATAGTTTGTTCTACAGACAAGAACAATTTCTAGTGATGTATGATTGGCCGATTACAGATTAATAATAAATTTGTAGATGTGAACTGCGATATGGAAACATGTAACTCTCACACATGTTAGTCTGTGAAAAGATGCTACACTACTGCCTTTCACCTTTTTTATTTTTACTATTATTGAATGGATTTGGTGCTTTTGCATACATTCAGTAGACATCTATCTTCCACAATATCCTTATTTTGGTGTAGATTATCACAGTGTCTCGACAATTTATAGAGCACCACACTAAAAGGATACATGAAAGTGTCTGGAGTTTGCGACTCACGAAGGATGAAGATCAGTTGAATGTTTTGAAAGTATTATTTCAGTGGATTAGCACTGATTCTCTTCCGACGACTTGTGAACTCGCTTTGGTTTTTCAGAGACATTCTTCAGGCAGAACAATGAGCAGCGAAGAAAAACAAGACTTCTAGATATAACATCCCTACTTTGTTTGAATCTGTGGTCTGGAAAGTCGCATTTGTCGCCTGGATTATAGTTTTTCTAAAATGAATTATGGAAACTTCTCGATACATTACGTTTATGTAATATGGCATTTTATACACAACATTATTGCATGTTACATGCCTCTGTCTGTCTGCTTTTTTCTGTAAAGGACTATGATGTTGTCCATAGGGCCGGGATATGTTGGTATATAAGTTCACTTTTTTGATTGTTTGGTTAAGCTATTATTAAATTATTAGATTAAACTAGGAACTGAGAAGCCGGCGTTACTTCTGTTAGAAATATTCCAACAATGAGGAGCGTTAGCTAAGTAACTACCTACTGAAATGTTTTGATGTGTTGGCCACCATTTTGACTTTCTCTAAAGTTCCCGACACACACACACACACACACACACACACACACACACACACACACACACACACACACACACACACACACACACACACACACAACAGAAAAGAAAACAGGAGAAAACGCTATAAAATTTAGCAATGATGATTACAACTTTATTTCAAATTGCTGGCATTTCAATTTTTATTAACACGCTTAAGACTCGTAACCATACAACTAGTAAAACTACTCCATAGTGGAAGAAGTAAAAGATTGTTTGGTGTTTATCTTCATACTTGGTGGACACGGAGAAAATAGTGTGATGAAACATCCTACCTCCCTGGACTTTGACAAGCAGGTCTGGCCTAGAAAGTCTGTCACTCTTTTACCTTAGCCAGTTCTTTCTAGACTTCGGAGGAAGTCCCAAGTCCCTCTGGAGTGAGAGTTTGAAGGATATCCTTAGAGTGGCCTTATGACCAAGCCAGACATTCTCTCGCAGCATTACTGTTTCCAGAAAAGGACTCACTAGAAAGACGACCATGTGACTTCCACATATTAATATTAATATTAAAGGTTATTTTATAGCACCATATCCCAGCCCTAAGAGCAGGCTCATGGCGCTTTACAAATGATACTAATTATAACAACAATAATCATGATAGTGAGAAATTGAAGAAACCAACCAAGACGACAGGAAAGAAAAAGGGATAACGCATAGAAACGGGAATAATAATTATATAATAATAATAATACAAAATTGTAGTGCTATCTGATAAATAACTTAAAGGACACGGTACTTCATTATACAACGAGTCTATGAAATTAAAATAACTGCATAAATTGTTTTTTAAAAAAAGTCCTGGCGACAGAAGAAAACTGGAGACCAGATTTGTCTGGGGAGACTGGCGACACGTTTCACCGCCGAAGATTTAGAGTTTAGATCTGCAATTGCTTGTCATCGGAGAAGTCATCAGAAAGAACAGATCAAGAATGCTGAGGATAAACCTCCACATGTCAAACAAAATGTAGACAGTTTTGCTGCCTCGAGTCATCAACAAGTTTAGCCATGATGAACATGTTTCGTCTCGCTGTCGACTGCACAAACAAGAAACTGGACTGAGATGAAAATGGCGGCGTGGAAGAAAAGTCTGTTAGTCAGCGGATCAACAGAAGCCGTAGAAGTGAAACAAAATGTCACAATCAAGAAACACAGTCCAGCACATCACTAGGATGACGACAGGTCAAACAATGGACTCGAAAATCAAAATCAGCTTATACAAATAACAAAATCCAAAGAAATCCGGAGAGCTATAGTCCCCTCAAGCCGGTAAAGCGAAGGGACATCACTCCCTCACATCTGTCGGTCATGCGTCACGTAGATAAACTAGGTGACCACTAGCCAATGTTTTTATCAGACTCTGTCACAAATACGAACTACAATCGATTAAGTGTAAGTAAACGAAGCTCATAACTTGTTGAGGGGAGTTGTTGGGAAAGTTTGCTTCTATCATTGCTCTTTAATGGTCTCCATTTTCAAGTTTTTTTTTTTATTCAAGACGAATACAATAAAAACAGTGCATTGTGTTTAGAAACATATATCACATCTGTCAAATAGATGAAAAAGTGATAGAATTTTAGTAAAAATGTAGGATATTGCGGAACATACACAACACAAGCAACGTATGAGAGTTAAGTTGTCACAACGAGACAAAAGGGTTTGTAAGTGCTGATTAAAAACTTGATGTTTTCTCGAACTGATATTATGTGTAAATACTCTGTAGCCATCTTTAGAAAGAATAGCCAAAAACAGAAAAAGTGTTGCTTAGAAATGTCAAAATTATTTAATCTTTACTTCTCAAGTATCCATCAGAAGTGTCTTGATATCTATTTCTCTGGTTTGGCATATTATGAAAACACAAGCAGTAATAAAGTAATTAAAATAAGTGTTAAAAGGTGTGCATCAGTGAGAGTCAACCCTGGTCATGTGATCAAAGAAGTGTAAGCTGTGTTATGGGCATGTGCTATGACTGGTACATGCTTAGTTTGTAATCTCTAAACACTTATGAAACTACACAAAAACTTTCAAAATATTTATTCTACAATGATTCCTCGAAAAAAAGAATTCGTGTTTTTTACAGTTTTTAGAATTATAATTAATTTACTCAACAATTAAATAAAACAATTAGATCACCGGTGTTCTCTGTGTCAAGTAAGCGACTATGCCTCTACTTAGTCAGGAGATATTCGTCTCTCCTGTGGAGTAAATAATGAAGCAGATGACAGACATCGCAGGCGACAATTACAGCAAAGATGGACGAAATCGTCAAAATACAAATCAGCCCAACGGCTTGAGAAGACAGGCGCTCGTCAGGGATGCTGCTTTTCTTGCGGACCTGCTTGCTCATCTCTGAAGTCTGCACTTTTAACTCTTTCACTGTCTCCTTCACTTCCTGCTGGACACTTTCCTGAGTCTTTGGAACTAGAAACTGGCAATTGCAAGTGGTGCAGTAAATCCTAGTCTCCTCGTCCACAAAGTCTCCGGTCTTTTGAAAGATAAATGAAATCAGTGAAAAAATAGTTTCAAACAACTTTGTTATTCTTACTGTAAATGTAAGTGTCAATGCTTTAAAGATAAATTTTCTAAAGAATGTAATATTCATAAAATGGTTTTGTAACTGGACATACTTTCTATTTGGATTTTAACTGTGATACATCTCTCTCACTCTCTCTCTCTCTCACACACACGCTTTCATATATATATATATATATATATTATTGCATTTACACAGTTAGGATGTAATATCAGAGTAATTACACGAAAAAGGGGTTATTATGTTACATTAAAATATTTTAAATGATATAAAAATCCTATATTGACCTTACGTATTAGGCTAATAATAATATTACAGACATTTTCTAGTGTCGTCTATAAGATAATTTTGCGGTAATACGTGTGGCCTAAATGATACGAATATAATTTAAATTTAATCATGCGCTAGTATTACATTATGCTGTCATACGATACCATTACATAATGCATGTAAGCACTAACTCCTAGCTATGCTTACTACCACAGCAGTCACCGTCTCATCAGATCCGCTGCCGTCCTCAGTAATATTTAATGTCGAGGACGAGTTTAAGTTTTCTTCTGATGTTTCGAGAGAGGTTTCATTCACTTCAGACTCGATAACCGAGCCCCAGGTAAGATTCGACGTAAGGGCCGACACTTCCATGGAACAAAGCAACAGCAGCAATAAAAAAAATGTTTAAAAATAAATGCTGAGCGTCTCGTCGATAAAGTTTTCTCTCCTTATTTGTATTGGGAAACCAATTGAAAAACCGTGAAACTGGCGTTGCAGAATTTATCAGGATTGTCAATAAAATTGCTAAAAAAAATCATTAATATGCAACGTCGCTCATCTTTATTCGTGGTTCGTCTGGTAGGTGGCATGTTGTTGACGTATTTGTCAATAATAACCGTGGGCATTTCCAGCTCGTCAGTCAACACATACAACATCTTTGACTGGGACAACACGGCCAGTGCTCGATATCCTCTACAGCTTATTTAATGCTCTTAATGGGAAAAGGAAGATACGATCATCATCATCATCATCATCATCATCATCATCATCATCATCATCATCATCATCGTCGTTTTTCTTTGCGTGCGTGTGTGGTATATCATTATGAGCCAACAATTTCAATGTTTGTGCCTACACACAAAACAAAGCTAGTGTTTATAAAACCGTCCTACTGCTTAAAATAGATTTTATATTTCAGAACTACTGTAGTTGTACAATTTTTCTTAGATATGCCGACAAATATGACAGATACGCAAATATTCTTGCAATTTGCTGTAGTTCTGTTATCTATAACTACAATGAAAGTCATGCTTAATTTTTACTTTTCAGTAAGCTTTTATTCACTAAGTTGCTAGGTTGCTATTTTACACACAGTAGATGGCGGTTGAGTCTCACCGGGCAAGCTGGCAGTTCTAATGGCGTCCGTGTCTCCATATACTTCAACTTCGCACAGAATGAGGCTCCAGCCTGTTCTTGACACTCGGACGAACCGACCCCACATGGAATTCGTACAGTTGAAAGTCGTTAGAACTCCAGCCGAGCCATTAAAGTGACGACACGGAGAGTATGACCATGTATAACGGCCCAGCTCGACAGTGACGTTCGCCAGTCTTCTGTCTGAAATAAATAAATAAATGTTTACAATGTTCTTGTTGTTTCAGTAATGATTGGCCTGAATGTTCCACCGTTTTCTTACTCACTTCTTTTCTTACTTACTGGAAGGCGTGTTCTCGCTGCTCGCAATGATAATGTGTGATACCAGAATTAACCTCCCCAAGTCGACCTGCCACCAGTGGAACGTCACGTGGTATGTAAAAGTGTAGCTGCATAAACGAAGACTGCCGTCAACTGCGTAACTTGAACTGGCGCGGTAATGGACCCAACTGGTTTGTCTGGTCGGTGCCTTCAGCGCGTAGTTCTTCAGACCTAAGAGAGACAGACAGAAAGAAAAGACTTTTCCAGTAATTTTGTTGTTGTTGTTGTTGTTGCAAGTCCTTTAGCCACATGAAGCTGCTACTTCAGTGCCAAGCGTCACTTCGTACCTTGTGGAGACCATGTTTTGTCTAGAAATGCGCCTTTCTTAATCAGGCAAATATCGCCGAACCTTTGATTGGCAAAGCTGTGTGTGAAGGTGACAGGAAATGATCTGTGAGGTGAAATTGGAACGTTCATCAGCATTTAATCTCAAATTTTGTAACGTATCAGCAAACAAGTTTAGAGTCAGCTTAACCAAAGTTCCAGTTGTTTGTACACACACACGCGCGCACGCACGCACGCGCGCACGCACACACGCACATATTAAACAAGACTTTGTTTTTAATATCAAAGCAGTGCGCACACTTCAATAAACCATTTCTTCTCACACCTCTCTTTTATACGCAGTCACATGCACTGTCACAAGTATGCCCAGTAGTTACACATCAATTATCTGTTATTATCTATGTTATTATCTATGTCATTATCTGAGCCAACTGATGGAAGAAGCTGATAGCAACCTCTGTTGGCGCCTGCGTCTCCCATGACCTTAACGCCACACAGCGCGAGTTCACTGGCTCTGTTCTGGAACAGCCGCACGTAACGGCCTTTAACGTTGGTGACGCTACACGTGACGTTGATTGTGACGTAGCATCCCGTTTGTTGCACCACTTGACGAGAGACGCACGTGACGTAACATCCTCTGGGGAAGGTGTCGCATGAAGTCGTCCCAATGTTTACGCTGACTGAGTCTGTGTACCGACAACGGAACAGAATGAACTCAGGTGTAGTCACACGTGTGTGTGTGTGTGTGTGTGTGTGTGTGTGTGTGTGTGTGTGTGTGTGTGTGTGTGTGTGCTCGTGCGTGTAATAGAGACAGTAAGTTACAACTGAAGAATATAAAGCGTTTTGACATTGTCTATTTGCTTTCGTCGATCTTGTGCTCAAAACAGTACACGGAATTCACAAACGTACGTGGTGGTGTTTAAACACCTGACATGGGAAAGAGGATTAGAGAAAGAGGGAGGGGAAGAGAAAAAGAGTAGACAAGAGAGAGAGAGAGAGAAAAGAGTAGAGAGAGAGAGAAAGAGGTACAGGAAAGAGAAAACGTGGACAGAAAGAGATGAAGAGAAAAAGTGTAAGACAGAGAGAGAAAATGATCAAAGAAAGAGAGAGAGAGAGAGCATGGATAAAAAAGGATCAGAGGGACAGATAGGGGTAGAGAAGGGGATAGGAATAAGAGAGAAAGAGAGAGAGAGAGAGAGGGAGAGAGACAAAATTAAAAACTACTGCATGAAAACCACTTTAAATAAAACCTTGAAAATGCACGCAGAAGTTTTAGTCAAACAAATGTTTCATTCTAAAGCACGTGTGAAGTGCGAATAATATAAAATGAGTGTGGTGGATTTTGCGTGTATGTAGGCGTACGTGTGTGATTGTGAGGTACCAGAGTCGTTGGTGATGGCATCTACAAGAATGTTGTTGACGAAGAACGTTGCGTTCAAATCCAGCTTCCAGACTTTTCTGAGGACCTTGGATGAAGGTAAGCCACACGAGCCAGTCGAACTGCTCCCACTTACTGTCGACAACCCCATTTGAGAACAAGAGATAGACGGAGCTGTCGCTTGTGAATAGCCTTTGAAAAGGAACGAGACAAACCTCATGACTGGGAAGAGGATCGTTTTTTTTTCCAATGCCTGGTTTTCTCCTACTCCACAGAAAATAACTCCCCATCCACTTGCAAAAGATTTCTCTTATAATCATGGCACTCAGTCTACTTCATTAGTGTTCTCTTTGTGCCTTGTTTACATAACAAAGTATCTTCTTACAAACAAAAACTATCTGAAGAGAAGATACCAACAAGTTTAAAAATAACTAATAGCAACAACAACAACAAAAGAAAAAAAATAAAAACAAAAACTAAACAAAAATCCCTGTCAGTTATGCTTCAAAAAAAGGTGAGAATTTCCCATAGCGTACTTTTAAAAATTAGATTGTGTCCACCGATTAAAACATTCGTTTATTAAAAGAAAGTAGTGTTTTAAGCTTACATAAAATATTCCAAAAGGTGTATCTTTGACAGGTTAATGAAACAAAATCTAAATGGAATTTATTTGAATGAAAGACATTTCCTGACTATAATTTATAATCCTTAATAATAAATATTAACAAGTTTAGTCAGAAAGAAAACGGTAACGACAAAGCAAAATATTTGCTATCTACTAAAATGCTTCAAACGTACACAAAGAAAAGAACCGTAACCTGATTTAGATGTCGCCAAAATTTAATTACCACTATAAATATTGATAAGTGTATCCTACGATACTTAGAGAAACGTGGTCATTGCAATTATATGTAGACTAAGACTTTATTAGAATAAATTAATTTATTAAGTAAATATTTGCATAAAGTACTTCAACACTTACTGTGAGGTAAGATACTTAAGAAAAGAAATATGAACTGGAAAACGAAAGCATTATCCATGGTACTTGAGCACGCCTCCTCGAGTGGTCCTCTCCCTCTGAAGTCTTTGTCGCGAGTTACACCCACAGACCTCTGCAGACGAACTTTATTTCCAGGTAAATGGCTCCATGGCAGCAAGAAGTAAGGTAGGCCGATAATATCATTATCCCCAAAACCCTTTACGCGAAACAAGAGTCATGTGGATTGTGAGGATTATGAGAATAATTATTGAGCGGGAATTTCTTTTCCATTTACATCTCTGAGGCTTCGACAATAAGCTAGCTACAAGGTAAGTCCCCGAGAATAAGATATTTTCAACGTATTTTTGGTGCCGGAACTGCGTCCTTTGTAGGTATCGCTTGTAGAAACACTCCGTCTCACCATGCATTTTATAATGTCCGAGTAAGTTTCCATCTGCAAACAAAAGAAAGGTTTTGTCGGGTAGGTCATGCTAGAAAGAGAGTTTTTTTTAAATGATTAAACATTTCTGATAGTTTTTGTTTTATTTGTTCAGCTATTAAAAAGACAAGAAAGAATGGCATCATCTCTAAGCAATGCCAGTAATATTGTAATGAAATATTTTAAGAAATTAATCTACAGAAAAGTTAAAAAGACCCATCAAAAATATGTGATTAATTTTAGACTTTGTTGAAACAACATTACTGAGATGATTACCCAACTTTCATTTTATTAATTTTTGTGGGAAGTAAGATTGATTTGAGGCAAACCACGACAGGTATGCCTTCATTTTACCATGACTTAAAACTTCCTTAGAATTAAGCATAATCGGCCTTTTTAATAAATATTCAATATGGTTCTTTACTTAATATATCTAACGAACAGCAAACAGAAGGGTGACATCAATGTTTAAGAAAGATGTCATTGTTTCACAAGTGCCTTTAAAGAGAAAAGTACGAAAGTAATAGAGGGATACCAATGACGGTGTTAGGTCTGCAGCACTATCTTTTATTCCTAATTTTGAATTGATAACAAAAATTATATCTGCGATCAATATATGTGTCAATTTTCAGAAAATTTACAAGTTCTTTTCAGATATTCTGATCAGTATTTAACCTTTATTTGTAAAGTAGGATCAGTTTAATTAACGATAACACTGGTCAACACTGAAGTTATTACTGTCTTAAAAGGGTCTTAAACTGTATAATATCTTGGTGAGCTGAGCACAAATATGACCATGAATTTTTATTGGCTCTCGTTTTTGAAGATATTTGATATAGTTCATTTTTTATGTTTAACCTCGTAAATGTATCCAGTAGGACTGTAACAACATCCTAAATCAGCCTAGAATGATGTAATATTGCATCATATTACATACTACCATCATGCACACGTCATCCAGGTTTATTGCATCATTTTCTGACGTAATGCAGTGCTACTGCCAGGTGGCTGCTGAAGTAAGCTGACGTCAGCAGTGTACTATATATAGCCCAGTCACAAAGGTTGAGCATTTAAAATATTTCAGACTTCGTGGGATACAGTTTAAGCTACTGTTATATAAAACTTATTATTTTATCCATCTAATTACAATACAGAAAACTAATGCCTCGAAAGTGGGTTAATACCGTGTACAGTTATTGCTATATATTTGTGGGGAAGTGACATTTACCAACCAGAAGAAAAGTATCATTTCGCAAGTGAAGAAGACATATCGTCTTTACTTTTGATGCAAGACTGGCGACCAAAACAAGCCTTGAGCCCCGCATATACGTTATGCTACATGTGCAACACAGCTTTCACAGTGGTTGTATGGCAAAAGACCATCAATGTCGTATGTAGTTCCCATGGACAGGACTTCGCCAGCTTTCCGATACCTGCATGAAAGATTCCCTCGAGTCAGCGAGGCAAAGATTATAGAGGGAGTTTTGTAGGTCCTCAGATAAGAGAGCTCTTCAAAGATGACCGGTTCAATAACTTGCTGCAATGTGATGCGAAGCAAGCATGGAATGCTTTTTGCCTTGTGTGGCCAAACTTTCTCGGGAATGTTATAGCAGAAAAACTTTTGAGCGGAAGAAGGAACTGAACCTTCACATTTGATCATCTTTCCTTTCTTCTTTCTTTCTGTTGCAGTCGCGTTTTGGTTTTGTCTCTTGTACGAGCAGCATTGTTTTCATTGTCACATCGCTTACATCGATCCCTGAATCCCTGATGCGTGCCCTGCCTACCTCAACTAATACAGGCTTCATAGAGCTGTGTTACACACAGGTAACTAAAATCACACTTGGGTGGCGACAGTGGAAACCCGGACATCGTTCACTTCATTGCTTTAACGACGTAACGGTCGGCACACCAGCAATCAACCGCTACGGCCTAAACAATAAATAACCTCGATAGGTGCGATATCGCCGTTAGGTGAGACCAGTTGATTTAGAGCTTGATTTATAAAATTATTGAAAAAAATCTATGAAAAAATAAAGAGAAAGACAAAGCACGTGCGACGTGCACAAAGTAAATAGGCGGGACGGACGATCACGCTGTGCGACATAAATATTACGGGATGGATTAACCTTCAGTGACAAAGCATGTTTTTTTATATATGTTTGCATGCCACTCAGGATGACTTTCAAGCTCAATTGTTTTGAATACTTAATCGTGTAAGCAATGTTAAAGGCATTTTTGTTTACAATTCGAATTGTTAGACCGCGATAATAAAAATAAAATAAACGTTGGCTTGTATAGCGCCGTATCCTGCCCTATAGACAAGCTTAAGGCGCTGCCATATAAACAAGCTCGAGGCGCTTCACAAATGACACAAGGTGATGTGACGTCAAAATAAGGTGACGTCAAAATAGGCTGACGACAAAATATCGGGGTTCAGCGGACCGTGTTCTTTACGTCACAGGTCAGCATCCGCACACACAGCTCGCAGTGCGCAGCCCAAAGATCACACACGCGCAACCTCGCCTGAAAAAGGACATAACAAACGAATTTAACAACGATGATAATATATTGATAAACACAGTTTATCATTTTCAAAAATGACATTACAAACATTATAACTAAAAAACCCCTAAAAATACTCCATCACCGGTACAAGGGATAAAACATTATGTGATATGTAGTCATATAACCATAGTATGTCTATTTTAGGACAGAGAAAACTTTACAATGCTTCTGTTGATATTTATATTTATACTGTGGTCACACGGATATAGAACGTCTCAGCTTCTTGTTGTATACCATACGCATATACGTCTTTGCTGGAAGTACTTCACTACAAGATACAGGTGTTAAATATTAATGCAAATGTAACCTTTCATTTAATAAATTATTAATCGCTAAACAGCATGTAAATATCGGCAAACAAGTTTTGAATCAGCTTAACCAATGTTCCAACTGTTTGAACACACACACACACACACACCCCACAAACACACACACACACACATGAGTCTTACCAGAAGACATTAAGAAATGTGCAGTATGCATTTTATAATGTCCTGGTCAGTTTATAAACAATTGTTTCAATCTACTAACAATAGAAACGTTTTGTCGGACATGTAATGTTAGTAAGAGAATTTAGAAAATGGTTAAAAGCAATTTCAACAGTTTCTGTTTTATTTGTCCATCGATTAAAAGGACAAGACAAAATTGCATCATCTTATTAAAAAATGCCTTCACTGTTTAGCGAAATATTAGGAGAAATAAAACTGCACCAAACTTAAAGACCATCCTCCCCAAAGTGTAAATAATTTTAAACTTTTGTAAAACACTGTAACTAGAGTTTAATACTCAAATTTTACAAAGTTAATGCTTGATTGATTTCTGAGAGAAGTAAGATTTGAGGCACAACACGACAGACATAGTCATGCTTTGAGAAGAGCAGATCAGCAGATCTTCAAATAATTGACCTAAAACTTGCACAGAATTCACCATAATCGACTTTTGCAGAAAATCTTTAATGTGGCTCGTTATTTAATTCATCGAACGAACAGCAAACAGAAGGGTGACATCAATGTTTAAGAAAGATGTCATTGTACCACAAGTGCCTTTGAAGAGGACTGTACGGAAATAACAGAGAGATACCAATGACGGTGTTAGGTCTGCAGCGCTAATTTTTATTCCTGAGTTTGAACTTATTAAAAAAAGTCTGGTCAGTATATATGTCGTCTTTCAGAAAGTTTCCACGTTCTTTTCAGAAATTCTTGTCAGTATTAAACTTTTATTAGTTAACTAGGATGACTTTAACTCCAGTGAATCAGAACATTAGATAATCCCACTCCTTAAGTCCGAAGACTTCTTTGGTCTACAAGACTTAAAGATATTTTAAATAATAATAATAATAATAATAATAAGCGTCTGGTGCTTAGAGCAAGGAAACGGGATCATGTCACTCCTCTCCTTCGTTTTCTACACTGGCTACCCATCCGTTCTCGCATTCAGTACAAACTGTCTGTGCTGTGTTTTCATTTCTTTGCTGGCTCCTGTCCTGACTATTTCTCTGAACTTCTCATCCCTTACTCTCCGTCCAGACAACTACGCTCTTCGTCTGACGACCGTATCCTAACTGTTCCTGTCACCAGAACAACAACATATGGTCACAGGACTTTTGGCTACTGTGCTGCAAAACAATGGAACTCTCTCCCTTTCCATATCCGCCACCTTCCTACAATTGAATCTTTCAAATCTGCACTGAAAACGCACCTCTTCCTTGAGCATTACTCCTAACACAGTCCACACAATGCTCGTCCTTCTTAACCCCGCCCCCTTCCCTCTTGCTACTTTACCCATCTTTCTGGCAGAATCACTATATTTCTCTGTTCCTGTTACTTGATGCCTTTTGTTTTCTGTTTCGTCAGTACTGTCGTTTTCTTTCGTCCCCTGTGTTCTGTGTCTACTTAGTCCACGTCTCTTCCTCGTTTTAAGCGCTAAGAGCATGCTCTCTATGAGTGTGAATATGCGCTATACAAATCTTCACTATTATTATTATTATTATTATTATTATTATTATTAATATTTTAATAACGTTTTAAATCACTTTGAAGATCTTTAGTAAAGCATCATCAGTCTGTGGTATTCTGTGCATGCACAGTCGATCTTTGAAACCCGACTCTTTAACATTTCCTAGCATGTACTAAGACACATTCTTATTCACTCGTCAAAAGCGGGAAATCTTAAGTAAATAAACACCTTTTGAGGAAGACGATGACGGTGGATGTCTGAAGAAGACTCAGGCTTTTGTCACTTACGATATAAAAGCCTTTGAGTGGAAGAAAGAAGTGAATCTAACATTCGATTATCTTTTGTTCTTCTTTCTTTCTGTCGCAGTTGCGTATTGGCTGTGTCCCTTGTACAGGCAGCATTGTTCTCATTGTTTTCATTGTCACATCGCTTTCATCGATCACTGAATCATTGATGCGTGCTCTGCCTACCTCAGTTGATACAGGCTTCACACAGACGTGTAGCACACAGGTAACTACGATCACACTTGGATGGCAACAATAGAAATGTGAAAATTGTTCACTTCACTGCTTTAACGATGTAACTGTTGATTGCCTACATAAGTTAAAAATTTGTGAATACACTGAACACAATTCTGACTGAAAAAATTGTTCGGCTTGGCCGATCTACATCTCTTGAGTTTTAGGGACGGAGATACCACCGTCTTTTTGTGAGGTTGTACAGTAGCTGTAATAAACCGTGAACTAACTAAGCGATTTAAACAATTTGATGTGTTAGTCATTATTTTGTCCTTCTCTGTTGTCTTTTTTTTTTGCCAGAAACACACACGCACACTTGCAAGAAGAAAAGGATATAACAAACGAATTTAACAACGAAGGTAATTTTTTGATAAACAGAGTTCTTATCATTTTTCAAAAATTACAAATTGCAAACATTCTAAAACTCAAAAAGACGAAATAAATACCCCACTAGCAGTGCAATATGTCAATTTACAGTTCAGTTCATCTCAAAACTGACCTAATCTTTTTGATGACAAGTCGTAGGAGAGACCTGATGGAGTGTAGTAAGATGAACTCACGCCAGCAGAGCCGGTCTTCCCCCCGCCTGAGGAGGTCAACCATCCTTTCTTCTGTCTACCACGACGTCGACCGCCTTCAACGTAATCTTGGAGGACCGTCGTCGGCAAGGTGTCTTGTCGGACAACCTGATCAAACCACTTCAGTTTCTGACTCCTGGGGACCCATCAGGCAGGTGACTAGGCTGCATACGAAGTCGTTTGTATTTTGCTCTGTGAAGGAGATCCGGAGGAGTCACCTGAAGTATTTCATCTCAAACGTTTGGATCCGTCGCTGTTGTTCTGTTGAACAAGGTCCACGTTTCGCACTCGTGCAACATGATTGGCCTAATGAACTCGAACTTTTAATTGATTAGGTCTTGACCGATTTCAATAGGGAAAGTGAGTAATAACAACAAACATCCGGATGATAAATTAAAATGTTAAGTCGATACAATTATGTAAACTATACCACAACAACATTATCATTATACATTAGATCAACACCAGTTGAGAATTCTAATTGGCTGTGGTCCAGAGGGCAACCATCTACAAAAGTATTTGAGTGTAAAAAAAGGATCAGGTATGCGCCTGTCAGCTAGGAATGAGGCTAAATTACTAATCAGCTCGTAGTCATTACTAGTGTTTCGTGTACAAATCACTTAAAAACATGTTGTGAAAATCGCCTAACGAGAGACTTGTAGAGTGTTGTATCGCCTGAATTTGGTGAAGAAGTCGAAGCTTCTGATGTCCTACATTTTGTTTAGTCTGACAGCTAAAAGGGTACTAAAAGGACTGCACCTCCCCCAGTTGTACCCCGTTCATTCGGATCTCTGTCTTGCTACACCCAACGGTGTTTACCATGACCTGATCTTCTCTGTGCTGGTCTATTGTTTGTCTGTGAGGGTCTGTGACTCCCTCTAGCTTCCCCCTAATTAAAGCGGAGGTTACTGAGTGGCCTCCCTCCTCCTCGATCGAGATATTCGTGTGAGGGTCCTGGAGTGTATCCCGCATGATTTTCTTCAGATAGATATTTAACAGCATCGGGGAAAGCAAACCTCCTGGCGTTCATCCGATGTCGTGGGAAAGAGCTCACTTCGTTATTAAGCGTACCAAGTGAGTATTATTCAACAGACAGCATGCAGATTTAAGATGCATTTACTATAAGAAATTGAGCTTCCTGTAAACCTATGTTCCTTCTAGATATTTTTTTCTGAACACTAAATTCAAGCTCGAACGCTGTTATGTAAACAAACTTTTAGATTACAAAAGAGATTAAAGTTAGTCAGTGCTTGTAATTGCCTGTAGTACAAATATAAACTGAAACTGATTGAAGCAAACGTAGTTTACAATTAGCTCAGCTCTAAAACGAGCCGAGAAGTAAATTCTGTCGTGGTTCTTTCATGGTGGAAACTATCAAGGTTTGTTTACACACACCAACTTCTTCAGAGATTGAGCAAAACATGAAAAGTTTAATGACTTTAAAATATATTCATAATAATCTATATAATAATGTATATTGCCAAAATAATTGAAAAATGTAATAATGTAATAAAAGTGCGTAACATCTGTAAATTTTGCATTACCTACAATAAAGTTACCTAAGTAAATGTCGAAAATCATGGAGTGAGACTGGTCCGGAGTAGTGAAATTTAGAAAAAAAATCAAGAACCACTTTTAGTACAAATAACAGCAATAGAAATATCGTTTTCTAATATGAATGATATAACTGGAATTTGACATTTTGAGAGAAATGATTGTAAACAATTAAACATAAAAATACAATTAGTAGTGATTACATACAGACTGCCAGCTCCGGTGATGTGGTCCATAAAGTGCTGACGCTTGACTCAGGGCTCACCTATGTCCTATTTATGCGCATGCTCAGTAGCAAATCACTAGTGTTTTCGAACTACATAAGTAGCTTTTAAAAATCATTTCTCTATGATGTTTCGGCACAAAGCTATGTTTTTACAAGTCGACTTCGCCCAGCGATAAGCAGATAAGCAGACAGACCATTGGTGCTTATCCCTACAATGGCCTACATCATAGACTTGACCGACGGGACTTCTGATAATCTTTCTAGCTTACTTTTTCAAATGTTTGTCTCTCCTGTGGAGTAAATAATGAAGCAGACGATAAGCATCGCAGGCGACAATTACAGCAAAGATGGACGAAATCGTAAAAATACAAATCATCCCAACGGCTTGAGAAGACAGGCGCTGGTCAGGGATGCTGCTTTTCTTGCGGACCTGCTTGCTCATCTCTGAAGTCTGCACTTTTAACTCTTTCACTGTTTCCTTCACTTCCTGCTGGACACTTTCCTGACTCTTTGGAACTGGAAAGTGGCAATTGCAAGTGGTGCAGTAATCCGTCACCTGCTTATAGAAAAAGAAAGAAGTCAGTGAAATAAGATTTAAACGGTAGTTGTTATTGACACACTAAATAGATTTAAGAGTATCTCCCTTCTAGGAATTCTGATATACTAATGAATGCAAAATTAATGAAAAAGTATTTAACGCCATTTAGTTATTATTTTATTATCTGAGAAGGAGTTAGAGTTTATTACACAAATATTATAGCTGTATAATGTACTTTTATATATAAAAACTCAACTCGAGGAAAGAATTAGTGTTTCGACAATGATACGCCAAAAATGTTTACTACATACTGCTAAGAAAACGGACTTTAAATAAAGGATGGTTATCACTATTTCCTTTTCGTGAAAATTGCGTCCCTTGCTGGCTGAGGATGATGAACTGTCCCTATTTTGTTTCTGTGATGTAGACGCTTTTTGATTTGAATGTTTATAATAAATCTTTACATTTGTGTTTAAATAACTGAGCTGTAGCTACTTTCCTCTCTTTTGCACGTTGATTGTAATTATTGTTGTCCACTAAACAAAAGCGAGATGATTGGCTCTTTCTACCTACTTTCTAGTCCGGATTTAGCCATTTGCTTTGGTCTCAACATATTAGTTCAGACGCTCATATCTCCTCATTTCACAAACACTGGCTTTTCTGAAAATGTTTTGAAATGGGACAACCACTTTCCATTTTGTAGTTATCTCCATTTGCTTAAAGGGTTTCGCTTTGTTTTTATCGTCGACTATGTTATTTAAGGTCTCCTCTCATGAGTGGTTAGCCGTGTAAGCCGCAGTGCGCTTGCTGTCATGGCCTATCTGAGAGAACATTGTTATTTTGTTTGTTTAACTTATATCTCGTACTATTCATAAAGTATAACGAAAACACAACACAGTGATTAATTGATTAATAAAGCACATAAAAAACGCCCAGATTAGTAATAACTACTCCTCTAAAGATTCAAGTAGCTAATAAAACTTTCAAAAATAGACAACACACACACATTATATATATATATAATCAATGACTTTATAAGATGTGACAGCCTGAAAACACGATGAACTATTATAAACTATTTGAGGTTTTACTTGGCTTAAAGCGTTTCGGCGATGGATTAGCCAACGAAAAGCAGACGCTGACTGGACTGAGTACCTGACATGAAAAAGTATCTGAGATGGTGAAAGGTATCTCTTAGTGATTTCCAAATTACACTAAATGGAATGCTTATCTTTGTCATAAAATTGACTGTGTTGTAGAAACTAATGTAAGACATACTGAAGGCTCCTGCTCTTCGGTACCATTTTGGTTATCTTCTGGAGTTTGAAGGGCGGCTGCATCCAGCTCAGACTTGATGAAGGAATGACAGCTAACATTTGATGCTATGTCCACCACTTCAGAGAAACAAAGCAGCAAAAAGGTTATTGAGCTATTGTATTGAACTATTTGTTCAATTGTTAAAACTATAGTCTTAATTTTTTGTTCTGCGTTTTCAACACAATCGTTAACTGTAAAGTCAACCATTATTCATATGACAGATATCTGTACATATATACATACATTTGTATGTTTGCATGAGCCTTTATTTGTAAACATTGTTAACTTTTCATAGCAGTCGTTTGACGGAGATGGCATTTGAACTCACCCGGTAAAAACCCTTGACTATTTTCATCCTTGTCACTGTAGACTTCAACTTCGCAAAGGGTGAGGCACAGTCCTGTCTTTGATATGCGGACATAACGGCCCCACATGGACATGGTGCAAGTCAGGTTCACCAGGGCCTCGGCAGTGCCATCAAAGTAAAGACATTGCTTGTAGTTCTTACCACTGAAGCGCTGAATATCGATGGTAAAGTTGGACAGTCTGCCATCTGAACAATACATTGAAAGGTAGTCTACAATACAATTTTCCCCATCTGTGCTGTGCCTGTCACAGACGTGTGTGTCGTGGCACGAGAGCGAAAGAAGAATAAAGAAGACTTGATAGAATGACTGTTGCTAGTACTGCAAGTGCTAATAACCCCAGAGAGCCGGAGTCATCTCTCCCTGTCTGAACAAAAGTATTCATTAGAAACTCACCTGGCGCGGACAGGTAGCCGAGTCAGACATTCAAAGGAAAAACCTACCGATGTGTGTTTGTCAGGCAACAACATCTACGGAGTTGCGTATCCATTTAAAATATGTAATATTGTTCTACTTTAATTTCCTTACGATAAACAACTTAGTGAAATAGTGAGATGAGAGTAGATATGTCTGCGCTTTTATTTTTATAGGCATGTTAACTTGGCCATAGATTTTAGTCCGCAAACGTGAACTTAATGTAATTTTTGTTTACTTCGTTGATGTTGATTTGGAGTGGCGTCCCCTCGCCTAACAGGCTTGAGGGAGGCGGCTCTCCGCAATTTTTGTCTTTTTCTTAGTTTGTTGTGTTTTTAGTGCCCATTGTGTAAGTCGGTACTTTCTTCGCTGCATCGCTGCTGTGCAGGACTGTTTGACTTTTTTTTCTTTCTTTGACTTTCGGATTTCCCGTTGATCTGAACTCACGGCCGTTGAGAGCCAGCACGAGTCCCGAGCAGACGACTTGCTAAAACAAGTAGCTAGTAAAGTTCAACGATTCAAGAGTGACAGGAGGCTAAAGACAGACAAAGGGTATGTCAGACAAATCAGTAACCACGCATTGTGCTTATTCCCAATCTCAGTTGTCTGATTCTCCACCAGCAAGTAACCTCGCCACCACTGGCAGAAAAGGTGAAGGTGACTATCAACATCAATGAGTCATCGTCATCAGAAGTGGTCATCGTGCAGTTTGACAGTGTGGCCTGTGTCTATCAGCCATATACAGGAATAGCCAAAGGTCTCACAGATACAACCACACTGCATGTAGCTCCGCACTCGACAACAGGACTGCAGGTGGCTGTTAAGCGGATTGATGTAGAAAACTGAGATCACGAGTTCTCTTATGTGTAGAAAGAAGTATTAACCAAGCAGTTACAATATGAGACTTCTCCCACATTACTGTAGCTTCGTCCATCGCCATGGACAGTCCTGCTTGTCATGGACTATGGTTCTTGCCGTGACCTGCTGGTCATACACAGGAGTGTGAAGACTACCCATGCTTTTATATCAGCAAGCGGACAGGTGTGTCTCACTGGCTTCCACAACTCCACAGTCTATGACTATCCTAGCATACTGCTGATTGCCTCCAGTAGTTCAGTCCGGAAATTCTTGAACAGAATTCTGGATATTTCTGTGATTGTCGAACTAACCTGATGATCTTACTACAAGAATTTTGCTATTTTTCAGTGATTTTAAAACTAACCCCATACACTGTACAGCGCATTGAGTCGACTCTGGAGTTGAAAATGGCGCTATATAAATCTGCTTTAATAATAATAATAATAATAATGTAAAACATAAACAGTGGCTAATGTTCCACTCTGTTAGTTGCCCTCAGTTTACTTACAGACTGACGAGTCTTGGGCGTCTGTTATGATGATGTGCGACACGAGTCTCAGCTTCCCCAAGTCCACCTTACACCAGTGAGTCATTCTGGAATCTGATTTTGAACGGCTGCATGATTTTCTGGCCACTAAACAGTCTCGCTTTCCATCAACTGCCCGTCTTTCATTATACGTAGAAGGTAAGGACGAACTTCCCCAGCAGTTTGCATCACGCGCATAATTTTTTAGCTCTGTGTGAAAAAGAAAGACCGAAAAAAGTATGCCAGAAAGGAAGCAAATAAACAGAAGTATAAAAATAAAAAAAAATTGCCGGTTTGTCTTCTTTGTCATTGTTGTGCCCCGTTTTGAGGGGTAATATTTGATACACGTAGCTCTGTGCCAAACACAGGTATATCTGTTGTTTCGGTACTGCTTGTCCGTAAGGGAGTTCTTACTGTCACTTTTTCTGTGTGAAATTAGTCAGTCGCATAGTCGCACGATATCGCTAACAGTCATCAAAAATAATATAACTCGCACCAACTTGTAATTTCACACAAAATAGTACTCGAGGGGATAAAAATATGAAAATTTGAATTTGCTGAAACACGCACACACGCACGCACGCGCGCACACACACACACACACACACACACACACACACACACACACACACACACACACACACACACACACACACACACACACAGAGGAAGCTGGTTCGTATTTATCTGTAGAAATCTGTTGTAAAGCCCATACCAAGCATTCTCACCCTCATTTATCTCTTCCACACACTCGCGTCTCGAGTCTCGAGTGTCAAATATCGTTACAACCATCTCCATCTCCATCCTTTACACTCAGATGCTCAGAAATTGAAACACAAGATCACCTGTGCTCATGCCTGGCCTTCCCATGACCCTGAGGTTACACAGCGCGAGGTCACTGGCTTTGCTCTGGCGCACGCGCACGTAACGACCCTTAACGTTGGTGTCGCTACACGTGACGTTGATTGTGACGTAGAGCCCGTGTTTGGACACCACTTTACGGGTGGAACACGTAACGAAACATGCCGTGTCCTGGAAGGTGCCGCATGAAGTCGTCCCAATGTCTACGCTAACGGATTCTGGGTGCAGGAACAACACACAGGTACAGGTGCGCGAAATCAGACTAGTTGTTGCTAAGATCACGAAGAATAACAGAGAGAAACAGTCGTGATAAGAACGGTTGAAACATCGGGGTAGGTAAATATAGACAGATAAGTGTAGAGAAAGAGAGAGGAAGAGAGAAGGAAAGGGGTGGTAGCTTAAAATTAAAAACTGACTGTAAGGGGAAGCTATTCAGGGAAACTTAATTATGCAAAGAAGGATTCAATTGTATAGAGAAAAATAATTTCAAGAAAATGTGTGAAGGGTGAAGGGGATAATATACACTGAGTTGTGCATGCGTGTGTGTTTTAGTTACCATCGTCATTAGTTTCAATCTCAACTAAAATGCTGCTGATGAAGAAAGTTGTGTTCAAATCCAGGATCCAGACTTTGCGGACGCCGTGGGATGAAGGTGTGGCAGGCGATACTGGCCCGCTTATTGTAGACACTTCTGTGTGGAAACAACAGTCTGGCCAGGGGGTGGACTGTGAATAGCCTTTAGAGAAAAATTAACTAAAAGGTTGTCGTTGACCAGAAAAGAAGGAATTTCTTTTAATACACGGTTTCCGACTGTCAAATGTCCAAAAGTCAGACGCAAACACACACGACAGATTTATCATGATCTTCTGTCATAACAGACAGACAGACAGACAGACAGACAGACAGACAGACAGACAGACAGACAGACAGACAGACAGACAGACAGACAGACAGAGACAGACAGACTACTAAAAGTGAGAGACTATTGGATATACTGTTTGCTCATTGTCAGCAGAGAGATAATACTTTTATCCCGAAGAATTGTGAAGTAGACTTTTTATATTTAATTTAAATGACCTTCACCCATCAAAGCATGATTTCAGTAATAGTCGTAACAACACCAGCAATAAAGTGCCAGCCTTATGAGCAAGCTAATTGTGCTTTAAAAATAATAATTATTATCAAAATTACAATAAGAAGAAATAGAAGAAGCAAACCAACACGTGAAGAAAGAGAAGGAGATAAAGCATGGAACGGGAAAAAGAAAAGTGCTATTTGATCAACAACTGACTGAACACAGTACTCCATTACCCAATAAATCTGTGGAATATAAAATATTGCATAAATTGTGGTAAAGAAATCCTGTAGACAGACAAAAATGGACGAAGATATAGAATTTACATCTGCATTTTATGTAATCGAGAAAGCCATTGTAGAAATATTACAAGATATTGTGATGTCCTTTTAGAACTTAAATCTCATTTAGGTGACTAAGAGATTCGAACTCATCAAGATTAATTAAACAAAAAACTTTCTTAGAGGGTGAATGGAATTAATTATCACAAATGGAAAGTTTTGACAAAATTAGTTGTAATCAAATGGTAATTAGATACAGATAAAGCAAACCGCATGCTTTCAATTAATAAGCTCTTATCTTACACAGTAGCATGAATTAGTAATATTTTAAACATCTGTATCGAGGTAAAGTTTTAAGAAGTATGTCTCTCGTTCTTAACAGCGACAAGTGGCACATAATTTTGTGTAGGACTACTACATTCTGGAAGGTTTTCCGAAGAAGCTAATTAAACAAGTAGATAGTTGGAGGTACAAGAACCATACTTACTGTACTTGAGCAAGTTGTTTAAGAAAGGAAGGATTAAATGGAATACGAAAACACCATCCATGGTTCCTTGAATACTTGAGTTTTCCACGAGCTTCAAAATGCCGGCATGCACATTGTTGTGGCACCGAACATGTTTGACTGTTTACACTTTCAGACCGTAGAAGTACTTTTTTTCCTGGATAGAAAGGTATAGCTTAATGGTTAAATGTTTTCTTTTTGTTTCTGTTTTATTGCTGTAGGACTATTTTAAGGCCAAAACAGTGGAGAAAAGTGACTTTATTGCTTAGTATTTTCGGTCAGACGTATCTTGCAGCCATTTCACAAATAACTTTAGATTTTCTTGAAACACTATTGTTATTTTGAACAAGTCGATTGGCAAAAAGGTAATTCTTTTACCGAAGCCGATGGGATGAAAATTGTACATTTATAATAATAATAAATGAAGATTTGTATAGCGCATATTCACACTCATAGAGAGCATGCTCCTAGCGCTTAAAACAAGGAAGAGACATGGACTAGATGGATAGAACACGAGGGACGGAAGAATAAACGACAATACTGACGACAAACAGAAAACAAAGATGGAAAACACAAAAAGACACCAAGTAACAACATAGAAAATATAGTGATTCTGCAGAGAAAGATGGGCAGACAAGTAGCAAGAGCAGAAGGGGGGAGGGTAAGAAGGACGAGCATTGTGTGGACTGTATAGTTTCTAGGTGAGAGATACGGACTGTTTCAGGTGACATAAATCCCCACGCAGACACATTTTGTCTTTTATAAACACCTGAACCAACGGCGACCTTATGAAGGAGATAAAAAAGTGTCATTGCTTGCACGAGTACCTTTAAAATGGCGCGTAGAGAACGATGTTGCAGGTGTGCAACACCAATTCGTCTCAAACTTGGTTATGTAAAATTTTAAAAATCTGCAGAAAATCTGTTTTTTTCAGAGGAATTATGGGTATATTTCGTCTGATTACGATCAATATTAAGCTTTATTACTGCACTAAGATTTTTCTAAAGACAGATCAATAGACAATTGGATTTAAGAAACACGTCCACAAATGTCTAAAGACATATTTTTAATGAGTGTGTGATAAGAAACAAATCCTATATCATATAAAGAGATAGTTTCAATGTAAACTTTTCAGAAAAAAAAGCAAGTGAAGTGTCAAGCTGAGCTTAGATGCTAGGTCCTGAACCTCTCAATTGTTTCCAACCAAAATTTTGAATAGCAAAACGGGATTTTACTTACCGTCGTGTCGAAAATGTAGCTCTTCTTCCAGACCTGAGTGCGGCGAGGAAGAGCTAAGCAAAGTGAAGAAGACTGGGATGACAGCATGAAGTCACGAACATGAAATTCCCAATGGAGCACCAGTCCATGTTCGATATTTGCCGAAGAGAACATTGCTATCTCTTTTTGTACAAAACTGAAAGGACGCGCATTAAAGAGCAGCCACACTTCATTGCTTCCAATCCGGTGTTCCAGGATGTTTCATTGTAAAAATTTTTATGCTCACAGAAAAAAACCAGCCATGTCAGTCAATGTGGTTTCTCAAATTTCTGGGCTGTTCTGTTTTATTCATCATTGTTTTCGCAAATATTTGACTAGCTGAGCTGTTCTGTCCTGCTCATCGTTGTTGATGCAGCTTGTTGAGCATTAGCTTCAAGGACGAGGTGCAAATGTACATTTTATTAATGCCTAGTACTGACAGCGTGTTGTAATACACATCATACAAATATAAATACATCACAAAGCTCCAAATCTGGCTGTTACAGATGAAATATAATCGGGATCGAAGATAATGATGCCACGATAGTTATTCAACAAAATCGACAGACAGACAGACAGACAGACAGACAGACATTTGAAACCCCATCTTTTAAGCAGAAAGGGTTGAGAACTTCAGTATCTGTCGTTTCTTGCAGTAATATGGCCTTTGCTCCAGACACGACGTTTAATTAATAACACAAATTCATCAGTTAAGACCAACGTATTTCATTTGCATTTTACTTTAAATTGGTTTTTTTTAATGAGACAGATATATTTATCCACATAACTCTGAATGATTGATTTTGATGATTCTTTTATAACATTTGAAAAATTAATGTTACGAGAAAATGGCAGGGCTGATAATATTGCTAAAAATATTTTGAGATCGTCTGCAAAAGAAATCTTTTTCCTGCAAGGCAAAGATTGTGATTTCCCTGTCATTTTATGAAATAATCAGTCATTGTCATTATTCAATAACATGACATTTTGAAGAGAAAATGATTATTAGAAGCTCCAAAAAAACAAACAAACAATTCTAGCAAATTCTGAGTACACAAAGATTCTCATTTTGTGATGTTCTTACTTGTAGCCATATATTTATAACCACAGAAATTGAGTAACCGAGATCCTGCTTTTGCTTTTGATAAACATGTCGATGTTATTGTCGGTTGGTAAGAAAAATTCTGCTGCATATTTTGAGACCCTTTACTGTTGTCAGCTTAACTTTTCCTATGAAAGTGAGTGTTACAGAACATGGTCATACTCCAGTAGAAACACAAGTACTTCAGGAAACAAACGCAAAAAATGTCAAAGGCGACGGACGAAAATACAAAGTCAGAAACTGAATCTTTACAAGGGGTAGGCTTTTCAGTACACCATACTGTTTTTCGCAGCTTTCCCATCGATGTTTCTCTTGGCTACAAACAGTTTTTGTATTAATTATTGCAATCAATACCTGATTGATGTGTTGTCAGAATTAACCCCCAAAGCCTCTTTTCACATCTTTGCAGTGTGGTGACTGTATCACGTGTATGTCTTGTCATGAATTGTTCAGCTTCCTGCTTGTGACCACACATCTGTTGGTTGTTTACAATAAATATTGTTTAAGAACAGTTGAGATAACGTAGTTGTTTTCAGGTGCATGTGATCATCCAAATGGTTTTATTTTAGTATGTAGGTACGCAAGGTATCTATGTATATATGAATATATATATCTATATACTCCCATCTTAAAAAGGTGTATGTATGTTGCCAAGGTCGTCGTACAATCGGGAAGATTATTTCTCGTGGTGCTTTATTTTCTGATTTATCTATTCTCTAAGATTTATGTTCACAAGTACGCTGACTGTCTAAACATGCTAGAAATTTCAACATGAAACAATAGCAAAAACATTCCCAAGGCCAGAGTGTACGTTCGTCCTATCGTGTGTTCATCGATCAGTGGATCTACCCGAGAGGTTTACCACTCGTGCCGCGCTTTATTTATATGCATTATTTTTTAATTCAGCTGCACGCATGCCTTTGTTCGGTGTCTGTAAATCTCGATCGACTATCTTCTATTGTATGTCACCACAACCCTTCTGTACTGTCCGTGAAAACAGCATGTTTCTGCGTCCCTTTTGTCTGTAAAGATCATTCAGCACGATGTCCAAGCCTTGTCCCCCCACCACCACCCCCATCAATAACCCAGAGCTCAACGCTAAACTGTGCACTCATTGGTCTCCAAAGATCTCATCAACAACATCAACAACACATGCAGATAAAAAAGGCGAAATGAAAACTTCACAAGAATCGACTCAAAATTACAAAACTGAAAATGTATACCGACCCGCCTGCGTTGGCAGTGGTGTTGACCAACATCAGACTTTGAAAGGGCAGTGGATGCGGAGTCTGGCTGATTTCACCCTGTTTACCTACCCTTATCAGATACGTATCAGTTTCGGGTGCACAGTAGAGTGGACATGGGGGGTTTTCCACTCACAGGTCCAAAGACACTCGAGCTAACAACCTTCTGCTCTACAGTCAAGGTACTAACTACCAAGCTAGCGAGCCCTAGAGCTAACCAGCAGTCAAAGCAAGACTTCTAGGAGCATCTACATCACGTGACAGACTAAAGGGACAGAATCAAGTGACAGCGACAGAATCAAGACTAAGCTGGTAGGTTAGATAATAAAGCTTTGCGCGTATTTCGTCTTTAATTAGACAAAAAATTATATCGGACCTCAGAAAAAACAAGTCAAAATGCTCAATGATCAAAACTATGACAGACCTGCACCATTGTGATTATTGCTATGTCAATGGATATCCGGTTCGTATGTGGATGGCACACCAAAAGAAAAATGTATATTATTTTCTTGTAATATGCAGTCTAGACAACCGATAAATAATTAATATAACAAATTAGAAAAGCGTTAAGCAGACTGTGACAGTATCCCTGGTCTTTCAACCAGAACGTGAATACTGGCCCCGGGGAATGGGCACGTGGGCACTAGTTACTCAACACTAGCCGCTCACGTCAACATTAACTGCAGGGGAAAACACGATAATCACACGTCGGTCATTCAATTACACAACTTGGCTCACACAATCAAATGGACTCGTCTAGGGGGTCCCAATACTATCCATGCTAGAGCGTACTTCTGATGTTACAGTGCTGTTGCCTCTCTTTACAAATACCATACACACTCGCAAGCACACCAACTTAGCTCTGTTACAGCTGGTTTGTTGAGAGTCCAATACTTCAGTTGACTGCCACGACACACTGACGATTTCCCTTCGAAGTGATGTCTGATGGTCTGACGTCTTCCTCCCTCGAACTGTCACCACGTCAGAGAGCGACGACTGCTTCTCCTGGTGACCCAGATTCGAGCCTTGTACCACTCGAGGTACACACGTGGGTTCTTCGACGACTGTAATGCCTCGTACAGCCGCCAAACGAACACCACCACAGACGGTCTCAGCCCTTGAGAACCGACGACTTCTAGCGGCCTC
The DNA here is from genome assembly GCA_004794655.1 of Marisa cornuarietis. Lineage (NCBI taxonomy): Eukaryota > Metazoa > Mollusca > Gastropoda > Architaenioglossa > Ampullariidae > Marisa > Marisa cornuarietis. The sequence goes on along the minus strand of SMMW01000635.1, from coordinate 3,092,855 downwards.
AACGTTGAGCCTCTACCTCTCACACCGGTAGAGCGAGCCCACAGTCACACAGCCCTTTCCTCTCCACGACAACAGCAGGCAGTCTTGACAGTACCTCGTCAATTACTCGCCTCCTTCTCTCTAGGTTCTCTAACCCGACTTCTTTCCTCCCGAGTCTTGCCCTCGTGGATAAGACTTGATCCGAGGCAGAAGTGTAGCTAGCGTTAGAAAGCTGAAGTCGCTTTGGCTGGTGACCCGTTGCTCCCCCACTCAGACGTTCGCTGAAAAGCAAGCGAAGTGTTGTTGTTTATTTAGTTGGAAAGTGCTTTCACCTTGCGGTGATTTCGCACTATGGGGGGAAAGGGAGGGGGGAGGAAACCGGAGTACCCGGAGAAAACCCCCGCCGCCCAGCCCTGCGAACAGGTGTCACATACAGAGAGTGTCCCGAGACGAGATCTGAACCCTGAGCAGCTCACTGCAGTGGTGACAAGCGAGTGTTTTAACCACTGCACTACCGGGGGCCCAAGCGAAGTGTGTTCTTGTCTCTCTATTTATCTCTCCACATTCTCACAGATACATACATCGAGGGATGCCATTGGTCAATAACTCATCATCCAATCAGCTACAATTAGAGTCAGCAAACGACAGGAGGAGATCTCTCTCTGACCACAGGCCACGCCTACAGGTGGTTGTGGTCAGGTGGCTAAGCCTCCCTCCCCCCTGTCCTATTACGTGGTCTGACGGGAACCACGTGCGCGCTGCCCCGAGGAATATTTCCCCTCTCCCCAGACTTTGTTGACGTTAGCCCGCCATCGGTCACGCATGGCGGCCGAAATCACTTAGCACCGATTGTTCCACGCGTCCATTTAGGCGTCCATACCAAAACATACGCCCCCCTACTTCCTCGCCAAAGGGCCTCAGGCTTGTCAACAAGGCGCTCTAGACACTAAGTGGGCAGATTGTTACCTACCCCCCTCGAGTTATCTCATGACACAGACAATATCAGACAACAATAGAGAGAAGCAAAGCATTGTCCTCAATACGGGGAAAAACAAAGCAGGTCATAAATAAATTAAATTTTTCCTCTGGTTCAACTGATGTACCTGTAGGGAGCCAGTTTTGTCTATTTGTCGGTGATGCCACTTCAGTGCTCCTCGCTGAGAAACAGCTTCCCTGGAAAAAGATTTTGCAGCTACCCTCATCATCACAGACCGTGTGTGAAGCTAGTAAATATTACAGTTGGGAGCAAGTTAGTGCAAGATTTTCTAGTCTTTCCTTGTTTCTGGTTATGACGCAGCAATACTTTCACGCTGTCTTTGCAGCCATCGTTGGCTAAACATAATATGTTTATATGTCTATATTATAGACACATCAAACTGTGTAAAAAAAGCTCTTTTACAATATATTGGGCCTCATTTATCGTGAAGGTATTTTTCAGGGTGGTGCTTCGAACAGGAGGTTTAGACGACGGTTACACCAGCAGTATGATCAATGTTCTGTGCTGCTGAAGGTAGTCTAGAGACACTAGTGCCGGCCAAGACAACGGAGACAAAGGAGACGAGCGAGAAGAAATGGCAGGAGCTGCGAGGTTCTCACTGACTTCCACTATCCTTCTCTTATTGTACGGTAAGTGCAGTGGACCTTGCACGAAACTAAACATGCTTGAATATCTTACATGATCCTTCTAACAAGAACCTCTTTCTTCCAAAAAATATACAGCAGATGACAATGAAAAGCATGTGATATGCACTGACTGGCTGCTATGACTGTAAACCACCAATGATATTTGTATGTCTCTTACGGCAGACATCTTGGCAAAGTAAAGTGTCTTGGCATGTCTTCACGCAAGAGTCATGAAAACAAAATTTATATTTTCAATTGTTTTCAATCGAAATGTCTAAAGCATTTATTTTATGATCTTCTCATTTTGTGGAGTGACCGATCAATTGCCATGAGGAGACTATTTTTGACTGAAAATTGTAAACAATCGAGCTGTGGCATGTATACTGCAAAAACGTTGGGGCCGTAAAATAAAACAAAAGACCATACTAGTAAATAAGATTTGTTTGAATGTTAACATGCTGTGCGACTAAGCTAAGAAACGATTTCCAGAATGTATACTTCGATTCTGTTTACTCGCCCGAAAGTGTTCGTTGTTCGTATCAACTCTAGATGTAATTTCATTCGTGCATCTATTATCGAAAAGTTGGCTCCGTTTTCTAAGATTTTTTTTCTAAAAAATTACAGTAGTAACCTATTTTCATGCAAAAATTATATTCTTTTCGTCATTTGAAGAGACCGAAAAAGCAGGCCAAAGATCTGACTAATACATTTTGGAAAATATAATGAAAACGAGAAGTTGCAATAGCGATGAATTATGATACTGTAATGTGTTAAGATGATTGTTAAATGTCATTTGTAAAAAGACACTACGAGAACATTCAATGATTACCTTGAGCGTACGAAAACCTCATTCGGTCTTCAATTCAAAGGTTGCTCGAAACTTGGTGTCTGGGCCGACTGCTGTTCTCTCGCTAAACTCTCGCGAGGTGGTTTATGCGACCTGCTATCAACGCTTCGTCAGCCGACATCCCAGGTGATGGATTTGAATGGAACTTTCTTCATCAACAACATTGTGATAGAAACAGCGACAGAGAGCTACGGTAAGACCCGGACGGGCACTAACCCCCAACACTCACACACGAATTCCAAAGAAAATATCCAGCAGTAAAAGTAACAATTTTTTAATTATACGAGGGCATAATACATGTCATCAGACATCATACACGTCATCAAAACAAATTAGGATGTTTACTGACAACAAGATATTTGTACTTTGTATAATAATTATAATTTAATTTGTTCTGAAAATTATACAGGATAACAAAAATCTATGTTTGCTTTCTGCAATAAACGTTGTTTGGGAAAAAACAAGGGTCCACTGTAATACTGCTATTTGCCACATGGACATCGACGTTCTCATAACTTGCTTAAAAACACTCATTGCAAACTTTTCTTTCTATATTCTCATGCACTTACTTTTGTAACCTTTGACCAGCGTGCGGGGTCAGATGTTCAGCTCTAACGTCTGTACGCAGATTCCATTGATGTAGACATTGGGACTACGTCGTGTGGCTCCTTCCACGACAGCGCATGTTACGTCACGTGTTCATCCCGCCATGTTGCGCAGACTAGTGCGTGCTACGTGATAATGAAGTTCACGTGTAACGTGGACAACGTGAAGGGGCGTTACGTGCGAATACGTCAGAATGACGTTGCTGCTCTGGTGCTCTGTGACGTCCATATCATGGGACGGCCTGATGGTGACAAAGGTTATGTATTTGTGTTCTGTGTATCTGTGTGCGAAGTGAGCGTGGGTGTAAGTTTCTTTTAAGTTGAATATTTTTGTGCCAAGTACCCCGGGTATTTTTTTTAGGGGAGGGGGTCATTTTTCGATTTGAATTTAAACTCATCTAAATATGTATAAAGCAGATATAGCGTCGAATTACCCGGTACTTACCAGAACCCCGTAATAAATGAAGCTGTGTTATATACAGATAGGTCATTACACTGAGATTAGAACTGAGATCTGGATTTAATCCATTGCTTACGCTAGGCTGAGAGGCCGTTACAACCATTGCTGGTACGCATGAATTTACCCCTTTTTCAAAAAATTAGATAAAATTAACGAAAAGAGGTAGAAGAACAATTAAAATTAATAATGATAGATCAAAATGTGTAGAAAACAATCAGATTACCTTGTGTTTGCTTAAAAACACACTTTTATAGTATTCCCAACAGAAGATGAAACGATAATGAGCAAATAAAAAAAAGTCGAACAGTCGCTTCAACCAGCGTAAACAACAATAACATAAAGAAGGAAACTACTACAACCGTTGGTAAATAGTCCACCATGATTCTCTCCCTGGAACTGGCAGGAAGTCAAAAGTTTTCTTAGTCTTTGTTAGAAAAACAGTCGAGCGCCATTTTTTAAGAATCGAAGCACGTTGTTGTCACTCACTTTGACATAGATTTTTACTTCAACAACCGCAAAGGAGAAGAAAATAGTAAGTAATTTTAACATTCTAATGTATATTCTAATATAACATATGTTTGTTTGGTACTTTATGTCTGTATATATTGTGTAAATAATTTTTTTTTTAATTTCTGAAACTGAGTTCTAAAACGTGTCTTCTTCTTATTCCTGTTCGCTCCCAGTGGAGCATAGGGCCGCAACCACACCCCGCCAACGGACCCGGTTCTGGGCACTCCTTTCTAGTTGGGACCATGTCATGCCAGCTGTCTCTGCCTCTCTGTGGACTGATCTCCTCCACGTCTCTCTGGGTCTCCCAGCCCTGCGCCTCCCCTGTGGGTTCCAGCCCAGAGCTTGTCTTGTTAAGTTGTCGGCTGGCTTTCGTAAGGTGTGACCAATCCAGCCCCACTTCCGCTTCCTGATGTCTTGGCTAGCAGGTTTTTGATTGGTTCTCTCCCACAGGTCTATATTGGAGATCTTATCAGGCCATCTGATGTTGAGGATGTGGCGCAGACATCTGTTGACGAATGTCTGTATCTTGTTAGTAATGGCATTTGTCACCCGCCATGTCTCGGATCCATATAGAAGTATTGCCTTTACATTTGTGTTAAAGATGCGGATCTTGGTGTGTAAAGATAGAGCTTTGGAGTTCCAGATAGGTCGTAGGGTGTGGAATGCAAGCCTGGCTTTGTTTGTTCGGCTTCTTGCATCCTCATCTGAACCTCCATTTTGCTGACTATGCTGCCAAGGTAGGTGAAACGGTCAGACTCTGTAATGCATTCCCCATGCAGTTGTAGTGGGGCTTCTTGCTTGTTGTTGACCCGCATTACTTCCGTCTTCTTGATGTTGATGGTCAAGCCCGTCATTGCTGCTTCTTCTGCGAGCCGAGTGAGCTTTGTTTGTGCGTGTTGTTGTTTGTGGGACAGCAGGCTGATGTCATCTGCAAAGTCGAGGTCTTCAAGTTGCCTGGCGAAGGTCCACTGAATGCCCGTGTTACTGTTAGAGGTTGTTCTTCTCATGATCCAGTCTATGACGATCAGGAAGATTGTCGGTGAGAGCATACATCCTTGCCTCACTCCAGTCCTCACTGTGAAGGGGTCAGTCAGCTTTCCGTTGTGGATCACCTGGCATTTCGAGTCCTCATACAGCTGTTGGATGATGGCAATAAACTTTGGTGGAAATCCGTAGTGCTGCATCAGTTTCCAGATGGTTTCCCTGTCTACGGAGTCAAAGGCTTTCTCAAAATCCACAAAGGTTATGTATAGTGGTGCCTGCCATTCAATGGACTGTTCAATAATATTTCGTAGTGTAGCGATTTGGTCTATGCATGATTTTCCCTGCCGAAAGCCTGCCTGTTCTTGCCGCAGTCTCTTGTCTAGGGCATTTTTAGTCTCTCCAGGATGATTCTGGTCAGCACCTTGCTAGGAGTGGACAACAGCATAATCCCACGCCAATTGCTGCACTGTGTAAGGTCGCCTTTTTTGGGTAGCTTTACTAGGTAGCCAAGCTTCCAGTCTGCTGGAACTTGTTCCTGTTCCCAAATTTTCTTCAGCAGTGGGTGTAACATCTCTGCTGCGGCTGTTGGATCTGCCTTTAGTGCTTCAGCAGGAATGCCATCTGGGCCTGCCGCCTTGCCAGACTTCAAGGACTTGATGGCTTTGATGATTTCTGCCTTGGTTGGTGGGCTGGTGTTTACTTGAAGCTGTTCGGCAGCTGGGGGAATGTCCAAGGTGGTTGTTGGTGATGGTCGGTTAAGTATTTCATCAAAATGTTCCACCCAGCGTGATCTTGTTTCTGCATCTCCGGTGATGGCGCTGCCATTCTTATCCTTTATTGGTCTGCACGCATTGGTGTTTTTTCTTCCTGCCAGAATTCTTGTAATTTCATATAGTCTCTTTGTGTTATTTTGCCCAGCTGCTTGTTCTGCCTCTTCTGCCATCTTGTGTGTGAACTGCCTCTTGTCATCTCTTGCGCTCTTTTTTACTTCTCTGTTTATCTCCCAGTATTTTGCTCTGAGTTCTTCTTTTTCCTGCTGGTCTTGACATTGGTTGATCTTCTGCTTCAGCTCTTTTCTTTGCTCTATTTTTTGCCAGGTCTTTATATTCAGCCATTCCTTATGCTGTTTTCCTTTCTTCCCCAGAACGTGTGTGCAGGAAGTTTTCCAGGTCTCTTGTATTCTTGTCCAGTGGTTGGTCACTGTTTCTTCCAAGAGTCCTTCCAGTGCCGCAAACCTGTTTTTTACTTCGCAGTTGAACTCTTCTTGTTTATTCCGATCTCTGAGGAACTGCACGTTGAATTTGTGGTGCGGTCTGTCCGATGAGTCATGGAAGGACCTCAGCTTTATCTTCATGGTTGCCACAAGTAGATGGTGGTCTGTGGCTGCATCTGCACCTCGCTTTACTCTGACGTCCAGCAGACTTCTTCGAAACTGTCGATCGATGGTGATGTGATCGATCTGGTTTTCTGTATTTCCATCTGGTGAAGTCCAGGTGGTCTTGTGAATGGTTTTGTGAGGAAAGACTGTGCCTCCGATTACAAGGTCGTTGAACAAGCAGAAGTCTGTGAACAGCTCACCATTCTCATTGCAGTTGCCCACACCGTGCTTTCCCATTATGTGTTCTTTGTCCGTGTTGTTATCTCCAACTTTGGCATTCATGTCGCCCATGATGATCTTCAGGTCTCGTCTTGGAGTACGATCAACCAGCGCTTGTAGGGAGTTGTAAAAGTCCTCCTTCTCCTCTTCTTTTGCTGCGTTGGTAGGTGCATAGCACTGGATGATGGTGATCTTTCTTCCTTTGGAGTTGAACCGAGCTGACATGAGTCGTGGAGAAACTGGTTCCCATGTTATTAGTGCCCTTGCAGCCTCCTGTGTCATCAGTACTGCTACTCCTTGTGAGTGGTCATGGTCAGGATCTTCATGTCCAGAGTAGATGATAGTCTTCCCTGATGAGAGTCTGGTCTGACCGCTACCATTCCATCTGGTCTCGCACAGGCCAAGGAGCTTGATGCCATAGTTCTTCATCTCCTGTGCTACCTGAGCTGATTTACCTTGCTCGTATAGGGTTCTGATGTTCCAGGTCCCTATCCTGGTTTTTGCCTTGGCCGTGAGAAGATAGGTCGGCGAGCTGACTTCCCGAGGGCTTTCGTCAGCACACGTCATAGGCCCCTCCAAGGAGGGATCTTCCCGTCCAGGCTCTCGTTGTGGTAATGTTCTTTTTGCGGTTTCTGTAGCAGGGTTGTTTTACAGGGTGGGGTTGCTAACCCCACGCCCAACCCTCCTCCTTCATCCGGGCTTGGGACCGGCAGGTTACCCGGGGGGTTTCCAGGCGGAGTTTCTAAAACGTGTACGGTCGTCATATTTCATTTGATTTTAGTACTCGAAGACAAAACCTATGTATCTTAAAATTTACACCAAGTGAATGTTTTAAAAGTGCTCTTTAAAACGGTGTATTAAAAATGGTTGTCTTTACTGTAGGTTAATCAATATAAATTTTCAAAGCTGCCGATCGAAATTTCAATACCAGTAACTTGTTAGCCATTTTCCAAACAGAAAGACAGGTACCGCGGGAAAACGCAGAAAATTACTGTCAGACGTAAAAACTACGACATAAAAAGAAGATCAATCGATAGAAAAATGAATCAACTGTCATATTTATTAATTTTTTTTATCCCAAACAACGCATTTTAAGGGGCGGTCCGGTGGCGTAACTGTTAGCGCCTGTCACCAATACAGTGAAGGTTGGCTGTCCTTGGTTCAGTTCTCGTCTCGGGCACGCTGTTCTTTCTCTGCAGGTGGCATCTGTTTACAGGACTGGCTGCCTAGCCTTAGTTGCTGGCTCGGCGTAAAACACCAATTTAAAAAAAAATAAAAAATAAAAAAAAGACATCAGTCAAAACTCTAGCATTACATTTTTTCATAGCAGTAGCGAAAATTCTGAAAACCGTTGCTAAACCGTTGAAAGAAGACTTTGTTTCGCAAAGCTCACCACACGTCTTGAAGCGTTTTTTTTAATCCCTTCAACGGTCTACGGAGCTGAGCTACAGCTGTCATTAATAATCCATAGCACACTCTTTAGCACGCCAGAAGAAAATTTATCTAGAATTTTGACAATATATTACGTCTTATTATTGCAGAAGTTATGCCCAGCGAGGCAATATTAAGGAAACTGGATGCGTGTTGTTCAGGAAGCTCTTTACTAGTTATCGCGACTGCTTGGAGTATGACTGATAGACAAAGACGGACCTCTGACCCACTGAAGAGTGTTCATATCTATGTCCTTCGCTGTTATATTTTTTTGTATTACTAAGATCGTTCAAGAATGCGCGTAAAAGTGATTGTATTTTTGATAGATATATACGGCACTAATATGTCTGTTTGTTTGTGCGCATGTATATCTAGCTATGAACACGATCACTACTTATTTGAATTTGAGGACTATCAAACTATCAAAGACTATCGAAATATTTTGAGGACTCTAAAATGACAAATCGTTTATTTTCTTTGTTACCTAGTGTTGAAAAATTTTGCGCTACATGCACAGTGCAGTCAATGCGCAACCTTCGGCGATTGGGTATCCGAGAGGGCAGTTGATGGCAACAGAAATGGTACAAAATACGGGCAGTCGTGCAGTCACACAGATGTCTTGAGCATAAACAACACCGAGCACATCCACTGGTGGCAAGTGGACCTGAACAAGCTGATACTTGTGTCACGCATCATCATCGCGAACCGCGTGGACTACTGCTGCAGTGAGTAGAGTTCACATAACGTGTGGACAGCAAGGAGGAATTCAGTCAGACAAACACACGGAGTCATTAAGCTGTTTGTGTAGAATAAGTTTAGTACCGGTATAGACTTAAATCACGAGTGTGGTGTGCTTCACATTTCCGGGGCTCGTTGCTGTTTATCGTATCAATGTAATTTTCGTAAATTTGTACCCTTTTCAAAAGTCAGCTGTTGTTCTTGTGTGTGTGTGTGTGTGTGTGTGTGTGTGTGTGTGTGTGTGTGTGTGTGTGTGTGTGTGCATGTGCATGTGCATGTGTGTGTGTGTGTGTGTGTGTGTCAGCTCAAAGACTGGACAACTTCACTGTAGAACTGGGTCGTCTGGAATCAAACGGCATCATCACCTACACGCTGTGTTATTACTATGATGGCGTTGCTGGACCTCTGACGACTCTGAACTGTACGAGGTCCGTCTGGGGCCGGTTTGTCCGCATATCAAAAGGAGGAGAAACCCTCACACTGTGTGAGGTCGAAGTTTATGGCGACACGGACGACACAGAACCTCCTCAAGGTGAGGCTGCACCACATTCCCAACATGCACTGGAAGTACCTTAAGACTTTTTCATAAACAAAGGGATTTCAAAAAAGAGGCTAAAAACAACAACAACAACAACAACAACAATAATAATAATAATAATAATAATGATATTAATAATAATACAACAACTACTAATAATAATGTTTAGTCATAATACACACAAATTACGACTGTTCTCAATCTGCCTTCTTCCTTCCATATTTCTCATTGTCTAGCGTTTATCTATCTAATTTCCAATCTAAGTGCATCAAAAAGCTTGTTAATAACTTGTGAGGCGAAATAATTTGCTGCTCACATCGTCTGTTGTCCACAGACATGTCACGCATACCGACTGACTTCAGCTGTGACGACCTCAGCCTGAGTACATCACTGGCAACACCGCAAATCATGACAGCAGTAGCAACATCCACCATACCTCCGACTGAAGCAACAACCTTCGAAATGTTTTCAGAAGACACTTCTGAAGCTAAAGTGTCAACAGTAAATCCACAAGTCTCATCTGAAGCTAAAGTGTCAACAGTAAATCCACAAGTCTCATCTGAAGCTCAAGTGTCAACAGTGAATACACAAGTCTCATCTGAAGCTCAAGTGTCAACAGTAATTCCAGAGTTCGAGGCGATGGTGTCAACGTTGAATCCAGAAGCCATGACTGAAGCAAAGCCGTCCACGGAGCGAGTAAGTGTCAAAGTCATAACGACATTGATTAAAGATAATGAAGCTTGCGAAATTCTGTTTTGAAAAATCTTCACAATAAATCAATCAGTTCTAAAAATCTGTACAGTGTACAAATAATACATGACACAATTATCAAATATCGTGTCACATTTCATTTTTACCTTTGAAAGCTGAAGATCTGACAACATGAGAACTGAATTTAATTCAAAGGAATTACCTCTGGCTACGTATGAAATAAGAAATAATAGATATACATAGGAGAAACAAAGAGAAAAAAGAAATAAAGAAAAAAACATTTTATGCTCTACTGTCTTCCTCAGAGTGTCAGACTTGCGATCTCTGTGGAACACAACAACTGCATGTGTACCTGTTGGAATGCCATGACTAAGAAGAGTCAGGTAGAGGTTCAGGAGGACATGAGGCAGACAGCTAAGGTTCTAAAGGTGCAGCGGTCCAACGTGAGCCAACAGATCCGCAAGAAGTCCAGCGTGTCTGACCACCGCCCGTCGTCTGCAGTCATGGGAGTAGCCTGCAGCATTGCCATTGCCTCCATCTTTGGTGCGATGGTCCTGTGTGACATCCTTCGTCTCTGTCACAATTTTTGGAAGAAAAAGGGCGAAATAGGAAAGTAAAACACTGGAATGGCTACTGCATGGACTTTCTTAACACTGTTAACAGACTCTAGAACAGAAATTCTTGTTAAAGGCATTTTAATAAAAACATTGAAACCTCGATTATCTGGCTTAATGACCAGCGCATGTCATCCGGATAATCAAAAATCACGGATAATCGAAAATAATTCTAAAACGCCAACTAAAATGAACCCGGAACACGGCGTCTCCATCACGAACGGTGCGACTCGTGCTGGCCATACACAATCTTTTCCAAGAAAAGCGTTGAAGCAGAAGACAAAACTTACTGACGAATGGCAGTCATCGGACTTTGGAAAAAGGGGAGGGAGAGTGTTCGAAACGAGTCCTCTGCATCAGATTAAGTCTATTGTTTTTGTTTACAGCAGGGATCGCCTGGCTGGTGCATAGATGCTATACTTTCAATCCTTTAAAAATAATTTTTAGAAACCCATCCACAACGAAAACTTAAACTGTGACACACGTAGGTTACATTCGTGTAGTCGGAAATCTTGGCCGTCTTGTGATGTCTAACATTTTTTTTTTGTTGGAAATCCCGGATAACCAAGTGCATGGTTAACTAAAGACCGGATAATTGAGGTTTCACTGTCCTTGCATTTGTACGATACAGACAGTGCGATATAATCGTATAGTTGTATATGGTGACTTTCCTTGTCTTTTGAGCTTGATGTTTTATTAGACAGGGTACACTTCGCCCACTTAATGTTTGCCACAGGAATTTTTATTGTCAGCATTCGATTTTTCAAACTTATCAAACTGTTTCATTCTTTAGTGTAACGAAGCAGTAAAACATTTGTGCGCTTCATGCTTCTTTGCTAACTTGACAGGTTGACAGTGTTTGTTTAGAAACACAGGAGCAACATATGGAGTGAAGCGGGAGATAAAGGTTGCGGTAGTCCCAGATACTCGCTTGCTCCCTTCCTTCTGCTCCCCTCCCTGCTTATTTTTCTCGAGCTTTTTTGTGAAATTTTATTTTTAACCACCGGTAATTTCCTAGTGTTAAAAAGTATAAAAATAAACATGCATTGGGACATGTACATTACCCAAATATACTCCGTGACTGAATAAAAGATGACAAGAATTTTGTGTTGCAAATTTAAAACCGCAGAACCCCATTTAAAAAGAAATTGTATAGACAATCATTTTATAAAACGAAAAAGCTGTGAAACAGAAACTAAAGACAAAGACATGACAGAAATAAGTGGATCATCTTTCACAGCTAATGTCGAATCCTTTCACTACTAATATTTAATTTTTAAAACACCCTTCCACGTGTGGAGGCGACCTCCAAGTACTTGGCTCATTCTAGAGATCATTTATGTTACATAAATAAACTGGTCCCACATTTTCTACTTGCTCTGAAATCTCGTCTATTAAAAGCTGTACACAAAGCTTTTTCTCTCTTTTATTGCATAACATGCAGAAACATATATATATATATAATATCGTATATATTTGTGTGGATAGAAAAATGAGAAATGTATAATTACAAATAAAGAAATACCACGCACACGTACAGCAGAAGAAAAAAAATATTTTAAATGTGCTGTGTTCAAACCCCAAATATCATCGTCACTGCTCATAAAGCTGCATGAGATAAAAATAAAAAAAGTCAGCAAGAGGTTAAACAGGGGCGAGCAGCGTGGAAATTAACAATGGAGGTGGGGCTCTTAATGGAGTTATGGAACTTTGTGGTGAGAAGATTTGGTCTCAGCACTTTGCGTTCATTTGTTTTGAATGTTGTTGTCCTCAATAATTCTTTACTACTTTAATCGTAATCGTAGGACAAGATTTACTTGATTTCTTGGCCCTAAGATGCTTTAACACACCTGACCGTGCGTGTAAGTGTTCTCTCGCGACATATCATATCAAGGTGACAGGTGCTTTAGCAACTGCGACACCAACTGCTCATTCTTATTTGTTGTATGGAGTGTATTCCGGCTTGTATGACATGTTTGATATTTGTTGTGTGGAGTGTATTCCGGCTTGTATGACATGTTGGATATTTGTTGTATGGAGTGTATTCCGGCTTGTATGACATGTGTGATATTTGTTGTATGGAGTGTATTCCGGCTTGTATGACATGTTTGATATTTGTTGCGTGGAGTGTATTCCGGCTTGTATGACATGTGTGATATTTGTTGTATGGAGTGTATTCCGACTTGTATGACATGTTGGATATTTGTGCTGAGGACTGTGTTCTTGCTGTGTGTGACGCTGCCCTGTGACGTGGAGCAGACTACACACCCACATTTTGTCGTCATCTTATTTTGACGTCAGCGCCTTGAGCTGGCCACAGGCCAGGATTTGGCGCAATACAAGCCAACATCATTATTATTATTTCAACAGTCACTGAGGACTAATGTTCCAGGAATCCAAAAAAGATATATATATATATATATATTCCACAAAAATATCTCAAACCATAGACACCTCCACTAGAGGAGAGACATTGCGCTGCCTCTTGAGGACGAGCGACCACAACTTCTTCCTGTTTTGTTAACCCTGCTTAGCAAGTTCCTTCTTCTTAGGTAAGTGGCTCCTAGCTGGTTACTGGGCTCAAATACTCCAGAATAAATAGGTTCACAATTATGTCGTAAAAAGCCCAAATCCAGAGAACTAAATTTTTTTTCTATATTTACAAATTTATTACAGTATAGACTCATTTCATTTAGACTACTACCATTTTAATTTCCTTCTGCGTGCAGCTGCAGTTGAAAACATTCCGACTTTGAAAGTTGTCATAGATGGAATAGAATGCAAGTGGTTTGCAAATGCAAAAGACAAGGATGGAGGAAGAGGCTAAAAGACTTTGTTGTCTGATGGTGAGTAATAATAATAATAATAATAGTGAAGATTTGTATAGCGCATATTCACACTCATAGAGAGCATGCTCTTAGCGCTTAAAACGAGGAAGAGACGTGGACTAAGTAGACACAGAACAAAGGGGACGAAAGAAAACGACGGTACTGACGAAACAGAAAACAAAAGAGTACAATGTTTTCAAAGTAAACATACGTTTTATCTATTTTTGTAGGAATGGTTTTATTGTTCATGGCCTGTATGCATGAATTAGGTTTGCCTACCTTGTTGCACTAAACATAACTTGACTATCCACAGATAGCAATCATAGCTCATAACCTAGCCATCAGCCGCTTGCAGCAACAACTATCCTGGGGCCTGCTGTGTTTTATATGTTCATTAACACTAAATGAACCACTTATATCTTTTGCCTACTGGGATTTACCGAGAGTAAGAGGAGTAAATGATAGCAACTGTAATTAAATATGTGGAAGATGTAAAATTGTTTTCTGATGTACCAAGTGATAGTAAGACTGAAAGTTTGGGGCAAGAGGTTCAGCAAGAAATGGCGCACACAGCTAAGGTGCTCAAGAGTCAGCATTCCGCCTTGACCCCAACCAAACACGTAAAAATGGTCAATAACCGAAACTGTAACTGAACTTCACTAGTCTGGGTTTAGTTTAAAACTGTCAATATTTGCCTGGTGGCCATATAAGCCTTGACTGACACACTTTAATCTTTGCCTTATGTAAAAGGAAAGTCCAGTCTATAAAATCGATGTTTTGATTAACAGGATGCGTAAAATGCCTTGGGCAGACCACTCCCTTGAATGAGAGAGAGAGAAAGAAATAGCGCTACACTTGTTTCAAAAACAGCCTTATTTCCGCACAGCAAAAATAATCTGCATTCCCTGATCAATCTGCGACTATAGTGTTCAATATGTGTTCCACAAAATGTATCGCTTTACTTTTGAAAGGTGTCGCGTGCAGACATCCACCTGATCTCTTTTCAATACTCCGGTGATGTTGGTTGAGTTATGCTCCCTGGGAAATAGTTGCAGCACTGAAAAAGACAGGGCAGATACCCTCATCGTCAGATACGACTCAAAGGAAATATGGCCGTGAAGTTGAATAAGCAAAGAAAAAAAAACCCAAAACAAAACAAAACAAAACAAAAAACAAACAAAAAACCCCAGTGGGCTTGAGTAGTTGTGTGAGTGTTTGCTTGTGTGAGTAACTTCTTTTTCTAATCTACGGATGTAAAGTTTATTGAATGTTAAGATGCAGTGGTACCTCCACACAGTCTTTGCATCTATTGTTGGGTTGACATCAGAGACAATGTAAAATAAAGAGGTTTTTGAAATCAGATATTGGGATTCGTGTTTCATGAAGCTAGTTTGCAGACGGATGATTTAAGCAGGAGGTTTAGACTAGGGCTACACCGGCAGGAGGCACTAAGTTGGTGGTACGGGAGGAAGTCGAGTGACTCCACACACACACACACCGTTGATTTCCAGGTAACAACGCAGCGAGAGGCAATGGCAGGAGGTCTGTGCTTCTCTCTTGTTCTCTTGTTCTACGGTAAGTCCACTGGGATTTGAACAGAGTTGCTACGCCAATAATAAGTTATCTCCGAATAAGGCTAAGTTAACAAATGTTGGCGTTTTGTTTCAGAAATTGTTTACAGAATGTATACTTTCATCATATGTAAATTTTCAACTCCATTTATAACTTGTTCGGCAGTTTGCTCTTTTCCTGTCATCATTCTTGTCTAATACCAAACATTTGACTGCATTTAGTAATTCTTCCGAAACATTTTATGGACAACTTTTATTGGTAAAACAATATATAACAATATTGGTATAAAGTTGTTGATCAGTTGAAGAGCCTAAAGTAAAATGTCCGATTAATAAATGTTGACAAATTGTATTGAAAGCGCACCACTAACTATACTGCAGTGAAATTAGGGGTTTCATTAAACAATATTTTTCAAAGACATAATTAAATAATTATTCTGAACTGGCGAAAGCTTAAAGCTATCTTCTCTTCAAAGGTTGGCTGAAAGCTAGTGTCTGGGCTGACTGCTGTTCTCACCCTAGAATCCAGCAAACTACGGACAACGGGGTTTTGTCCTATACTTTATGCCACCTGTTATCAACACTTAATCTGTCGACATCCAAGATTGTGGATTTGAATGGAACGTATTTCATCAACAACATTATGATAAAAGCAGCGACAACAAGCAATGGTAAGGAGCACACTTATAAGTAGACACCTACACAGACATATACAACCACACACAAAGGAAACAACAACAATAATAATAACGAGTATTTATATAGCGCATTTTCCTACCTAAAAGTAAGCTTGGTGGGCTTTGTAAAAGCAATAAACAACCAACAAAGGGACAGGGACATCTCAAGAGCCATAACAACAAGACAGAAACACTTGCACAAAGAAAACTATTGTCCTGCGGAAAAAAGGGAACAACGAGATTGTGCACGAATGTAGGTCTCTGTGTGACAGATGAATGATTCAGAGGGAGATAGAAATGTAAGAATGCATGTCAAATGGCTAAGAAACCTGGTTCAAACAAATGATGAAAAAGAGTTTATAGCGTACTTGTAAAACAGAGATCAAGAGAGCTAAATCGATTTTATTGACCAAACAGACACGAACTTAGCAGCAGCAATATGGCGCTGATGTGACAGTCAAAGAAATGGTCGATAAAAGCCAACGCGACACACACATAAACACATAACAGAAGATAAACATTCAAAATGTTTGTAATCACTTAGTAATTCTCAATGCAGGATACTGTTTATGAACTCTGGGTGGGTGCACCCTTCCTGTATTCTCAAGGTACACGTCTACTAACATCAGCAGCCACAGAAAGAGGTTGACATGCGTCGTCATGGTTGTCTACAGATATACAGACCAAACATATGATCTCAGCTTTTATATTATCTCAGGCATTAAGAACGTGTACAATCCTGACATCTGACCTCAGTCTATGCATCTAATGTTGGTAGGCTTGTATGTCGTGAACACAAGACTTGTTTTTCCTACAAATTGAACAAAATATTTCTTACACAGAGCTTTACTCAGTTAAGAGAGAAACAACTCGACCTTTAACGTAGTGTGAGTAGTAAAGGCTGTATCAGGACAATAAATGGTCCTGTTATTATAGCGAGCACACACACACACACACACACACACACACACACACACACACACACACACACACACACACAGAGTCGAGCACTACATGTGCAGTATATTACCGCAACTACATCGGTTCTCTCAGAAAATGTTTACAGAGCAGGGCGCATGTCACTATTTTCTCTCTCGTGTTATTCATGGACTTGTCTAACCCTAGACTAGTGTGGAGAGTAAATTGTTTAGGACCAGCGTTTGTTCACAGCCTCCATCGACGTAGACATTGTGGACACGTCATGTGGCCCCTTCTTCGACAAAACCTGTTACATCACGTGCTCATCACGTTCGGTTGGGCAAACTAGCCGGTGCTACGAGACAATGAACGTCACGTGTGACGTTGACAGCGTGAAGGGGCGGTACGTGCGAATACGTCAGAACAACGGCGCTGCTCTGGTCCTCTGCGACGTGAATATCACGGGACGGCCTGATCGTAAGGAAGGTTTTTACTTTTCTCATTGTATCTCTAGCTATCAATGTTTCTGAATGTGTCTGTATGTATCAGTGTATCTCAATGTATCTCAGTTTATCTCTAGTTATCAATGTTTCTCAATGTATCTGTATGTATCAGTGTATCTCAATGTATCTCAGTGTATCTCTAGTTATCAATGTTTCTCAATGTGTCTGTATGTATCAGTGTATCTCAATGTATCTCAGTTTATCTCAGTTTATCTCTAGTTATCAATGTTTCTCAATGTATCTGTATGTATCAGTGTATCTCAATGTATCTCAGTTTATCTCTAGTTATCAATGTTTCTCAATATGTCTGTATGCATCAATGTTTCTCAATGTATCTCTGTGTATCAATGTTTCTCAATGTATCTCTATATATCAATATTTCTCACTGTATCTATGTATATCAATATTTCTCAGTGGATCTCTATGTATCTGTGAATGTCTATGCATCTCTGTGTATCAATATTTCTCAATTTATCTCTATGTATCTTTGTGTATCAATCTATCTCTATGTATATCTACCAATCAATATTTCTAAATGTGTCTCTATATATCAATTTTTCTAAGTGTATCTCATTGTATCTCTGTGTATCTCGATGTTTCTCTGTGTCAATATTTCTCAATGTATCTCTATGTATAAATGTATCTCAAAATATCAGTATTTCTCAGTGTATCTCTATGTATCAATAATTCTCAATGTCTTTGTATGTGTCAATATTTCTCAATGTATCTCTATGTATCAATATTTCTTAATGTGAGCGTGACTGTAAGGTTTTGTTCAGTAAATTGTGTTTCTGGTTAAACATGCCAGGTATATTTTAATCAGTGTCCAGATGATTGGAAGTTAGACATGGGCATTATGTTTGAATTCAAATAATACAAAAAGCATTTCTTTAGCTCATTACCCAGCCGGCAGCAAGCTCAATGGGCTTTGATGTAGACAACCGGCTGAAGAAAATCTTTCTCTCTCTCTCTGTCACACACACACACACACACACACACACACACACACACACACACACACACACACACACGCAGAGGTGCTTTCTCCAAAATAGCCACACATTGACAAAAAGAAGTGCAGATTATGAAAGAAAGATGTCACTTATTAAAAGTATTTCTCGAAGAGGTGAGTCTGAAGGTCTGACGTGAAAACATCCAAGGTGGTAGCTCTGTGACTCGATGGTGGCCAAGTGTTCCAGACGAATCCCAGACACTTAATCCCTAGAAACTTAATCCTCGACACTTAATCCCCTAGACATTTAATCCTAAGCACTTAATCCCCAGACAATTAATCCTAAAAATGAAATGTCAACTATAAAAATTATGAAGTCAATGAAAAATTCAATTAAAATTAAAATAATTATTTTCATATAAACATCACAATAAGTTTGACAATTAATACTTAACTTCCACGTCATTTCAACATCTATAACATTAGTTAAAGTTTATGTGAGCTATAAAATTCAATGTTCTTCAACAATATGATATGGAAATTGTTCTTAAGTGTTCGCGAGGTAATTGTTTTTAATCAATACGACAGGTAAGCTAATAGCTGTCAGCAAGTCACCCTAGACCCTAATTGTGGCGATTGTTACCTCCCATTAGAGTTACCACGAGACACATTTCTCTTACGGTTATAATATTTCATGTTCACAAATTTGCCGCTCAAAAAGGAATAAAAATATTCTTACTAACTCAGGACTGGATAGAAGCATTAACCCTCTGACTCGCAAAGCCAGTTTCATGGCTTTACCAGCTTACTCCGCATCCAATCAAAAAATTTGTTTTATTAAAAGGTCATTTCTCTTTAGTTTGGAGCCATTTTGAGTGTTGTGTCGCGATTTGGGGGCAATTTTGAGGATTAAGTGTCTGACTCATTGAAATCGTGACTGCAAGGACTTGCCGTCAAGCCGGCCGCACCCTGACTCGTGACGGCAAGGGCTTGCAGTCACACTTTTGTTAATTTTATACCTGCATAAAATGCGTTGTTTCGGATAAAAAAATTAAAGCAGACGACAGTTCATTCTTTTTTCTATCGAGTGATCTTTTCATGACGAAATTTGCACGTTTGACATGTACCTCAATGTGTCTCTATGTATCAATGTATCTCAATTTGTCATTATGCATCAATGTTTCTCAATGTGTCTGTATGTATCAATAGTTCTAAATGTATATATAAATTTTTATATGTATATAAATGTATATGTATATAAAATGATATATCAATATTTCTCAGTGCGTCTCTATGTATGAATATTTCTCAGTTTATCTCTATGTGTCTCTGTGTATCAATATTTCTCAATATATCTCAATATATCAGTATTTTTCTATCTCTATGTATCTCTGTGTATCAATATTTCTCAATGTATCTCTGTGTATCTCTATGTATCAATATTTCTAAATGTATCTCTGAATATCAATATTTCTTAGTTTATCTCTATCTCTGTGTATCTCTATGTATCTGTGTATCAATATTTCTCAATGTATCTCTACGTATCAATAATACTCATTCTCTGTATGTATAAATATTTCTCAATGTATCTTTATGTATCAATATTTCTCTATGTGAGCGTGACTGTAAGGTTTTGGTAAGTTAAATTTTGCTTCTGGTTAAAAATGCCAGGTATATTGTAATCAGTGTCCAGATGATTGGAATTTAGACATGGGCATTATGTTTGAATTTGAATAATAGAAAAAAACATTTCTTTAGCTCATTACCTAGTCGGCAGCAAGCTCAATGGGCTTTGACGTAGACAGCTGGCTAAAGAAAATCTTTTTTTTTTTTTCTCTCTCTCTCACACACACACACACACACACACACACACACACACACACACACACACACACACACACACACACACACACACACACTTCTATGTCTACGACAATATTATCAATTGTATATTACTATAAAAGACGCATTTTATTTTGTGGAAGTGAACATGGCCTTTTATGTTCATTTAAGAGAGAAAACGCAATCTTCATATATGTAAACTACATTTTCTTTTGTCGCACTTCACCACAAGACTAGTGGACAAATGGAACAGAAAGCATACTAAGAACGATATGGAATTCGCATAATCGTGAAGATGTTAAGAGCTCCAACATTCATGCCAGGAATTCTAAACTCTTCTTATCCTTACTACTAAGTCAAATATTAGACGTTTTTAAAGTTGTTGCCCCCATTGCAATTTTTCAGTGTAAAAGTTATACTTACGCGGCTACAACTTTTTTATTGACTAGCCGACAAGATCATTGTTTACTAATTAAGAGCCCTTTAAAGTTGTACTAACATTGTCACATCCTCACACTTCTATATTCTTACAATATTACCTCAGAGCGTTTATCTTTACATAAAATTCCCTAATCATATTGAAAAAACAAGAAGGTCCTTTAAGAAGTACCTCGTCTTCATGCTGCACTGAAAAAGAGTCCATCTTGTTTGTAACTATTTTCGTTACATTCACATTACATCAATGACTCGTTAAGTCGGTCCACAACTTGGCCGAGCTCTTTCCTCTCTTGGTCATTCGCTGTGACTAGCAACATTCACATAAACAATGGTAGCTAGACTTTCTTTGTTTCCTACCATCCTGGCTTTTCCGCTGATGCTGACCTCCTGTCTGTGGCACGGCTTAGTCCAGACTAAACTCAGCTCACGCTCTTTTTCTTCAGTCTGTGGCTACATTTCAACCTTTCAATACCTTCTTCAAAACCCACCTAATTATTAAGAGAAATCTTGTTGGAAATAATCCAGCAAAAGTTTTAGCTGATTTATACTCATTTTTTACTGTGCACTTCTTTTATGTTGGCAACCGTGTCACATGTTTCCTCATGCTTGAGTTTTTTTCTTGTATGGTTAGCAGTAGGTTTGTAGATTTATTGCGCTCAGCAAGCTGGTCTTCTTCTTCGTCGTCATCGTCGTCACAAATAACACCATAATTTGTAGAACAGGTCGAAAGTGGTGTAGCTGAAGTAGTTTTGCAGAGTTAGACATAAGGTAAAGTAACTGTAGCTTGTTAAGAAAGTATCTTACTAGTTAGCTCTTAAGCATGGCATGTGACTGTGTGCATGTGTTGAGGGCGAAGTATTTATTTGAATTGTCATAAAGTGCATGTTACTGGCGACTCTAAAGTGACTGTGTTTAATTTAATTTTTTTTGGTCACTCAGCATTGACCAATTTTGCGCTGCACGCGCCGTGCAATCAGAGCTCAACATACAGCACAGGTTGGTCAGCAGACAAGGCAGTCGATGGCAACAGGAACGGTACAGGGGATGCGATGTCGTGCAGTCACACGATGGTCGTCAGCGTAAGCAACACCGAGGAGATCCACTGGTGGCAAGTGGACTTGAGAAGGCTGATTCTTGTGTCACACATTGTCATTGCCAACCGCTTGGACAGCTGCTGCAGTGAGTAGTTAGTATACAGTGTGGGCAGTGAGTAGTTTGTATAAACAGAGGGCAGTGAGTAGTTAGTATACAGTGTGGGCAGTGAGTAGTTAGTATACAGTGTGGGCAGTGAGTAGTTTGTATAAACAGAGGGCAGTGAGTAGTTTGTGTACAGTGTGGGCAGAAAACGCTGACAACAATCTTGTTTTTGAAACGAAAATCATCTTCTCCCAGCGCTAGCAAGGGAAACAATCCAACATTGCGTCCATAGGAAGTGCAAGATGTGTAACTGTGTTTTGAGATGGCTGATTTTACAACAGTTTTAAAATCTACAAATCTATAGTACCAAACAAACATATATTTTATTAAAATACACATTAGAGTTTGAATATTACTTAATAGTAAGCATCTTTATTCTGTTCGATAGCTTCCATCCTTTGTGGTTTTTCTCATTCAACAATCCCTTACTACGTCATACATTGTACGTCATACATTCTACGTCATACTCACTACATCATAATCCTACGTCATTCATCTTAAGAAGTTTTCTGCAAATGTTTCCTATCATTTTAAAATGTTTGCAAAATGTTTCAGTTCTAAATGTTTTTTCAGTAAATGTTTCTAAAATGTTTCTAAAATGTTTCATATCAGACTTTTATCTTATTAAAACTATGTTAGCGTTTTTAAAACGTTTATAAAATGTTTTATTGCTATCTGGAGAGTAGTTAGTATACACTGTGGGCAGTGAGTAATTTGTAACAGTGTGGACAGTGAGTAGTTTGTAACAGTGTGGACAGTGAGTAGTTTGTATACAGTGTCAGCAGGTGTAGTTTGTATTCGAGGTGGGCAGTGAGTAGCTTGTATATAGTTGACAGTAAGTACCCAGATAGTATTGAAACATTTTATAAATGTTTTATAAATGTTCTCACGAAATGTTTGAATAATGTTTGCAGAAAATGTTTTCGGAAATGTTTTTCTTGCCTATCTAAAAATGTTTTAGTAATGTTTACAGTCAAAACTATTTTAAAACTTATTTTCTACCTTTTTAAAATGTTTTATAAACATTTTCCTGTAAAACATATAATAATAATAATAATAGTAATAATAATATCAAGCCAGTAGACGGTAACAGTTTGCTCAACCCAATTGAAAATCTGTAAGCGAGGCTGCAAAAAATGATCAAATAATGATGTTGGCTTGTATAGCGCCAAATCCTGGCCTGTGGACAGCTCAAGGCGCTGACGTCAAAATAAGATGACGAGAAAATGTGGGTGTGTAGCGGGCCGTCACCTCCACGTCACAGGGCAGCGTCACACACAGCAAGAACACAGTCCTCAGCACAAATATCCAACACGTCATACAAGCCGGAATACACTCCATACAACAAATATCACACATGTCATACAAGCCGGAATACACTCCATACAACAAATATCAAACATGTCATACAAGCCGGAATACACTCCATACAACAAATATCCAACATGTCATACAAGCCGGAATACACTCCATACAACAAATATCCAACATGTCATACAAGCCGGAATACACTCCATACAACAAATATCCAACATGTCATACAAGCCGGAATACACTCCATACAACAAATATCCAACATGTCATACAAGCCGGAATACACTCCATACAACAAATATCCAACATGTCATACAAGCCGGAATACACTCCATACAACAAATATCTAACATGTCATACAAGCCGGAATACACTCCATACAACAAATATCCAACATGTCATACAAGTCGGAATACACTCCATACAACAAATATCCAACATGTCATACAAGCCGGAATACACTCCATGCAACAAATATCCAACATGTCATACAAGCCGGAATACACCCCATACAACAAATATCCAACATGTCATACACTCCACAGAAAATGCAACATCCAACAGAAGGCACAAGTTTCACTGGAACGCCAGCACACGCTCAAGTTCCCTGATGAACATAAGTCTTACACCACTGCGCCAGTCATGAAGTCTAAATTCAACAAGATTGTATCAAAGGCCATCATCGACTAGCACATTGTCCCAGCCAGTTGTCTGCACGCATATGTCCAGTTTCTGAAAATACTTTCTGCAGCCGTCTGTCCAGTGCCGGGAAATGGCTGTCTATCAAGACAGGGCGGATGGGGTCCGATCGCAACACTCTTTCATGGTCCTGCTGAGAACACCATCCCGCAACAGCTGCAGGCTATTTAAAGTGGACGTCATCAACATGCAGCAGTCTTGTAGAGGAGCAAGGATGGCGACTTCATCATAATAAGTGGTGCCAAAACTCAAAATACGACGGACGATACCAAAAAAAAAAAAGACCTAAAACGACAGAGATCCGTCCCCTCAAGCCAGTTAATAGTTGTCACAACCTCGGGAAGCGTGACTCTCACTCTCTCGCTTCCAATGACATGGACGGGCCAGACAAATACAGATTCTTTCACACAAATAAACTTTATCTACAGATAAAAAAATGTCTTTCACTTCTCAATTCAATTTAGCCCCTTTTCCTTTTCCCTGATTCTCTCACGTCACACATCTTTTGACATCATCCATACGCATTCAGACAAACTGACGTCATTCACGCTTTTTCGTTCTTCCATGACATCATCCATACGCATTCAGATAAACTGACGTCATTCACGCTCTTTCGTTCTTCCACGTGGGATGAGGGCTTCAGCTAGATCTGTGACAAGTTTTATCTGAGTGAATAACGCTGCATCATATGCATAGTGCAGAGAAAGGACGCTGTGCTCGAAACAGAGTGGGGCAGGCCCTATAACACTTCCTTACATGTCATACAGGGGGAAGACGTATAGAGAGAATTTCCCAGATAAGATCTGAAATCACAGCCTCTACGTTTTTCTCGGAATTCCATGATCTTTTGGATTACAGCAATGCGCTCAATGGACCCGCAATACTCCTCGGAGATATTAATGTGCACTTCGACAACAGTTCTCACCCTGACACTGTCAAAATATCAGAAATGCTGCTCACCTTTCCTTTTGTCCAGTCCGTGTCGCAACCAACTCACAAAAGAGATCACATCCTGGACTGGGTCATACATCGACCTGATGATCACTTAGTGCAGTCAGTTGATGTTTCCCACGATCTCTCATCTGACCACTACTGTGTACTGATCGAACTTGATCGCAAATGCCCATCATCGGCGCCAGTTTTTAGACTGGTATTCAAAGCACAGCTGCAGATGGAGTTCCTCCAACCACCCTCTGTTGAGCAGCTTGACTGTGTTTTGTGTAGACTGCTTAATGACCACGTGACCCAGTGTCTCGACGTCTGATGCGCCAGTCTAGATATGCGCCTTGGTATTCACACATCCTTGTCGAACTCCGTGACCTGAAGCGCACGCGCGGGCGAGCTGAACGTGTTTGGCGGAAGACTGGACTCGTCATCCACAAACAGATTTATAATGCTGCTAAGCGAAGCGTAGCAAAATGCATTTACAAGGCTAAAACATCCTATCTTCAGGGCCAAATAATTAACTGCACCTCCTCCAAGAAGCTATTTGCAATGAAATGACTGGATTTCGCATGACAACACCACTGCCCACTGCCTACCCTGTTTCACGGCTGCCACAAGTTTTTAGTGATTATTTCACCAGAAAGATATCAGACATTCGTTCATCTTTAGACTCGGCGCCGGCGCTTGACAGCATCTCCAGTGTGGCTCGAGCAAAGTGTTGGTAACAAGAACAAAGACTTTAGACACAGACTTACAGATTGTTTCCAACAAGTGAAAGATCTGAGCTGTATTCTAGCTTTAAGAGTAATGTAAAGCCTGAGTGATATGTAAATATATTGAGAATACGCTGTTTCAGAAAAGCATTTAATAAGTTTGAGTTTAAAATATCACCCATCAATGAACCCCGAAATCGCTACAAAAATGATGTGTCCCCCACCCAGCTGATTTGTTGCAAGCATGAAATTGAAGATGAAGTGCACGTGTTGTTTGATTGTCCTGACAATGACAGTTATAGATTGAAAGTTGATATGTTAAAAGCTACAAGACCATATGATGAGGGCACTGATGCAATCAAGCGAGTTTTTTTTTTATAGATAACTCCAAAACAACCATCAAACAAATATTCTAGATATTTGTATCAAGTATTAAGAACAGAAATGGGCACATTGTTGGAAACATAAAGAAATACTTGTATGTAAAATGTAACGCTATTGTAAGTATTGTTGATGTTGTTTTATTTATATTTCCCCCTTTAAACAAAGCAAAGGATTTGCTCAATAACGATGACGAACTCTGTCTCTCTCTGTGTGTGTGTGTGTGTGTGTGTGTGTGTGTGTGTGTGTGTGTGTGTGTGTGTGTGTGTGTTCCAGCTCATAGACTGGCCAACTTTACTGTAGAACTGGGGAGTTTGGGGTCAAACGGCAACATCAACTACACGTTGTGTCGTTACTTTGATGGCGTTGCTGGACCTCTGACGACCCTGAACTGTACGATGTCCATCTGGGGCCGGTTTGTCCGCATATCAAAGATGGGTGAGACCCTCACACTGTGTGAAGTTGAAGTTTATGGTGACACGGACGACAGCAGCACAGGAGATTTCTCGGGTGAGGTTGCACCCCATTCCCCTTCATGTACAAGAGCTACCTAATCACTTTTTAAAAACTGGAACTAAAAAAAAATAAGACTAGAGAGGATGTTACCCTACACAAGCTCATACGCGCACAAACAGTCTCACACACACACACACACGCACACGCACGCACGCACGCACGCACACGATATATATATATAAAACTCCGAGCGTTTATCTTTACACAAAATTGCCTAATCAGGCCTAATTGCGCGCGCACACACACACACACACACTGATGTATATATATATATATATTAAAAACAAGTATTTTAAGAAATAAATATTACAATAACTCAGCATTTCAAGCCTATTTGTGCGTCGTGACATTAAGTCCTGAAAGTGTGTCGTTGCACACAGTTAGTGGACTTATTCCTTCGTCCATTCTTCCTTCGGTATTTCTTTTATGCCTCACTGTGTATTCCGTGTCTTTCTAATTACCAGTGCATTATAAAGCTTGTTATCAAGTTGTAAAGAAAAAATACTAAACCTCTCATCTTGGCTGCTGTCCACAGACATGTCACGCATACCGACTAACTTCAGCTGTGACGACCTCAGCCTGAGTACATCACTGGCAGCACCGCAAATCACGAAAGCAGTGGCAACATCCACCATACCTCCGACTGAAGCAACAACCTTCGAAATGTTTTCAGAAGACACTTCAAAAGCTGAAGTGTCAACAGTAATTCCACAAGTCTCATCTGAAGCTCAAGTGTCAACAGTGAATCCACAAGTCTCATCTGAAGCTAAAGTGTCAACAGTAATTCCACAAGTCTCATCTGAAGCTCAAGTGTCAACAGTGAATACACAAGTCTCATCTGAAGCTCAAGTGTCAACAGTAATTCCACAAGACTCATCTGAAGCTCAAGTGTCAACAGTGAATACACAAGTCTCATCTGAAGCTAAAGTGTCAACAGTAATTCCAGAGTTCGAGGCGATGGTGTCAACGGTGAATCCAGAAGCCATGACTGAAGCAAAGCCGTCCACGGAGCGAGTAAGTGTCAAAGTAATAAAGACATTGATTAAAGATAATGAAGCTTGCAAAATTCTGTTTTGAAAAATCTTCACAATAAATCAATCAGTTTTAAAAATCTGTACAGTGTACAAATAATACAGGACACTAATATGAAATACCGTGTCACATTTCATTTTTACCTGTAAAAGCTGAAGATCTGACAACATTAGAATTGAATTCAATTCAAAGGAATTACCTCTGGCTACGTATGAAATAAGAAATAATAGATATGCATAAGAGAAATAAAGAGAAAAAAGAAAGAAAAAAATACATTTTATGATCTACTGTCATCCTCAGAGTGTCACACTTGCGATCCCTGTGGAACACAACAACTGCATGTGTACCTGTTGGAATGCCATGACTAAGAAGAGTCGGGAAGAGGTTCAGGAGGACATGAGGCAGACAGCTAAGGTTCTAAAGGTGCAGCGGTCCAACGTGGGCCAACAGATCCGCAAGAAGTCCAGCGTGTCTGACCACCGCCCGTCGTCTGCAGTCATGGGAGTAGCCTGCAGCATTGCCATTGCCTCCATCTTTGGTGCGATTGTCCTGTGTGACATCCTTCGTCTCTGTCACAATTTTTGGAAGAAAAAGGGCGAAATAGGAAAGTAAAACACAGGAATGGCTACTGCATGGACTTTCTTAACACTGTTAACAGACTCTAGAACATAAATTCTTGTTAAAGGCATTTTAGTAAAAACATTGGAACCTCGATTATCCGGCTTAATGACCAGCGCATGTTATCCGGATAATCAAAAATCACGAATAATCGAAAATAATTCTAAAACGCCAACTGAATGAACCCGGAACAAGGCATATCCATCACGAACGGTGCGACCCATGCTGGCCACACACAATCTTTTCCAAGAAAAGCGTTGAAGCAGAAGACAAAACTTACTGACGAATGGCAGTCATCGGACTTTGGAAAAAGGGGAGGGAGAGTGTTCGAAACGAGTCCTCTGCATCAGATTAAGTCTATTGTTTTTGTTTACAGCAGGGATCGCCTGGCTGGTGCACAGATGCTATACTTTCAATCCTCTCAAAACAATTCTCAGAAACCCATCCACAAAGAAAACAAACTGTGACACACGTAGTTTACATTCATGTAGTCGGAAATCTTGGCCGTCTTGTGATGTCTAACATTTATTTTTTTGGAAATCCCGGATAACCAAGTGCATGGTTAACTAAAGACCGGATAATTGAGGTTTCACTGTCCTTGCATTTGTATGATACAGACAGTGCGATATAATCGTATAGTTGTATATGGTGACTTTCCTTGTCTTTTGAGCTTGATGTTTTATTAGACAGGGTACACTTCGCCCACTTAATGTTTGCCGCAGGAATTTTGTTGTCAGCATTCGATTTTTCAAACTTATCAAACGTTTTCATTTTTTAGTGTAACGAAGCAGTAAAATATTTGTGCGCTTCATGCTTCTTTGCTAACTTGACAGGTTGACAGTGTTTGTTTAGAAACACAGGAGCAATATATGGAGTGAAGCGGGAGAAAAAGGTTGCGGTAGTCCCAGATACTCGCTTGCTCCCTTCCTCCTGCTCCCCTCCCTGCATATTTTTCTCGAGCTTTTTTGTAAAATTTTATTTTTCACCACCGGTAATTTCCTAGTGTTAAAAAGTATAAAAATAAACATGCATTGGGACATGTACATTACCCAAATATACTCCGTGACTGAATAAAAGATGACAAGAATTTTGTGTTGCAAATTTAAAACCGCAGAACCCCATTTAAAAAGAAATTGTATGGAAAATCATTTTATTAAACGAAAAAGCTGTGGAACAGAAACTAAAGACAAAAACATGACAAAAATAGTTGGATCATCTTTCACAGCTAATGTCAAATCCTTTCACTACTAATATTTAATTTTTAAAACACCCTTCCACGTGTGGAGGCGACTTCCGAGTACTTGGCTCATTCTAGAGATCATTTATGTCTCTTACATAAATAAACCGGTCCCACATGTTCTACTTGCTCTGAAATCTCGTCTATTAAAAGCTGTACACAAAGCTTTTTCTCTCTTTTATTGCATAGCATGCAGAAACTTATATATATATATATAATATCGTGTATATATGTGTGGATAGGAAAATAAGAAATGTATAATTACAAATAAAGAAATACCACCCACACGTACAGCAGAGGAGAAAAAAATATTTTAACTGTAGTGTGTTCAAACCCCAAATATCATCGTCACTGCCCATGAGATGAAAATGAAAAAGTCAGCAAGAGGTTAAACAGGGGCGAGCAGCGCGGAAATTAATAATGGAGGTGGGGCTCTTAATGGAGTTATGGAACTTTGTGCTGAGAAGATTTGAGGAAAGAAAAGTTTAAGTCGGGGCCTGTGTAATTTTATGTAACTACAATGTGTCTGCGATATCACATCATTTGGTCTGAGCACTTTGCGTTCATGTCTTCAATAATTATTGACTACTTTAATCGTAATCTTAGGCCAAGATTTACTTGATTTCTTGGTCCTCAGATGTTTTAACACACCTGGCCGTGCGTGTAAGTGTTCTCTCGCGACATATTGACACTTCACATTATACTCAACCATAAAGAACGAAAAACAATTTCAGTACGGGTTACAGACCATCACGTTCACGTAGTCGCCTGGACATTTCCGCGTTCTTTTTTCACTACATACAAACAAATAAATCTGTCTCTGTTTCATTGTACTCACTAAGAAACAGTCACTGGGGACTAATGTTCCAGGAATTCAAACATATATATATATATATATATATTCCACAAAAATATCTCAAACCATAGACACCTCCACTAGAGGAGAGACATTGCGCTGCCTCTTGAGGACGAGCGACCACAACTTCTTCCTGCTTTGCTAACCCTGCTTAGCAAGTTCCTTCTTCTTAGGTAAGTTTTTTTTTAATTAGTGTTTTACGCCGAGCCAGCAACTAAGGCTATATCACGGCAAGGCAGCCAGTCCTGTTAACAGATGCCACATGCAGAGAAAGAACAGTGTCCCCGATACGAGAACTGAACCCAGGACAGCCAACCTTCACTGAATTGGTGACAGGCGCTAACCGTTGTGCCACCGGACCGCCCTTCTTAGGTAAGTTGCTCCTAGCTGGTTACTGGAACTCCGCCTGGAAACCCCCCGGGTAACCTGCCGGTCCCAAGCCCGGATGAAGGAGGAGGGTTGGGCGTGGGGTTAGCAACCCCACCCTGTAAAACAACCCTTACTACAGAAACTAAAACTACAACATTACCAGAACGAGAGCCTGGACGGGAAGATCCCTCTTTGGAGGGGCCTATGACGTGTGCTGACGAAAGCCTTCGGGAAGTCAGCTCGCCGACCTATCTTCTCACGGCCAAGGCAAAAACCAGGATAGGGACCTGGAACATCAGAACCCTATACGAGAGAGGGAAATCAGCTCAGGTAGCACAGGAGATGAAGAACTATGGCATCAAGCTCCTTGGCCTGTGCGAGACCAGATGGAATGGTAGCCGTCAGACCAGACTCTCGTCAGGAGAGACTATCATCTACTCTGGACATGAAGATCCTGACCATGACCACTCACAAGGAGTAGCAGTACTGATGACACAGGAGGCTGCAAGGGCACTAATAGCATGGGAACCAGTTTCCCCACGACTCATGTCAGCTCGGTTTAACTCCAAAGGAAGAAAGATCACCATCATCCAGTGCTATGCACATACCAACGCAGCAAAAGAAGAGGAGAAGGAGGACTTTTACAACTCCCTACAAGCGCTGGTTGATCGTACTCCAAGACGAGACCTGAAGATCATCATGGGCGACATGAATGCCAAAGTTGGAGATGAAAACACGGACAAAGAACACATAATGGGAAAGCACGGTGTGGGCAACTGCAATGAGAATGGTGAGCTGTTCACAGACTTCTGCTTGTTTAATGACCTTGTAATCGGAGGCACAGTCTTTCCTCACAAAACCATTCACAAGACCACCTGGACTTCACCAGATAGAAATACAGAAAACCAGATCGATCACATCACCATTAATCGACAGTTTAGAAGAAGTCTGCTGGATGTCAGGGTAAGGCGTGGTGCAGATGCAGCCTCAGACCACCACCTGCTTGTAGCAACTTTGAAGATAAAGCTGAGGTCCTTCCATGAGTCATCAGACAGACCACACCACAAATTCAACGTGCAGTTTCTTAGAGATCGCAGGAAGCAAGAAGAGTTTAACTGTGAAGTCAAATACAGGTTTGAGGCACTGGAGGGACTCTTTGAAGAAACAGTGGCCAACCACTGGACAGGATTACAGGAGACCTGGAAGGCCGCCTGCACACGTGTTCTGGGAAAGAAACAGAAACAACACAAGGAATGGCTGAGCATAGGGACCTGGAAAAAGATAGAGGAAAGGAAAGAGCTGAAGCAGAAGATCAGCCAGTGTCAAGACCAGCAGGAAAAAGAAGAGCTCAGAGCAAAGTACTGGGAGATGAACCGAGAAGTGAAGAAGAGTGCAAGAGGCGACAAGAGACAGTTCGCACACAGGATGACAGAAGAGGCAGAACAAGCAGCTGGGCAAAATAACATGAAAAGACTATACGAAATTACAAGAACTATGTCAGGACGGAAAAACATCAATGCATGCAGGCCAGTAAAGAATAAAAATGGCAATGTCATTACTGGGGATGCAGAACAAAGATCTCGCTGGGCAGAACATTTTAAAGAAATACTGAAGCGGCCACCACCAGCAACAATTTTGGACATTGCCCCAGCCACCGAGCAACTCCAGGTAAACACCAACCCACCAACCAAGGCAGAAATCATCAAAGCCATCAAGTCTCTGAAAACTGGTAAGGCGGCAGTCCCAGATGGCATTCCTGCAGAGGCACTCAAGGCAGATCCAACAGCCGCAGCAAAGATGCTACACCCCCTGCTGCAGAAAATGTGGAAGCAGGAGCAAGTTCCAGCAGACTGGAAACTTGGCTATCTGGTAAAGCTACCCAAGAAAGGTGACCTGACCCACTGCAGCAACTGGCGTGGGATTATGCTACTGTCCATTCCCAGCAAGGTGCTGACCAGAATCATGCTGGACAGACTGAAGAATGCCCTAGACAAGAGACTGCGGCAAGAACAGGCACGCTTTCGGCAGGGTAGATCATGCACAGACCATATTGCTACACTGCGAATCATTATTGAACAATCCTTCGAATGGCAGTCCCCACTATACATGACATTTGTGGACTTTGAGAAGGCATTTGACTCCGTAGACAGAGAGTCCATCTGGAAGTTGATGCAGCACTATGGATTTCCACCAAAGTTCATTGCCATCATCCAACAGCTGTATGAGGACTCGACATGCCAGGTGATCCACAATGGGAAGCTGACGGACTCCTTTGCAGTGAGGACTGGAGTAAGGCAAGGTTGCATGCTCTCGCCGACAATCTTCCTCATTGTCATAGACTGGATCATGAGAAGAACAACCTCTAACAGCAACACAGGCATTCAATGGACCTTTGCCATGCAGCTTGAGGATCTCGACTTTGCAGACGACATCAGCCTGCTGTCCCACAAGCAACAACATGCACAGACAAAGCTCACTCGGCTCTCAGAAGAAGCAGCGACAACTGGCCTGACAATCAACATCAAGAAGACAGAGGTAATGCGGATCAAAAACAAGCAAGAAGCCCCACTTCAGCTACACGGGGAATGTATTACAGAGACTGACCGCTTCACCTACCTAGGCAGCATAGTCACCAAGGATGGAGGTGCAGATGAAGATGTAAGAAGCAGAATAAATAAAGCCAGGCAAGCATACCACATCCTGCGACCCATCTGGAATTCCAAGGCATTATCTCAGCACACCAAGATCCGCATCTTTCATACGAACGTAAAATCTGTCCTTCTATATGGGTCTGAGACATGGCGTGTAACAAACAACATCACCAGGAAGATTCAAACATTCATAAACAAATGTCTGCGGCACATTTTCAACATCAGATGGCCTGAGAGAATCTCTAATGCATACCTGTGGGAGAGAGCCAAGCAGAAACCTGCCAGCCAAGACATCAAGAAGCGAAAGTGGGGCTGGATCGGCCACACCCTGCGAAAGCCGGCCGAAAATCTAACACGACAAGCTCTGAACTGGAACCCACAGGGGAGACGACGGGTTGGGAGACCCAGACAGACATGG
The DNA here is from genome assembly GCA_004794655.1 of Marisa cornuarietis. NCBI lineage: Eukaryota > Metazoa > Mollusca > Gastropoda > Architaenioglossa > Ampullariidae > Marisa > Marisa cornuarietis. The sequence goes on along the minus strand of SMMW01000635.1, from coordinate 3,059,543 downwards.
AGAAGATCGGTCCACGGCGAGGCGGAGGCAGCTGGAATGACATGGACCCAACTGGGGAGGGAGGCCTAGAACCGGGTTCGCTGGCGTGGTGTAGTTGCGGCCCTATGCTCCACTGGGGGCGAAAAGGAATAATAATAATAAGAAGCTGGTTACTGGGCTTAAATACTCCAGGATAAATAGGTTCACAATTATGTCGTAAAGAGCCCAAATCCAGAGAGCTAATTTTTTTCTATATTTACAAATTTATTACAGCATAGATGCATTTCATTTAGACTACTACCATTTTAATTTCCTTCTGCGTGCAGCTGCAGTTGAAAACATTCCTACTTTGAAAGTTGTCATAGATGGAGTAGAATGCAAGTGGTTTGCAAATGCAAAAGACAAGGATGGAGGAAGAGGCTAAAAGACTTTGTTGTCTGATGGCGAGTACGAGTTTTTCAGAGTAAGCATACGTTTTATATATTTTTCTAGGAATGGTTTTATTGTTCATGGCTTGCATGCATGAAGTAAGTTTGCCTACCTTGTTGCACTAAACATAACTTGACTATCCACAGATAGCAGCCATAGCTCATAACCTAGCTATCAGGCGTTTGCAGCAACAACTAACCTGGGGCCTGCTGTGTTTTATATGTTCATTAATACTAAATAAACCACTTATATCTTTTGCCTACTGGGATTTACCGAGAGTAAATGATAGCATCTGCAATTAAATGTGTGGAAGATGTAAAATTGTTTTCTGATGTACCAAGTGATAGTAAGACTGGAAGTTTGGGGCAAAGTAAAGGTAGATTAGGGTTTCGAGGAGGACTTCTTCGGGTTTGATGAAAACTTTGAGTCGGGCATCATCATCATCATCATCATCATCATCATCATCATCATCATCATCATCATCATCATCATCATCATCATCATCATCATCATCATCATCATCACAAAGATAAACATATACATTTTGCACTCTTGTTCCTGTTGTTGCAACCAGAAAGAAAAAGAGTTAGTGCTTATGTAATTGTTGGAAGACAAGTAAGAAGAGTCAGGAAGAGGTTCAGCAAGAAATGGCGCACACAGCTAAGGTGCTCAAGAGTCAGCATTCCGCCTTGACCCCAACCAAACACGCAAAAATGGTCAATAACCGAAACTGTCACTGAACTTCACTAGTCTGGGTTTAGTTAAAACTGTCAATATTTGCTTGGTGGCCATATAAGCCCTGACTGACACACTATATGGAGAATGCTTAAGTAAAACGAAAGCTCAGTCAATAAAATCGATGTTTTGATTAACAGAATGCGTAAAATGTCTTCGGCAGACCACTCCCTTGAATGACAGAGAGAGAGAGAGAGACAACCTTATTTCCGCAGAGCAAAACTGATCTCTGTATTCCCTCATCAATAAATAAAATGTTTTATTAGGTTCATCTGCGGACTACAGTGTACAATATGTGTTCCACAAAATGTATCGCTTTACTTGTGAAAGTTGTCGCGTGCAGGAATCCACCTGATCTCTTTTCAATACTCCGGTGATGTTGGTTGAGTGTTGCTCCCTGGGAAATAGTTGCAGCACTGAAAAAGGACAGGGCACATACCCTCATCGTCAGATACGACTCAAAGGAAATATGGCTGTGAATTTGAATAAGCAAAACAAAACAAAACAAAACAAAAAACAAAAAAAAACCAAAACAAAACAAAAACAAAAAAATACATTGAGGTTGAGTAGGTGTGTGAGTAACTTCTTTTTCTAATCTACGGATGTAAAGTTTATTGAATGTTAAGATGCAGTGGTACCTCCACACAGTTTTTGCATCTGTTGTTGGCTTGACATCAGAGACAATGTAAAATAAAGAGGTTTTTGAAATCAGATATTGGGATTCGTGTTTCGTAAAGCTAGTTTCCAGACGGATGATTTAAGCAGGAGGTTTAGACTAGGGCTACACCGGCAGGAGGCACTAAGTTGGTGGTACGGGAGGAAGTCGAGTGACTCCACACACACACACCGTTGACTTCCAGAGGCAATGGCTGGAGGTCTGTGCTTCTCTCTTGTTCTCTTGTTCTACGGTAAGTCCACTGGGATTTGAACGGAGTTGCGTCTGTTTGTATTTGCTTATCAGAAAAAAAGTTTATGCAAGAATTACATAGAGAACTGGGAAAATCTTTTGCTATGTTTTGATTAATTGATTATTGGTTGTTATGTCAGCAATGATATTTTTTCTATGTGTGTAAGGAATACGTGTTTGTGTTGATAATGTAAATAAATAATTGTCCCGTCTTTCCACAAGAGTGCTCAGAACAATTACTGACGCCGTTTATTTTCAGTTAAATTGTTTTAAGCGTTCATCATTATCTTCCCACTGTTGAATGACCGTTTGGTAGCAATGATCCCGTGTTTACTTTTCTTGACTCGAAATTGTAAAAAAACGCTCAGTGAATATTTGAACTTAATGGACAATGTTTGTTTCCGACCTTTTAAATAAACACCACTGTTAACCCCGAATGACGAAAGGCTACGCCAATAATAAGTCAATCCGAATAAGGCTAAGTTAACAAATGTTGGCGTTTTATTTCAGAAATTGTTTAAAGAATGGAGATACATAGATACATATGTATCCATATGTAAATTTTCAACTCCATTTATAACTTGTCGACAGTTTGCTCTTTTCCTGTCATCATTCCTGTCTAATACCAAAAATTTTACTGCATTTAGTAATTCTTCCCAAACATTTTATGGACAACTTTTATTGGTGAAAACAATTCTAAACTTGTTTATCAGTTGAGAAGCCTCTTTAAAAAAAATCAAACAAAAAGTTAAATGTCCGATTAATAAATGTTGACAAATTGCCTTGAAAGTCGACCGCTAACTATACTGCAGTGAGTTTAAGGGTTTTAATAAACTGTATTTTTGAAATACAGAATTAAATAATTATTCTGAACGTGCGAAAGCTTGAAGCTATCTTCTCTTCAAAGGTTGGCTGAAAGCGAGTGTCTGGGCTGACTGCTGTTCTCACCCTGGAATCCCGCTAACTACGGACAACCGGGTTTTGTCGGATACTTTATGCCACCTGTTATCAACACTTAATCTGTCGACATCCAAGATAATGGATTTGAATGGAACGTATTTCATCAACAACATTATGATAAAAGCAGCGACAACAAGCAACGGTAAGGAGCAAACTTATCAGTAGACACCTACACAGACATATACAACCACACACAAAGGAAACAACAACAACAATAATAATTATAACGAGTATTTATATAGCATTTTCCTACCTTACAGTAAGCTCGGTGCGCTTTATAAAAGCAATCAACATAGACAGACAGACAGACAGACAGACAGACAGACAGACAGACAGACAGACAGACAGACAGACAGACAGACAGACAGACAGACAGACAGACAGACAGAGGACATTATAAATATACCGACACGGACTAAAACAACCCACAAAGGGACAGGGACATCTCAAGAGCCATAACAACGAGACAGAAACACTTGCACACAAAGCAGACCATGACAGTACAACATCCAAAGGACTCGCAGACAGCGGAAACGAAAACTATTGTCCTGCGGAAAAAAAGGGAACAACGGGATTGTGCACGAATGGAGGTCTCTGTGTGACAGATGAATGATTCAGAGGGAGATAGAAATGTAAGAATGCATGTCAAATGGCTGAGAAACCTGGTTCAAACAAATGATGAAAAAGAGTTTATAGCGTACTTGTAAAACAGAGATCAAGAGAGCTAAATCGATTTTATTGACCAAACAGACACGAACTTAGCAGCAGCAATATGGCGCTGATGTGACAGTCAAAGAAATGGTCGATAAAAACCAACGCGACACACACATAAACACATAACAGAAGATAAACATTCAAAATGTTTGTAATCACTTAGTAATTCTCAATGCAGGATACTGTTTATGAACTCTGGGTGGATGCACCCTTCCTGTATTCTCAAGGTACACGTCTACTAACATCAGCAGCCACACAAAGAGGTTGACATGTGTCGTCATGGTTGTCTACAGATATACAGACCAAACATATGATCTCAGCTTTTATATTATCTCAGGCATTAAGAACGTGTACAATCCTGACATCTGACCTCAGTCTATGCATCTAATGTTGGTAGGCTTGTATGTCGTGAACACAAGACTTGTTTTTCCTACAAATTAAGCAAAATATTTCTTACACAGAGCTTTACTCAGTTAAGAGAGAAACAACTCGACCTTTAACGTAGTGTGAGTAGTAAAGGCTGTATCAGGACAATAAATGGTCCTGTTATTATAGCGAGCACACACACACACACACACACACACACACACACACACACACACACACACACACACACACACACACAGAGTCGAGCACTACATGTGCAGTATATTACCGCGACTACATCGGTTCTCTCAGAAAATATTTGCAGAGCAGGGCGCTATATTCTCTCTCGTGTTATTCATGGACTTGTCTAACCCTAGACTAGTGTGGAGAGTAAATTGTTTAGGACCAGCGTTTGTTCACAGCCTCCATCGACGTAGACATTGTGGACACGTCATGTGGCCCCTTCTTCGACAAAACCTGTTACATCAGGTGCTCATCACGTTCGGTTGAGCAAACTAGCGGGTGCTACGAGACAATGAACGTCACGTGTGACGATGACAGCGTGAAGGGGCAGTACGTGCGAATACGTCAGAACAACGGCGCTGCTCTGGTCCTCTGCGACGTGAATATCACGGGACGGCCTGATCGTAAGGAAGGTTTTTACTTTTCTCAGTGTATCTCTAGCTATCAATGTTTCCCAATGTGTCTGTATGTATCAGTGTATCTCAATGTATCTCAGTTTATCTCTAGTTATCAATGTTTCTTTATGTGTCTGTATGTATCAGTGTATCTCAATGTATCTCAGTGTATCTCTAGTTATCAATGTTTCTCTATGCATCTCTGTGTATCAATATTTCTCAATGTATCTCTATGTATCTTTGTGTATCAATCTATCTCTATGTATATCTACCAATCAATATTTCTAAATGTATCTCTATATATCAATTTTTCTAAGTGTATCTCATTGTATCTCTGTGTATCTCGATGTTTCTCTGTGTCAATATTTCTCAATGTATCTCTATGTATAAATGTATCTCAAAATATCAATATTTTTCAGTGTATCTCTATGTATCAATAATTCTCAATGTCTTTGTATGTGTCAATATTTCTCAATGTATCTCTATATGTCAATATTTCTCAATGTATCTCTATGTATCAATATTTCTTAATGTGAGCGTGACTGTATGGTTTTGTTCAGTAAATTGTGTTTCTGGTTAAACATGCCAGGTATATTTTAATCAGTGTCCAGATGATTGGAAGTTAGACATGGGCATTATGTTTGAATTCAAATAATACAAAAAGCATTTCTTTAGCTCATTGCCCAGCCGGCAGCAAGCTCAATGGGCTTTGATGTAGACAACCGGCTGAAGAAAATCTTCTTTCTCTCTCTCTCTCTTTGTCACACACACACACACACAGGTGCTTTCACCAAAATAGCCACACATTGACAAAAAGAAGTGCAGATTATGAAAGAAAGATGTCACTTATTAAAAGTATTTCTCGAAGAGGTAAATCTGAAGGTCTGACGTGAAAGCATCCAAGGTGGTAGCTCTGTGACTCGATGGTGGCCAAGTGTTCCAGACGAATCCCAGACATTTAACCCCTAGAAACTTAATCCCCTAGACATTTAATCTCTAAGCACTTAATCCCCAGACAATTAATCCTAAAAATGAAATGTCAACTATAAAAATTATGAAGTCAATGAAAAATTCAATTAAAATTTAAATAATTATTTTCATATAAACATCACAATAAGTTTGACAATTAATACTTAACTTCCACGTCATTTCAACATCTATAACATTAGTTAAAGTTTATGTGAGCTATTAAATTCAATGTTCTTCCACAATATGATATGGAAATTGTTCTTAAGTGTTCGCGAGGTAATTGTTTTTAATCAATACGACAGGTAAGCTAATAACTGTCAGCAAGTCACCCTAGGCCCTAATTGGGACGATTGTTACCTCCCATTAGAGTTACCATTTCTCTTACGGTTATAATATTTCAAGTTCACAAAATTGCCGCTCAACAAAGAATAAAAATATTCTTACTAACTCAGGACTCGGTAGAGACATTAACCCTCTGACTACGCAGGGCCAGTTTCATGACTTTACCAGCTTACTCCGCATTCAATCAAAAAATTTGTTTTATTAAAAGGTCATTTCTCTTTAGTTTGGAGCCATTTTGAGTGACTTGTCGCAATTTGGGGGCATTTTTGAGGATTAAATGAGTGGGTATTAAGTGGTTAAGGATTAAAAGTATAGGGGATTAAGTGACTGGCCACCATTCCAGACAGTGGGGTCAGAGAAATAAAAGAGAGCGGCGTCTGATACCTGGTACACGCACTAGGTCGCCATGACGAGACTGGAGAGACGACTGGGCTGATAATGTGTTGAACACTAAACAAAAAAGGAACATTGCTGCTTTACTCGGTACTGTTCATAACTCTAGGTCTACTACAATATTATCAATTGTATATGACTATAAAAAACGTAGTAAATGAATTAAGAAAGCGAATTTGGAATCAGAGGTTTGAGTGTTTTGTTTACCTGTACACGGACAGCAGTAATAAAATATCTGTGTGGGTGGTTAGAACTGTAGTATGACCTTTTTTCTCTGAAAGTTGTCAACTGGGATGTAAATTTGTATTTTGTGGAAGTGAACATGGTCTTTGGTGTTCATTTAAGAGAGAAAACACGATTTTCATATATGTAAGCTACATTTTGTTTTGTCGCACTTCACCACAAGACTAGTGGACAAATGGAACAGAAAGCATACTAAGAAAATATGGAATTCGCATAATCGTGAAGATGTTAAGAGCAACATTCATGCCAGGAATTCTAAACTCTTCTTATTCTAATTCAAATATTAGAAGTTACAATTTTTCAGTGTAAAGACGATACTTACGCGGCTACAACTTTTTTTATTGACTAGCCGACTAGATTTTTGTGTCGCAATCTGAGACACATCATTGTTTACTAATTAAGAGCCCTTTAAAGTTGTATTAACATTGTCACATCCTCACACTTCTATATTCTTACTATATTACCTCAGAGCGTTTATTTATACATAAAATTCCATAATCATATTGAAAAAAACACTTTCATCGAGAAGGTCCTTTAGGAAGTACCTCGTCTTCATGCTGCACTGAAAAGTAGTCCATCTTGATTGTTACGCTCACTGTCACAGATCTAGGTGAGATCGAAGGTCTCATCCCACGTGCAAGAATGAAAGAGCGCGAATGACGTCAGTTTGTCTGATTGCGTATGGATGATGAAAAAAGATCTGTGACGTGTGTAGAGAATTTTGGGAAAAATGGAGAAGAGGCTGAAGGAGAATGTTTAAAGGAGTAAAATAAGACGAGACTAGAGATAGAGAAACGTTTGAGAGAAAGAGCCGTTGAAGAAGAAGAATCGTTTGAGGAAGAGAATCGTCAGAGAAGTAAAATAAGAAAAGACTAGAGATAATCTTGGAAAAAAGTAGACGGAAGAAGGATGGTTGGAGAGAAAGAAATCTTGGAGAGAAGAATTGTTCGAGCAGAATCGTTTGGAGGAAAAGGGAATGAGGAGGGAAACAATGTGAATAGTTGTTAGAACAAAGTTAGGGATTCCCTTTTTATATTTGTGTGTTATTTTGAGTGTTTTGCTTTTTTAGTAAACGTAGGCAGATCTGCACAGACAAGTTTTTATATTCTTTTGTGCATACGAACACGTCTTTGTCTGACCCGTGCGTGTGATTGAAAGAGAGAGTGAGAGAGTCACACGTCACGTGGTTGTGACATTCACATTACATCAATGGCTCGTTAAGTCGGTCCACAACTTGGTCGAGCTCTATCCTTGCTTGGTCATTCACTGTGACTAGCAACATTCACATAAACAATGGTAGCTAGACTTTCTTTGATTCCTACCATCCTGGCGTTTCCGCTGATGCTGACCTCCTGTCTGTGGCTCGGCTTAGTCCTGACTAAACTCAGCTCACGCTCTTTGTCATGCTCCACAGTCTGGATTTTTTCTATCTTTTTTTCTACGATCTGTGGCTACATTTCAACCTTTCAATACCGTCTTCAAAACCCACCTAATTATTAAGAAATATCTTATTGGAAATAATACAGCAAAAGTTTTAGCTGATTTATACTCATTTGTTTACTATGCACTTCTTTTATGTTTTCAACCGTGTCCCATGTTTCCTCATGCATGAGGTTTTCTTTTCTTGTATGGTTAACTATAGGTTTGTAGATTTGTTGCGCTCAGCAAGTTGGTCATCTTCTTCATCGTCATCGTCGTCAAAAATAACACGATAGTTAGTAGAACAGGTCGAAAGCAGTGTAGCTGTAGTAGTTTTGCAGAGTTAGACATAAGATAAAGTAACTGTAGCTTGTTAAGAAAGTATCTTACAAGTTCGCTCTTAAGCATGACATGTGACTGTGTGCATGTGTTGAGGGCGAAGTATTTCTTTGAATTGACACTAAGTGCGTGTTACTGCCGACTCTAAAGTGACTGTGGTTTAATTTATTTATTTTTTGGTCACTCAGCATTGACGAATTTTGCGCTGCACGCGCCGTGCAATCAGAGCTCAACATACAACACAGGCTGGTCAGCAGATAAGGCAGTCGATGGCAACAGGAACGGTACAAGGGATGCGATGTCGTGCAGCCACACGATGGTCGTCAGCGTAAACAACACCGAGGAGATCCACTGGTGGCAAGTGGACTTGAGGAGGCTGATTCTTGTGTCACACATTGTCATTGCCAACCGCTTGGACAGCTGCTGCAGTGAGTAATTAGTAAACATTGTGGGAAGTGAGTAGATAGTATGCAGTGTGGGCAGTGAGTATTTTGTATACAGTGTGGGCAGTGAGTTGTTTGTATACAGTGTGCGCAATGAGTAGTTTGTATACAGTGTGCGCAGTCAGTAGTTTGTATTCAGTGTGGGCAGTGAGTTGTTTGTATACAGTGTGGGCAGTGAGTTGTTTGTATAAAAGGTGTACAGTGAGTAGTTTGTGTACTGTATTGGCAGTGAGTAGTTTGTGTACAGGGTGGGCAGTGAGTAAAAGTATGTACCAGAACATCAAAGCCTGTGTAAGGTGCAATAACGGATTCACAGAGTATTTTATGTCCGACTGGAGTAAGGCAGGGATGTATTTCTTCGCCCATTCTCTTTACGTTACTTATAAATCAGTAGACGTGCCTCAGAACTGCTTTGATGGCATCCAACGTGTTCGAGATATAGTACAGGTCCTCCTACTGCTCTTCGCGGATGATGTTGTACATGAATCATATTCTATTGCTAGTCTCCAGAAACAGCTTGATATTTTAAAAACATACGCTAATGGTATTGGAATGACTGTGAATCTCAGAAAAACCAAAGTCATCGTGTTTAGGAAAAGTGTTTTAGAGTCAATGTAGTCATAGTATTATGGTGAAGAGAGTATAGAGGTTGTTAACATGTATACAGAGAGTTCTGTCCCTTCGCCTAACAGGCTGAGGAGATCGGCTCTCCTTGATTTCGTTTATGTTTTGTGGTCGTGATTCGATTTGGATAAGAGTGTTGGACCTTCATGTTTACATGTAATTCTGCTGCATTTTATTCCTCTACTAGTTTACAGCTGGACTGTATATAATGTTATTTTGACGTGCAAATTGTTTGGATCTATTGGCTGGATTCCACTCCGCCCTGCTTCACTCGCTTCGGCAGCGACCTTGAGTTGCAGTGAATAAACTGATGTGACGATCACCCTTTTGCAGTTTCTACATTATAATATTTCTTCATATTCTCAAGATTACTCAATATCTTCTCAGTATTCTCCTGATTTCACCAAACTTTATTCTCTGGAGTCGTTACCGTTAAATCTGCAGTTATCGCCCTTTACTGCCGAACGCAGCGAGTCTTCGCATTGTTCTTCGTTCTACATCTTTGTGACTATTTCGTGATCTTGTTCAGCGCAATGAGTCCCCCTTTGACTGAGATATTGCGCTTTATAAATTCTCACTTATTATTATTATTATTATTAGCCTTCTTCTTCTTCTTCTTCTTATTATTATTATTATTATATACGTATCTAGGTCTCTGATTAATAACTAAACTCTCCCTCTACCTTGTTGTCGATGATCTTGCAGCTGGGGACAAAATCAGAGCCTGCCAGCTATTAAAATGACTATGGAAAATAACAGATATTCCAAGAAGCTTGTATTTTGATGATCGATTATGAGGTTGTACCGACACTTTCTTACGGGGCGGCAATTTGGGGTTTCCAAATGTACGAGGCCGTTGAAAAAGCACTTATGTTCAGTTTCTTAAATGTGGGTCTGCAAAAACCAAAACAGAATGACCTATAGTGATCTGGGATGGTATCCACTATTGGTTACTAAAAAGTTAGAGGTATTAAGTACTGGCTTTGTCTTATTTATATAAATGATGCTAGACTCTCCAGAAAAGCTTACAATATGTTATATTATCTACAAGAAAACGACAAACGTACTTGGTCTTTCTTTGTAAAAGAACTTCTCTGTGTTAATGGCTTTGGATTTGTGTGGCTCCAGCAAAGTGGTGGTAACAAGAACATGTTTTTAAGGACCTTTAGACAAAGACTTACAGATTGTTTCCAACAAGACTGGCACAACGATATAAACACAAGTGAAAGATCTGAGCTGTATTCTAGCTATAAGAGGGATGTAGAGCCCGAGAGATATGTAAATATATTGAGAATACGTTGTTTCAGAAAAATTAATAAGTTTGAGTTTAAAATATCACCCATCAATGAACACCGAAATCTCTACAAAAATGATGTGTCTCCCAACGCTGATTTGTTGCAAGCATAAGATTGAAGATGAAGTGCAATTGTTGTTTGATTGTCGTACCTTTGACAGTTATAGATTGAAAGTTGATATGTTAAAAGCTACAAGACCATATGATGAGGGCTCTGATGCAATCAATCGAGTTTTTTTTTATAGATAACTCCAAAACAACCATCAAACAAATATTCTAGATATTTGTATCAAGTATTAAGAACAGAAATGGGCACATTGTTGGAAACATAAAGAAATACTTGTATGTAAAATGTAACGCTATTGTAAGTATTGTTGATGTTGTTTTATTTATATTTCCCCCTTTAAACAAAGCAAAGGATTTTCTCAATAACGATGACGAACTCTGTCTGTGTGTGTGTGTGTGTGTGTGTGTGTGTGTGTGTGTGTGTTCCAGCTCAAAGACTGGCCAACTTTACTGTAGAACTGGGTCGTCTGGAGTCAAACGACAACATCACCTACACGTTGTGTCGTTACTTTGATGGCGTTGCTGGACCTCTGACGACCCTGAACTGTACGATGTCCATCTGGGGCCGGTTTGTCCGCATATCAAAGACGGGTGAGACCCTCACACTGTGTGAAGTTGAAGTTTATGGTGACACGGACGACAGCAGCACAGGAGATTTCTCGGGTGAGGTTGCACCCCATTCCCCTTCATGTACAAGAGCTACCTAATCACTTTTTAAAAACTGGAACTAAAAAAAAATAAGACTAGAGAGGATGTTACCCTACACAAGCTCATACGCGCACAAACAGTCTCACACACACACACACACACACACACACACACACACACGCACGCACGCACGCACGCACGCACGCACGCACGCACGCACGCACACGATATATATATATATATATAAAACTCAGAGCGTTTATCTTTACACAAAATTGCCTAATCATATTGAAAAAAACACTTTAATCGAGAAGGTCCTTTAGGAAGTACCTCGTCTTCATGCTGAAAAGGCGTCCATCTTGTTTGTAACTATTTTCGTTACATTCACATTACATCAATGACTGGTTAAGTCGTTCCACAACTTGGCCGAGCTCTGTCCTCGCTTGGTCATTCACTGTGACTAGCAACATTCACATAAACAATGGTAGCGAGACTTTCTTTGTTTCCTACCATCCTGGCTTTTCCGCTGATGCTGACCTCCTGTCTGTGGCTCAGCTTAGTCCTGACTAAACTCAGCTCACGCTCTTTGTCATGCTCCACAGTCTGGATTTTTTTCTGGCTATTTTTCTTCGATCTGTGGCTACATTTCAACCCTTCAATACCGTCTTCAAAACCCACTCCCTTTACTAAGAAATATTTTATTGGAAATAATCCAGCAAACGTTTTAGCCGATTTATACTCATTTGTTTACTATGCACTTCTTTTATGTTTTCAACCGTGTCACATGTTTCCTCATGCTTGAGTTTTTTTCTTGTATGGTTAGCTGTAGGTTTGTAGATTTATTGCGCTCAGCAAGTTGGTTTTCTTCTTCGTCGTCACCGTCGTCAAAAATAACACGATAATTTGTAGATGTCACGTACTCTTAGCGGACACGCGCACTCTTTCAAAACAACAACACGGGATCGCTTCAGTTCAGGACGTCCCTTCCCGGACACATACTTATTTTACAAAATAAACGACAAGAAATTTATCAGATACACAACAACTCTTCCCCTAGGCAGTCAGTCAAATCAATACTCAGTGAAAATATACGACTACAAGTAGAATAAAGACATGGCAATTAACGTAGTTACGAAACTAAGCACTTTCAAGTTGTAAATAATTATTAGACCGCTCACAGGCAGGTCTTCTACTTTCTACACTGCACGCAGGCAAATCTCTAGCAGTCTCTAAACTGCATACACTTAAATACACACTGGTTACTAGACCGTACACAGGCAAGTCTTCAATAGTTTCTCTAAACTGTCTACACTTATGTCCAAAATAATAAATCGACTGCACGCAAGCAAGTCTTCAATGTACCAGACTGCACACACAGGCAAGTCCTCAAAGTTACCAGACCGCACACAGGCAAGTCCTCAAAGTTACCAGACTGCACACAGGCAAGTCCTCAAAGTTACCAGACCGCACACAGGCAAGTCCTCAAAGTTACCAGACCGCACACAGGCAAGTCCTCAAAGTTACCAGACCGCACACAGGCAAGTCCTCAAAGTTACCAGACCGCACACAGGCAAGTCCTCAAAGTTACCAGACCGCACACAGGCAAGTCCAAAGTTACCAGACTGCACACAGGCAAGTTCAAAGTTACCAGACCGCACACAGGCAAGTCCTCAAAGTTACCAGACCGCACACAGGCAAGTCCTCAAAGTTACCAGACCGCACACAGGCAAGTCCTCAAAGTTACCAGACCGCACACAGGCGAGTCCCCAAAGTTACCAGACTGCACACAGGCAAGTCTTCAGCACTCTCAAAACTGAATATATCTTAACCTGTACTGAGGTTACTAAAGCCTCTAACTCAACTGTTCTGTCTCAACACCTGGTAGACGAAGGTGGAGGATACCAACTAGGGTACGTAAACACCCTTTAACTGGACTAAGGCCAAAAGAAAGTCTTACTTTATGTCTGTACGCCGTGTCTCATGGAAGTCCGGCGTTCCCCGATAGCTCACGCGTCTGCCCTGCGTTAGAGGTCCCCCAGACGTAACGGTCGGTGCACAAGGACGTGGCTACCTTCGGCTCACTGCTCGGGTACACGAATACCGCGACGACCCTCCCCTCAGTCGGTGGGTTGTCTTCGTTGTAACTGGTGGTGGTGGAGCTCAGTCGCTCGACACACGGAAACGCTGATTAGACTCGTACCGCCCTCTCGCCAGCTCCGGTTGTTCAGTCTCGCTTTTTCAACCTTCCTTCTGCGTGGCGCTTGTTCTCCGCACACAGCAGCAGAACGGTGTAGAATCTCCAGTATCAGCTCGGCTTCAGTAAAAATTGGTCAACTGGAATAGCATCAGCAGCAGCAGCAGCAGCCCACTGACGGCTTAGGGTCGGGATTATATACACACACCCCTGTCATAAACAGACCAGGTGTATGCACTGTATGACCCGTGCGTGCGTGAAGTTCAATAATTTCGTGAGTCACGCTTTCCACGGAATTCATGCAACAGCAGTAGCTTACTGACTGTAGTTGGGATCAAAATACCCACACCTGTCACCCAGGACCGGGTGTGGAATCTGCTAAACTTGCGGTCCATGCTTTCTAAGGAATACATTTGACACATCAACAACATGTTATGTTCTACCCCCATCCCCGCTCTATCCCCTTATTCGCTACAGTAGAACAGGCCGAAAGCAGTGTAGCTGTAGTAGTTTTGCAGAGTTAGGCATAAGGTAAAGTAACTGTAGCTTGTTAAGAAAGTATCTTACTAAGTTAGCTCTTAAGCATGACATGTGACTGTGTGCATGTGTTGAGGGCGAAGTATTTCTTTGAATTGACATTAAGTGCATGTTACTGCCGACTCTAAAGTGACTGTGGTTTTATTTAATTTTTTTTTTGGTCATTCAGCATTGACGAATTTTGCGCTGCACGCGCCGTGCAATCAGAGCTCAACATACAACACAGGCTGGCCAGCAAAGGCAGTCGATGGCAACAGGAACGGTACATGGGATGCGATGTCGTGCAGCCACACGATGGTCGTCAACGTAAACAACACCGAGCAGATCCACTGGTGGCAAGTGGACTTGAGGAGGCTGATTCTTGTGTCACACATTGTCATTGCCAACCGCTTGGACAGCTGCTGCAGTGAGTAGTTAGTATACAGTGTGGGCAGTGAGTATTTTGTATACAGTGTGGGCAGTTGTTTGTGTAAAAGGTGGACAGTGAGTAGTTTGTGTAAAAGGTGGACAGTGAGTAGTTTGTATACTGTATTGGCAGTGAGTAGTTTGTGTACAGGGTGGTCAGTGAGTAAAAGTATGTACCAGAACATCAAAGCCTGTGTAAGGTGCAATAACGGATTCACAGAGTATTTTATGTCCGACTGAAGTAAGGCATGGATGTATTTCTTCGCCCATTCTCTTTACGTTCCTTATAAATCAGTAGACGTGCCTCAGAACTGCTTCGATGGCATCCAACTTGTTCGAGATATAGTACAGGTCCTCCTACTGCTCTTCGCGAATGATGTTGTACATGCATCATTGCTAGTCTCCAGAAACAGCTTGATATTTTAAAAAAACATACGCTAATGGTATTGGAATGACTGTGAATCTCAGAAAAACCAAAGTCATCGTGTTTAGGAAAAGTGTTAGGAGTCATAGTATTATAGTGAAGAGAGTATAGAGGTTAACATGTATACGTATCTAGGTCTCTGTTTCACAACTAAACTCTCCCTCTCGCTTGTTGTCGATGATCTTGCAGCTGGGGACAAAATCAGAGCCTGCCAGCTATTAAAATGCCTATGGAAAATAAGAGATATTCCAAGAAGCTTGTTTTTTCGTGATCGATTCTCAGGTTGTACCGATACTTTCTAACGGGGCGGCAATTTGGAGTTTCCAAAAGGTATGAGGCCGTTGAAAAGGTACATCTGTTCAGTTTCTTAAATGTGGGTCTGCAAAAAACCCAACAGAATGACCTAAGGCACCTGTGTCACGGATCACCCGCATACACACTACGAGTCACCCGCTGACACGCGCATTCGTTAACTCAACACAATCAACAAATGACCACTCTTGTGTAGAACGTCCCTCAGTGACACATACTTATTAACCACAAAGTCACAATTTAAATACACAAAGAATATACAAAGTCAAGCTCTGAACAAGGCAAAACCTCAGTACTTAAATTCTACCCACTCTAAACTTGAGGTTCAACATAAAGTCCGCCACTTAACCTTTTTAAAGTTCAGGTTATTTTTTTTTTAATATTTAACAACTCCTCACGTAGGAGTTTTACAAAAAGGACACCTGGTGCTTCACTCTACCTTAATCAAGGTCTTACTTCGTTTGGGATGTTCGTCTGGTGTTAAATCATCGGAAGCCCATGCCTCGGCCTCACGTCAGTGGTCCTCTGGAAAGTACGGATATCGTCTGTAGGATATCGCACCACGCAAGTCAGTCATTCAGGCTCGCTGTATCGGATGATCCTCCCCACCTTGGAGATACGCGGACACCCTCTCACTCGTCTTTGCCGAACCCCAGGCCGTCTATAGGTCAGCTTCAGCCGTCAAAACCCGTAGTATCCAACAGCATTCCTCGCTCTCGGCGAAGTCCCTCTGTCTACTTCAGGAAATTTCTCAGACGCCTGCCTCCTAATTCAGCAAATGTTCTCTCTGTAAAGTGCCGGTAGTAGAACCACAGCCCTCGGATTGGATACCAGTAAGTATGGTGACAACTCTTGTCACTAAACAGCGCTCTCTCTAGCGCCTCACGTCGACATACACTATGACGACTGGTAGGCCTGAGTGAAGACTAAACCCCCGTCAGTGACAGCACACAGCAAGAACACACCAAGATTGCCGGAATATCGATTGACCAAATCGAGCATTATCCCACTTGCTATGGTCGGGTGTAATATACCCACCCTTGTTTACATCGCCACAAGGTGAGCTCAGCCCACCCCACGCATAAAATTCTAAAATACCTGAAACCCCAATTTTCTCATGAACCTCGCGTGACAGCGAGAAAAAAACAAGACACCCTAACCACCTGGACAGATGGAGCTCTGCTCAGCTCGCACGTGAAATAAAGTAAAAACCGAGACTTTCAATTTCTCGTGATCTCCAGCGTGGCAGTGTCAAACCAAAACACTTGTGTGTCGAACAAAAAAATACAATACAGTACCCTACTGCCGTACCCCCTTGTACGCTACAACCTGGGATGGTATCCACTATTGGTTACTAGAAAAGTTAGATTATTAAATACTGGCTTTGTCTTATTTATATGAATTATGCTAGACTCCCCAGAAAAGCTTACAATATGTTATATTATCTACAAGAAAACGACAAACTACGTACTTGGGCTTTCTTTGTAAAAGAACTTCTCTGTGTTAATGGCTTTGGATTTGTGTTGCTCCAGGAAAGTGTTGCTAACAAGAACATGTTTTTAAGGACCTTTAGACAAAGACTTACAGATTGTTTCTATCAAGACTGGCACAACGATATATGCACAAGAGAAAGATCTGAGCTGTATTCTAGCTTTAAGAGTAATGTACAGCCTGAGTGATATGTAAATATATTGAGAATACGCTGTTTCAGAAAAATTAATAAGTTTGAGTTTAAAATATCACCCATCAGTGAACACCGAAATCGCTACAAAAATGATGTGTCTCCCAACGCTGATTTGATGCAAGCATGAGATTGAAGATGAAGTGCAATTGTTGTTTGATTGTCGTACCTTTGACAGTTATAGATTGAAAGTTGATATGCTAAAAGCTACAAGACCATATGATGAGGGCACTGATGGAATCAAGCGTGGTTTTTTTTGTAGTTAATTCCAAAACAACCATCAAAACAAATATTCTAGATATTTGCATCAAGTATTAAGAACAGAAATGGGCACATTGTTGGAAACATAAAGAAATACTTGTATGTAAAATGTAACGCTATTGTAAGTATTGTTGATGTTTTTATATTTATATTTCTCCCTTTAAACAAAGCAAAGGGTTTGCTCAATAACGATGACGAACTCTGTGTGTGTGTGTGTGTGTGTGTGTGTGTGTGTTCCAGCTCAAAGACTGGCCAACTTTACTGTAGAACTGGGTCGTCTGGAGTCAAACGACAACATCACCTACACGTTGTGTCGTTACTTTGATGGCGTTGCTGGACCTCTGACGACCCTGAACTGTACGATGTCCATCTGGGGCCAGTTTGTCCGCATATCAAAGACGGGTGAGATCCTCACACTGTGTGAAGTTGAAGTTTATGGCGACACGGACGACAGCAGCACAGGAGATTTCTCGGGTGAGGTTGCACCCCATTCCCCTTCATGTACAAGAGCTACCTAATCACTTTTTAAAAACTGGAACTAAAAAAATAAGACTAGAGAGGATGTTACCCTACACAATTAAGCTCATACGCGCACAAACACTTACACACACACACACACACACACACACACACACACACACACACTGATATATATATATATATAAACAAACAAGTATTGTAAGAAATAAATATTACAGTAACTCAACATTTCAAGCCGATTTGTGCTTCGTGAAATTAACTCCTAAAACTGTGTCGCGGCACACAATTAGTGGACTTATTCCTTCGTCCATTGTTCCTTCGGTCTTTCTTTTATGCCTCACTGTGTATTCCGTGTCTTTCTAATTACCAGTGCATTATAAAGCTTGTTAACAAGGTGTAAAGCAAAATACTAAACCTCTCATTTTGGTTGCTGTCCACAGAAATGTCACGCATACCGACTGACTTCAGCTGTGACGACCTCAGCCTGAGTACATCACTGGCAACACCGCAAATCACGACAGCAGTGGCAACATCCACCATACCTCCGACTGAAGCAACAACTTTCGAAATGTTTTCAGAAGACACTTCTATAGCTCAAGTGTCAACAGTGAATCCACAAGTCTCTACCGAAACTCCACAAGTCTCATCTGAAGCTAAAGTGTCAACAGTAATTTCACAAGTCTTATCTGAAGCTGAAGTGTCAACAGTGAATCCACAAGTCTCATCTGAAGCTCAAGTGTCATCAGTAATTCCACAAGTCTCATCTGAAGCTCAAGTGTCAACAGTGAATCCACAAGTCTCATCTGAAGCTCAAGTGTCATCAGTAATTCCACAAGTCTCATCTGAAGCTAAAGTGTCAACAGTGAATCCACAAGTCTCATCTGAAGCTCAAGTGTCAACTGTAATTCCACAAGTCTCATCTGAAGCTCAAGTGTCAACAGATATTCCACAAGTCTTATCTGAAACTCAAGTGTCAACAGTAATTCCACAAGACTCATCTGAAGCTCAAGTGTCAACAGTGAATCCAGAAGCTATGACTGAAGCTAGGTCGTCCACGGAGGGAGTAAGTGTCAGAGTTATGACAATACAGATTAATATTAAAGAAGCCTGTAAAATCTTATTTCAAAAAATCTGTACAATAAGCCAATCCATTTTAAAATAAAACTTAACCGTCTATCAAACATAAAGAACTAATATGTAAAATTCTGTTTTTACCTGTAAAACCTGAATATCTGACAACATAGTTAAAATAAATTACCTCTAAAATAAATCACGTATGAAAAAATGAATAAAAGATATATATATATATATATAAGCGGGTGCGTTTCTTCCGTGTACGCGGAAAAAGAAAAAAAGGAGAAGAAGATACCTTTTTCTGTCTGGTCTTTTCCTCAGAGTGTTACATTTGCGATCCCTGTGGAACACAACAACTGCATGTGTACCTGTTGGAATGCCATGACTAAGAAGAGTCGGGAAGAGGTTCAGGAGGACATGAGGCAGACAGCTAAGGTTCTAAAGGTGCAGCGGTCCAACGTGGGCCAACAGATCCGCAAGAAGTCCAGCGTGTCTGACCACCGCCCGTCGTCTTCAGTCATGGGAGTAGCCTGCAGCATTGCCATTGCCTCCATCTTTGGTGCGATTGTCCTGTGTGACATCTGTCATCTTTGTAACAATTTCTGGAAGAAAAAGGGAAGAAAAGAAAGTAAAACACAGGAAAGGGATATGCATGGCCCGTGAACCACAACCAGTCTGTAAACAGAGTCTAGAATAGACATTTCTCGTTAAAGGTATTTTCGGAAGTATTTGCCGTTGAACACTGCACTGCGTGCAGCATAATCGTATAGTTGTATATTGTGAATTTTTATTGTCTTTTGAGCTTGATGTTGTTTTTTTAGCCCAGGTTAATTTGTGTCGTATTTCACAAGGAATTTTATTTAAAGCATTCGATTTTTGAAACTTATCAAAAACATATTCATCTTTAGTGTAATGAAGAAGCAAAACATTTGTACTCTAGATGCTCCTTTCCTAACTTGACAGGTTGACATAGCAGAGATGCGGGAGATAAAGGTTGCGGTAGTCCCAGCTACCAAGAGGCTTGCTTGCTCCCTTTCTCGTGCTACCTCCCTGGTTTTCTCGAAAATTTTGTAAATTGTTTTTTAAACCATCGGTAATTTTTAGGGCGAAAGCTTTTTTTCTGTGTAATTTTTTTTTAAGTCACCGGTAATATTTTAGAGTGGAGAAAGTAAATATCGAAATAAACATTTCTGGGACATGTACTTTACCCAAATGTAATCTATGACCAAACCAAAGAAACAGGAATATTGTGTTGGAAATTTAAAACCGCAGAACTTTTTACCCATCAAAAAATTGTCTATAGAAATATTTAATTACGCGTTAGAGCTGGTAAACAGAAACAACAGAAATGTACATGATAGAAAGAGGGGGATCTTTTATTTACTGTTCATGTCGAATCCTTTCTACTACTAATATTTAATTTTTAAAACACATTCCCGCGTGTGGAGGCGCTCTCACAATCCTTGGCGCATTTCAGAGATCATTCATATCTCTTACATAAATAAACTGGTCCTACTTGCTCTGAAAACTTGTTGAGTGAAAATTGTTCACAGAGCGGTTTCGTTCTTCTTTACTGCATAATATACGTAATATACATAATATATAATATAAATTATATAGATAATATACTGCAAAATGTACATACCTGTATGTATGTAAAAACTGATAAATATGTTGATATGTGTGTGTTAAAATGAGTAAGTTATACGCACGCCTACACGCAGAAAAGAAACATTTTTCACTGCATTGTTTGTTTTTACCTGAGTTTCCAAAGAATCATTGTCACTGCTCATGAAGCTGCATGAGATGAACATGAAAAAAGAGTGAGGAAGAGGTTAAACGGGGGCGAACAGCGCGAAAATAAATTATGGAGGTGGGGCTGGTAATGGAGTTATGGAACTTTGTGCTGAGAAGATTTGAGGACAGAAAAGTTTGTTAAAGTCGGGGCCTGTGTTATTTTTATTTAGTTACAGTGTGTCTGCGATATCGCATCATTTGCTTTGAGCACTTTGTGCTAACTTAATAAAAAAAAGATCATGTTTGTCCTCAACAGTTCCTCACTACCATAACCGTCATCATATAGTAAGACTTATTTGTTTTGTTGGCCTTCAGATGCTCAAGCACACCTGGCAAGTGTTGTCTCGCGACCTCTTGACCCTAACCATTAATGTATCAGCCCGAGAATCACGCAGTCAATCCCCATGTGCAGCGATTTAACACCAGAATGCCATAAATAATAAGCTCAGTATTAGATTTCCCACCGCCAACAAACTTGCAGGAGGGATTACAAGCAGACAAGATGCAGTTTTATTTTCAGACGACTGGGGTGAAGGCAGCACAATATCATATTTGTGAAAGATTACTGAAGATTTCTTTCCCATTATATTTGTGGAGAGGATCAGTCTGGAAATACGATCTTTAACTAGCAATTCCAGTTTTAACCTGTTTTCCAAAGACCATAGGTATTCCAAAAGAATTAAAAAAATTCAGGATCTTGTTAAATTAATATTAATGTGTTTTAAGATTCCTTCTCAGACGTTTGCCATCTCTGGTTGGAAACAAACTCCTGATTTCACGGAAACTATAGACAAAGGACTGGCATTGACGAAGCCACTGGTTTGGTTTTAAAACTTGCTACCAATTTGATGCTAGAGAAGTGCTCACAATATATTTCTTGTTTCCATTGTTGAATTTCAAGAAGGTCGATAACTGTCCATAAATTTTTGAAGTCTATTGACCATATTCCTTTCATAACAATTTGCCAGTTTCCCTGGATGATGTAACGAACACTTCTTGGGAAGAATAAATCTCTTCTTCTCAAATATAAAAAATGATTAGCACTTTATTCACAAATATTTTCTCTCTGTAAAATTTATCTGCACGAAGCTTGCCAATCGCAATTTTCCGTTTTATGATATGCGTCTGGATGTCGGTGTTGTACTTTGCATGTTCCTTATGGTTTGTAACTAGACATGCTCTGTGAGACAATTGTCTCTCTACGTGCAAATTCTTGTAAATGAATACGAAAAGTTGTTGGAATAGTGATATTCTTCTATGTGCAAGTCATTTAGTCAGTGCATGTGTGTGTGTGTGTGTGTGCGTGCGTGCGTGCACGTGTTTAAGGTTTGTGTGTTAATGAATGTGTATGAGAGAGAGAGATGAAGAAAAAGTGCATTTCAAGAATTCAATCATTAAGCTTAAGTTTCCTAACAAAAATTACACGTAGGCCATGTTTCCTACCTCCCTATACTGTAATGTGAATAAAATAAATTCAGTTTCATGTCGGACACTACAATGTGAATACCGTAAGTTTGTCTTTTGTCCTCAGCTTTAAGCCCTGTGACTTTAACAGCGATGAGGCTTGTTTGCAGATTTTTCAGATTTTGATTAATTTTTCGATGAACTCCACGTTAAAGTGTTAACTGTTCAAGTTGTTACAGCATTAACTGTTCACATTTTAAAATCAAAGCCGCGTACAGTTGAAGCATTATTTGTGAAAAAATAGAGTTAAAAAAATTAGTGGGTGCAGCTTATATACAGGTGTGCTTAATAGACTGAAATTCACAGTAATCAATATCATGTGAGACACTACAATATGAATAAACTATATTAAATTTTAGTCCAAAAGGGTTACAAATTAACTCGATCTCACTGAAATTGCACAAATTAATAACACACTGACTTTTCCTGCGGATGTTTTAAGAAGAGAGGCCTGGTGGAAGGTAACACCGCCACCTCTGCACTCAGCTCATACTTTGCCGATGATACAAGTCCTGAGGAGCTTGATATACAGTCGTGGGTTGGCTGAGGGCGAACAAGAACAATGACTGGAGCTGGAACGACATCGAGAAAACTGAGTATCTGTGTCCTGTTATTGTCACTCGGTAAGAGATACCTGTTGATGTTCTGCAGTACTGAGTATCTGTGTTATTGTCGTTCAGTAAGAGATACCTGTTGATGTTCTGCAGTGCTGAGTATCTAAGTTATTGTTGTTCAGTAAGAGATACCTGATGATGTTCTGCAGTGCTGAGTATCTAAGTTATTGTTGTTCAGTAAGAGATACCTGATGATGTTCTGCAGTGCTGAGTATCTAAGTTATTGTTGTTCAGTAAGAGATACCTGATGATTTTCTGCTTTACACAAAATGGCCGACGTCATGGATGTTGAATGTTTTGTCAATACACAGCATTAGTATTAATCAATTGTTAATACATATATCATCATTTATACTACAAATTTTATTTTTCTTCAAATACAGTTCGGCCTATTAATAAAGCAGACTTTTATGATAAAACTAGCAAAGAAATGATGTATGTATGTATGTATGTATGTATGTATGTATGTATGTATGTATGTATGTATGTATGTCTAACTTCTCTTTAACAATGTGATTTTCCCCGAGGGTAAGTCAGTCTTTAAAATATCAACGGCAGAGTTCCTAATATCGAAGTTGCCTCCTAAGAATTGTTTACAGAAAGATGTTAATGACGAACATTTCTACTCCTAACGAGTTTTGTGGTCTCCATTTTTGAAAGGGTTTGTCTCGTAGACTCAAGGGATTCTTCGTGAAAGTAAAGTCTATAGATTCACGTGGTTGCATTTCTTGAAGAACAATTACGATATTTTAATATTATTTTGTGACTAACGCCGTTGATAATAATCTTTATTAATGAAATGCACAGTTATACTTCATAATCTAGTTAATACAACTAGCGCTTGTGGATTGATTCTTTACTTATTGTGTAGTTTAGGTCGATGGAAAGATAAAACGTAAAAGCCGTCCCCTAAAAATTTTGGTCGTGAGTTGTCAGAGTCTGATGGGTCGCTCGCTACTTTTTTTAATTGTGCACGTGACTTAATGAGTTCACATAGTAAATGCTAAATAAGGTAAAGGTCGTCCCATGACACCTCACTTTTCTCGGCCCCAGCTTTTTTTGTGATGGCGGTCATCATCTTCTCTCACTCACTACTTCCACAACCATGTACGGAGGTTGGTATCCATTCCCGACAGCTTGGTATACGGGTACTGAACCTCTCCCAACCGGATTCAGTGACCGTTTCTCCGTTAGGATCAGGATCGGAACTCTGAAGATTTGAAAGAACTCATGAACAGGCGCCACATTCGCAAAGTCGTGTAACAGTAAATGTATTTCGTCACACGTCGCACGCACGCGAGATCTCGCAAAATCTCTTCTCCATTTTGTCCACTGGCTTCGTCTACATGTTCACAGTGCCGTTTGTAAAGACGTTAGGCGAATGCAATGTCCTGATAGTCTGTTAACTGGGGGAACTGGTAATGTGAGAAAGTTTTGTCTCTGGGTTATAGTGACAGCTTTGTGAGTATTCAAGAAAAGCAGTCTGTGGATTGGATGTTTGGAGGTTTGACTTGCCCCTTTTCGACTACATAGGAAACCATAAAACGACGAGGTGGCAGTAAATTGCATCTCTGTGTCAAATCGTCCGTGCAGCGGTCTTACAGTCCGCCAACGAGTAGATATTACAGATGTTGAAGTATCTCGGTGTTAGTATTTTCCAGCTGCACCGACAGCTTTTACTATCTACCGGCGTGTTGATAAGTCATCGTGATATGCGACCAGTATTTCCATGTACAAAATTCATAACGTGCGTAAGTCATGCACCGCTAAGCTCACCTGTGTATCTCAGTTTCTGCCAAAGTACAACAAGCCCATGATGAAATCTGTTGAAGACTGGTGGCAGTGGTGGGTTGCGATGTGTGACTGCTTCCACCGAATAACAGATGCAACGCCACCTCGCCCGTCCCTTGAAGTCTGTTACCGTTGTATCCTGTAGCATCATATTGTGTGTAGACACCATCATCCCCAGAAAGTGCGATGCACTCTTCCCCAGTAATCAGCCCTCGCGCGACAAGAATCTCAAGCACACACTTTAACAAAACAAAACACAACAGAACAAACCCAAAGCCATGTCATTAAGTTTTCAAAAACTAAGGATCAGCTATGTTTCTAAATGTCCTCCATGGCGGCGCTCTCCTGATTGGCGATGGGGATTTGTCGAGCATGTTTAAGAGATCAAATACCTCTGTATGCATTTAAACTCGATCAGACTGTCCAAACGTTCAGCAAGGTGAGGGTATCAAGTACCCTGGAATCCACCGTCTTTCGCAGACAGATCAGGTTGTATATGCTTAACAAACTAAGACTTTGAAGCTGTTCTACAACTGGTCTGAAGTCGTTGGGTTGACTGGGTCTAGTGATGTTTGGGACAGGCACAATGTGCAAAAGCTTCCAAATATCAGAAATGTAACCCGAATCTACCAATAGGCGGAATGAATCAATAATTAAAAAAACACGGTACACATTGTGTAGAGACAAGTAACAGTTAGGAAATCAATGGCAGCGAAGTGAGTGAAATATGTTTGTAAGGAGCTGTCTTCTGATGATACAAACCAAGTAATAAAATCATACAATATTTACAAGCTGCTTAGCAAAGCCCTTCTCCGCGTCGAGCTACACAGAAAGCTGGTATTACACGAGAAGCTCGCGAACAAAGAAATAAGCATTGATTGGAAACTGCAAACGAAGCGCGATGCGATCACTCGGCAACATACAAAATTCATTGTGAGTGATGAAGAAAAAGTGACAGTGCTTACAGAGATAAGGTCCGACTTTGTCATCAAATAATAATTATCCCAATAATGCAATATCTCCGCCAACAGGCGAACAGGGAAGGGAGATCGATGTTTAACCCCGCGCCAGCAACTAAAGCTACACACAGCAAAGAATCCGGACCTGTAAACAGGTGTCACATGCAGAGAAAGAACAGCGTACCCGAATCAAGATTTGAACCCAGGACAGCCAATATTCACTGTACTGGTGACAGGCGCTAACGGTTGCGCTACCCAACCACTATGTTTACTGCTCTGTACAAACCACAATAATTAACAACAACCATTGTAAATCATGTCAAACGAAGAACAATAGGAAGATTCTAGCCGCTGGCAGGTTGATATGTAAATCAAACTGTAATTTGCTATGTTTGCACCGAAAAGTGTACCTATGATTTTATCCAAGGAGTCCCTGCAAACTTAAGATATATTTAAAGGCTTAAAAGGTTGAAATACTTGACTGGTGTGACAGTGGACATTGACTTCAACCTTTCAGCTTTACTTCTCTTTGAAAGGTTGTCGGAGGCTACAGGCTGACAGCACATCATCAAACATTAGTCTCCAGGGAACGTTGCTGCTGGATTTGAACACAACAGTCTTTATCAACACAATCATCTTGAACACTACATTTGGTAACCATGGTAAGGAATATATGCTTAGAATTGTTGCCATAAGTGACATAAATATATGGTAATATAATTTGAATAAAAAGTGGTTTGTGGTGTACACAAGGTAGGTGCTTATATCCTTTTCAGTTTATTGAATATGTTTGCACAGAACTTAGCGCTGTTCTGTTAAATGTTTTTCTGGTTGTTGCTCTCTTAAAAAGCTCCTCTGCTGGGAAACAAGCAATAATAATGAAGCCATAAGGATGATAACAAATTATTTTTTTATTATTAGTAATGGTATTTGCTGGTTTGGGGATATAGTTTCTTCCCAATCATTTAGACTCAGAATGCATGTGAACTGAATGCTTACCTAAATCAATGTCCAGTCATTAAAGCATTCAGATAAACAAACAAACTTTCAAAACAATAAAAGGAACGAAGCCCTTTTGATGCCAGTCAAGTTTTTTTTAAAATTTTGTTTAGAGAAGATAAAAGTTCTTGCTATAGTTGGAGTAATTAATTCAGATGTAAGCTCAATGATTACTGTTTACACAGAGTTCGTTGACCTGGACATTGGAACTGAGTCATGTGACTTATTCGACGACAAAGCATGCTACATCACATGTTCGTCACGTGAACTGGTCCAAAGCACTGTATACTATGTCACTATGAACGTTACGTGTGACGTGGACAACGTGAAGGGGCGATACGTGCGAGTGCGTCACAACACAACCGGTCTTCATGCGCCCTGTGACGTAAAGGTCATCGGATGGCCTGACCTCGGCAAAGGTAGGTTTTGCCTTGCTTCTTGCACTTACCTGTCGCAGTCAAAGCTCACTTCCAGGGGTGAATACATCATCGTGTCAAATGGGGCCACAAGGCTACTTTGTACACACTTCTCTCGATTAGTCTGAAATAAAACATTTTTACAAAATCTGAATATTTTGGATTTATTTTGATTACAAATATGTTTATTAAGCCAGCTGTTAAACAGATGGGTGATAACAATCATGATACTATGTTTCTTTCAGTGCTAAATACAATGTTCAAATTTACTTATTTACAATTGGCTCTTTTACATGCTCGTGACATTTAATGTCTTGTTAACACCAGCAGAGAGCCACCGGTGCTTGCGGCATTTGTTTCCAGAATAATTGCAGTCCTAGAGTGTAACTGTGGTGGATACGTGGATCTTAAAAACTATTCAAAAGTAGTAGTTTGGATTGTGGTGGGGAGTGGTGTTCGTCCCTTTACAATGCTCTGGGTGAAATAAAATACTTTTCTTTACAATGCTCTAAAATATAGTAGTGTGGAAGTGCGGGGAAATATTTGAACCTTTACAAAGTCCTAGAAAGGAGTAGAGTGCAAGTGCGGGGAAAATGTTTGTCCCATCTCAATGTTCTAAAAAGAATAGAAGGTTGCGAGAGCGGGTAAATTTGTCTATTTTTCAATGTTTCAAAAGGTATTAGGTATGGAAATGTAGCATAAAGTTCTTAAATGTAAATAATTTAATTTTCTATACAAGATATTTCTCCAATGACTAGTAGAAAGGAACACATCCTTTACATCCTCACTAAAGCCTTACGAAAACAACCCCATCACTAAGAGAATTAGATGTTCATGGTTCTGCAGGTTTGACTTGTGAATTATATTTCTTTATTTCCCAGCGTTTAAAAATTTTGCACTGAACGCGCCGTGTATTCAAAGCACAACCTCCTACAACGGGGCGGCCAGCAGAGCTGTTGACGGGAACAGGGATGGTCATTGGTCTGACTATTCATGCACCCATACAGACTTCTCCAACGATCTCCACTGGTGGCAAGTGGACCTGGGGAAGCTGATACTCCTGTCACACATCATCATCGCGAACCGCATGGACTACTGCTGCAGTGAGTAGAGTCTGCATGTAGTGGAGAATTCTTCCACAAGAAACACGTGATCTCCATCTACTACTTCTAGCGCAGTCTCTGTCATCCACTAGCGCTGATGTAATCAAGTCATTGTTGAATTGCAGCATTTAAATAGTTAGATGCAAAGACTTCTTTACTTATATACGATTAACTCTTACGATAGCTGATATATAAAACATTAAATATTTAAATATAATACATTACCAAAACTGGCAATGAAGTATATACCAAAATGGGAAAAGCATTCTGCGCCATGCCTGCGTCTACGTGCTTGTGTACTCGTGTGTGTATGTGTGTATATGCGCGCACGCTCGCGGTTGTGTGTGTGTGTGTGTGTGTGTGTGTGTGTGTGTGTGTGTGTGTGTGTGTGTGTGTGTGTGAACGTACGTACTTGTGCTCCAGCTCATAGACTGGCCAACTTTACTGTGGAACTGGGTCGTCTGGAATCAAACGACAACATCACCTACACGTTGTGCCATTACTATGATGGTGTTGCTGGACCTCTGACGACCCTGAACTGTACGAGGTCCATCTGGGGCCGGTTTGTCCGCATATCACAAGTGGGTGAGCCCCTCACACTGTGTGAGGTCGAAGTTTATAGCGACACGGACGACAACATCACTAGACCTGTCTCAGGTAAAATTGCGTAACTGTGTCTTTATCCCCAAGTAGTGTAGTGGTTAAAACACTCGTCTGTCACCATTCAGTCAGAATCTCTGGGACAACATCTTGTCTGGTCGGCGGTTTTCTCCAAGTACTTCGGTTCCTCTCCCCTTCTCTCCTCCCCTTATAGTGCGAAATCACCTGTAGGTGGAATCCCGTTCCCCGTAATGCAGCCAACCAATGATCACTGGATATAAATGAAGTATTCTCTCTCGCTACCTTCTTCTTTCTATTTTCAGTTTACTCCCCAAATAAAATTACATGCAGTCACCACTGTTTTAGTCTTACGGGGGTCCTTAGACCCAGTCATTCGCCTCTGGGTACTCACGTGTGCTGACTCATACAGTGGTTATTAATACATCCGTATCACAACACTGTGTTGACCAGTTGTCTGAAGTTCAGGAATGCACTTCGTTTCGTGAAAATACTTCATGTAATCCCCTTAACACACAATCACACAGCAACTACATTGACTGCTCCTCCTCCAGAGAGTTGGCGTCCAGATTCAACGGTCCTTCTTGTCTAGGCGAGTGCCAACCTCCCGGCTCGTCTTTCCCCATAAAATGTGCCTACATTTGATAAACTTTTCATTACAACAGAGAACAAACACTGCACTACACCAGGGTTGCGGAAAAATTGAACTTATAAACAGCGGCGTTTAGACAAAAACGGTTTACACAATGAAACATAGTTCTTACCAGGAGTTGCTGGCAGTCTTCACTCCCCACGCCCAGCGTGTCTCGGCATCCAGTGTTTTCCCGGGGAGTGAACGGCTGGTCACCAGTTTACACTATGTATAGTGCTCACTCATCCTTCCAGAAACTTCCAGTCGCTCACGCAACTACGCACTCATTCCTATTCTCACATGATGCACACCTTGTTCGTTGCCACAAGCTGACAGCAAAATTTTTACATGTCATATCCTTGACAGTTGGTCATAGATTTCTTTAAGTCTTCCATCTGGTTTTTGCTGGCTATATGACTTACTATTTGTATTAGAATAAAAAACTGAGAACAAATGTGTTGTGTGCAGTTCTGTCTGACAACATGTCTGACACATGGTTGGCAACATCGAACATGACGACATGGACGATAAAGTGCACTTTTCAAGGAACGACCGAATCAAAGTTTTTAGATGTCACTTCTAAAGCTCAGGCGTCAACAGGGAATTTAAATACTAAAGTGTCAACGATGTATTCAGAAATCACAACAAAAGCTAAAGTGTCAACAGCGTATCCAGAATTGACGACTGCAGCTAGAGTGTCAACGATGACTCAAGAAATTACAACTAAAGCTAAAGGGTCAACAGTAGCTGCTGAAGTCACAACAAAAGCTTCAGTGTCAACAGTGTATCTAGGATTGACAACTAGAGCTAAAGCGTCAACGATGAATTCAGAAATCGCAACTAAAGCTAAAGTGTCATCGATGAATCCAGAAACGTCCAATAAAGCTGAAGTGTCATCAGTAACTTCAAAAGTCACAACAAAAGCTCAAGTGTCCACAGTGTATCCAGAACTGACGACTAAAGCTAAAGTGTCAACAATGAATCAAGAAATTACAACTAAAGCTAAAGAATCAACAGAACTGACGACTAAAGCTAAAGTATCAACGAGGTATCCAATAGTTGTGACTGAAGCCGAACTGTATACGGAGAAGTTACAAGATTCACAGGTAAGAACGCGGAAAACTAATTTAGCCAGAATTAATTAAAACAGCTGTTCACGTAAATTAAATTAGTTAAAGGGGTTCAATTTGTATGTTAACTGTTAACATCTTAAGATCAAACTAAATTATGCTTGTTTATAATCAAGAGTAGTTATCACAGTCAGTATTTGTACCTTGTGTGAGTAGTCTTTGGTGGTATCCTACCCAACATCATAAATTATTGTCTAGGAGAATATATTACAATAAGACTACCACCACCACGACTACACCACCAATACCACCACCATCATAGAGACGACGATAACGACGACGACGATGACCTTTACCACTACTTTAACGACCACCACTGATGATGATGATGATGATGATGATGATGATGATGATGATGATGATGATGATGATGATGGCTAAAACTTACAAGGATCATACAAATATAAATCATAAATACGATTACACACATACTCTTAGATAAAAACGTTTTCCGCTCTGCTCTTTTCCTCAGATGATGACTGGTACTCCTCAGATGATGACGGCTACTCCTCAGATAACTACTGCTACTCCTAAGGAGTACAGCTACTGTACATGCAAATGTTGGGAGATGATGACAAAAAACCAGGAAGAAGTTCATCAGAAGATGATGCAGACAACTAAGTCTCTAAAGATGAAGCATTCCGCTTTGGGAAAACAAGTCCGGAAGAAATCCAGTGCCGCTGACCAGCGTCTGTCTTCGACAGCCATGGGGATAGTCTGCACCATAGCTTTTTTCTCCATCTTTATTTTTATTGTCTTGTGTGATTTCTATAGACTCTGTCAATATTTACTCAAGAAATAGAAAGAGAAGCGCAGGGAACAATAAGTCGGCAAGAGAGAGAATAAGGGGAGAATATGTTGTTTTGCAAATTAGATAATCAGCTCTTCTGGGGAGAACGAACAGGGAGTAATTATCGTAGTGAAGGTTTTTAGTAACATTTGCTCAATATTGAGCATATATGGTTAAAAATATTGTAGTAGAACAAAATTTGACTTGGTTAAACGAACGGAAATAAAACAATATTTAAACACACACACACACACACACACACACACACACACACACACACACACACATACACACACTATATGATAGAAGTATTTTAACGCCAACTACAGTGAACCTCTTCTTTTTATGTTGTAGAACATGTAATGAATGGTTACAAGTATTACTCTCTAAGGTCTTTAGTAATTGTTATCAATACTTGTCCTCAGTTGTAAAATGAAAACTAAAAAAGAGAAGAAGAATGTCAAGCAAACTAATAGGTATTGGAATAATGAGCTCATTTAACATGTAACAGCATCATCAAAGAAATGTCGATCATATAACTACTGACAAAGAGATGCCATAAAAACGATAACAGTATTGGTTTATCAAAGGGAAAATCCTAATTGTATTTTATCATACTTGGTCACACAACATTTTTTCTCTATTTCTGTCGTCTACATATTTGATATCTAGAGTAATTAAAAAGTATTGTTTACATACTGCTTAATATAAACGGAGCAATGAAATCCCTTACAGACGTTTTAATGAAGGTATTATTAATTAATTAATTAATTATTAATAATTAATTAATTAATTTATTTATGTGATGGGTGGTCAAAGGCAATTTTTAAAGCCAAGTGTTTTATAGTGTCAATTAAATAATAACGGTTAGATTTAAAGATGTGAAAAATACTTTCGAAGCTAGAGGCACATGAACATTCCTGTGTCATATCAACAACCCTGTGTCATATCAAGAAATCTGTGTCATATCAACAAACCTGTGTCATATCAAGAAATCTGTGTCATACCAACAACCCTGTGTCATATCAACAACCCTGTGTCATACCAACAACACTGTGTCATATCAACAAATCTGTCATATCAACAAACCTGTGTCATATGACCAAATCTGTGTCTTATCAACAACCCTGTGTCATATCAACAAATCTGTGTCATATCAACAACCCAGTGTCATATCAACAACCCTGTGTCATATCAACAAATCTGTGTCATATGAACAAACCTGTGTCATAACAACCCAGTGTCATATCAACAACCCTGTGTCATATCAACAACCCTGTGTCATATTCGTCAAGGTAAACACGCTGTCTGTCATGTATGCCACACCCTGGGGTAAAACTGTCAAATACGATTTTTGTTAAATGAGTTACTAATGGACTTAAAGGCCTCCTGGAGATGTGCTCATCACCACCTACAGCTTCTCAAAATCCATCTAATCTCCATTCATTCTACGAGAACAAGTTGAGAAAATAATGAAAATGTTGTGTTTATAATTTGTTAGCTATTATACGCTAATTATACTGTGATATGTGTTAAAACTTCACAAGATTTGCGAAACACTTAAGACATTGTGTTTCAATATTGTAATGTATTGAGGCTACATTAATGCTAACAATATGAAAATCGTTGCTATTGTTTTTACTAGAGGTGGGAATGTATCTATGTTTACTCTAGTTATCGACTAGTTGAGGTTGTATTTAGGTTTCAATACCTCGGAATTTTTTTTAATTACCATAATTTAATTCATTATTGCACAGAAGAAATTTTATGACAAAGACACTAAAGCAACTTTTGCACTTGTGAGAGGCTGTCGTCAACTAATGATATCTCCGGACTTTGAAATTTAATTTAAATTCAATTTTTAATCAAATAATTGTCACTATTCTTTTAAATGGTTATGAAATGTTGATGCCTTTTCAAGTTAGATTGTAAGTCGCAATTGCCCTTACTCAAAATGCTTAAAAAAATAAGGCCTCCCCCCTCAAGAATGAAATATTGGTGAGATTGGGCAGTTTCCGTTAGAGAATACTCAAATACTGCCTCACTAATACTAAGTAACTTCAGTCGAATAATATTAACACATTTTATGTGTTATGTAATACATACTGCTACAAAACAAAAATAAAAAATGCATAATTTGGCTGTAGTAGAATGACTCCTAAATAAACGCACTTTCTGGCGTATTATTCACTTTCACTTGTCTAACAAAATATAGTAGTTTAAACTAAGTAACACGTCACCTTAAAGACCAATACATACATTATTGGCTAAGTGACATTGAACCATCTCATAATAATTAAAACTGCCTTTTGTATAAAAGGTGCTTAACAATATCTGTCATATTTACCAGATCAAACTTTATTTACAATGATTCAGTTAGTACCTTGAATCATAAAATGCTTGATGAGACAAAAAGAACTGCAAATATTCCACGAGATGATATGTTGTGTGGCTTCCGTGATGCTCTGTAATTAGGTCATGTCTATTAAAAATTTGCTGGTGTTATAAATACCTATATTTCCCACTATTTCAATAGAAGCCGAAACATTTTGAATTTTTGGTCAATACAATTAATAAAACGCTGTTGACACAACTAGCAAGTTTTTTTTGTATCATATTAAAAACCACATAGTTGAGATCTTGAGGGCAGGTCCATACTGCACGACTGGAGTTTATTTGTAAATACCATCCTTCTTACGAACAGATACGTCTCACAATAACTGTACTCAGAACAATTCTGCATTCTTTTAACAAAGAACAAAACCATTGAAAGACATCTTCACTCTAACCACGTTTTTTCGTAGAGCGACACATGGGTACTATCATGTTATTTATAAATAACTGTTTAGAATAAATTGTGTACGGTCTTAGAATGGAATAAAAAAAATTTATCTCTGAAGCTTACTCCAGACGGCTTTGTTTTAGTTTTTCTGTTTTCAGTGTAGATGTGATGTAATTTTCATGTACTTTGTTAGGGGGTCCTACAAGAAAAATGTTTGTTACCGGGCCACACGACTGCATCTAGGTTGAAAAGATTTGTGGGTACACATTAGGAACGGTGATCAGTGGCTCTACGCGGGTGAGTGAGTCATACATGTGTGTGTTTAATTATTCAACAGAATTTAACCACAGATTGGCGTTAAAACTCGATATAAAACAATTCTACATCAGCCATATTTCTATTTTAAGAGCCAGTTGCACAACAAGTTTCTAAACCTGAAAACTGTTCTATAGAAGCAAAATCTCTTCTTAGCCATTTTGATTCTTTGCAGAAAAACATGCAAAAGATTGTACTGACAGGACGGAAAATCAGACTTAAACAATTTTATCTTACTTAAAGCATTTTTAGTTTTTAAAATTCTAAAATTGTGGTGTGCACTTTAAACTAAATAGAGTTAAGGCCTAAACGTGTTTAAAATTAGAAATGTGTTTTGAACTGGCCCCAAAGCGAGAGGTTTAAAAATAAAAATAAATAAATAACATGTAAACAAAACCACACCATTTCAAATTTATAAAAATATTCCTGGTTACCGCAAAGATTTCATTGGACTTATTCTCACATAATTAACACGCTTAACATTAAACTGACTATTGAGATTGATCTTCTGTGTTGTGTGTGGTTGCTGTAACCATGCGTGCATCACTACAGGTAAACTTAGTTTTATCGTATCTCTAAAACAAAGTCTGGTTTTTTTTTTATTTGGTATACTAGTGGCAATATGTGATGTAGGGCAGACCAAGTTCAGCAATCAAAGACTGATCGAATTCGCCACCAACAGGACGGTGTGTGTAAACTTTAACATTTTTTCATTGAAAGCTTACATTAACACTTTTCCCGCTGAGTATTTGAAGGGGAGATTTGGGTTATCCCCCACACCGCAACTGCCGAGGGGTATAGTCACTGACGAGGAATGGTTGGACTACCAGTGGCACCTCTAGTCATTTGCATCTCATCCTTGGCTCTAACGAGCGACTATTTACTAAAATTTGGTTAAAATTATACAGTGTTTATAACCCATGGCCATATAAGCTTCCTTCTCGTTTAGCTTTTGCAGTCTGCAAAACAGTTTTTACATTTTCCTGCTGCCACGGCGTAAAATCTGACCAACCAACCAGGTTTGTATTTTCCTGTGTGATTCCATCTCTTGTCGATATTTCTTTTAGAAGCAGGGAGAACAACTCAGGAATCAATAGATGAGAGCAAATACACACAATGGTCTTTGACATCAGAGGACCAGTTCTATTTGTGAACACATCTCACCCTCCCCGCGTCTCTATAGCGCCCTTGCCTCACAACAGTCAGAAGTATCAACGGTCATCAATGTTTAATTAACATCGACAGAAGTGTTTCCTTTCTCAGCATAAAACCAGTTTCAATGAACTACCACACGAGATACAGCTGCACGGCTAGAAATCAGAAGATATATGAGTCTAATGAATACTTTCTCACTGTGAAATGTTGTACAGTTTGTTTTTCACATAGAGTGTTTCATCTTTAATGTTTGTCGCGGGTGGATTTAAGTTTTTCGAAGTTTGGCACTTGGAATGTTTCTCACTGGAAAAGGCTTCTTTTGCTGGAGAGACGAAGTAAGTTATAAGTAGCCAGTTTTATCATTTGATGTCATGACAGGTAAGAGCCGATGCAAA
The DNA here is from genome assembly GCA_004794655.1 of Marisa cornuarietis. Lineage (NCBI taxonomy): Eukaryota > Metazoa > Mollusca > Gastropoda > Architaenioglossa > Ampullariidae > Marisa > Marisa cornuarietis. The sequence continues at coordinate 3,023,708 of SMMW01000635.1, read as the reverse complement.
GATGAAACAAAAATGAAAATAAAAAAAGAGTTAAATATCTGGATATAAAAATGTTTGTACCAGTGAATTTTTTTTTAGTGAAGAGGGTTGGGGAGATTACAAAACAGCTGAGGGTAAATAATAATAATAAATTCTTCAGCACATTTTACTGCCGTCAGCAAGTGCAATGCTCTTTAACATACAGTTGGCTTGACAAATATTCTATTCTAACAAAGATTAATTTGTAACCTACGACCTTTTGATAACTTTGTCTGAAATTTGGTTTCGAAGGTGTGTTGTCGGAAGAAGTGCGACATCATTAGATAATTAGAGGCAATATGTTACTTGTGGTCAGGCAAGAACTGTGCTTCGTGTCTATCGTGTGTGTGTGTGTGTGTGTGCGTGTGTGTGTGGGTGTGTTTGTGTGTGTGTGTGTGTGTGTGCGTGGACGTGGTCTGCTACTTTACTGATTAGAAGATATACGTGCTTGACATCCCTTACAGACTTGCACAGCTTTCCGTTATGTACCGTGTCGAAGGCACGTTTACAATCAATAAAAGCAATATACAACGAGCGACTGCCATTGAAACCTTTGAATCATTGATATCAGTATGAACACATTATTTATTGTTTATTATCTTTGGCTGAAACTAGTCCGCTCTTTCTTGTTTTTCTGCTAAGCTTGTCTAGCCTCTGACTGAGGATGGAAGCAAGGTCTCACTACTCACACTGAGGAGCGAAACTGCTCTGTGGTTAACCAGGCTGCATATGTCGAAAAGGAACGATCAAGATACAGAAGGGAAATTGTTTATCCTGGTGGACTATTAAGTGGACGGATTTACAGAGACTGGAGTGAGAACTGCCGAGTTCATTTATTCTTGGCGTCGTCCTTAAAGAAGTCTGCTGAAGGCGAAGTAGGAGAATGGCTGGAGTGGTATTCCTCATCCTAAATATCTGCATCATTTTATTGGCAGGCGGTAAGTAGAGCCTACAACTGATACATCAGTCTATGTAAACTCAATACCTTCAAATGTTGTTAAAGTTATATATTTGCCATCGCGATTTAGTAGGGCAGGCGGATCCACGCAATCTAAATTCAAATCACCAATACGACCTCATTTTAATACTAATTTCATATTTAAATTATCTGATTGACGTGTGTACAATGTCTGAACATAAGAAGTGATTCACTAGGTAAAAGTGAAATATGGAATCTGTGCGACAGACAGGCAGGCAGTCTTATCGACGGGAAGTCAGAGAAAGAAACTGACCGCATTTGGTACGGCGAATCACTCCTTGATCTTTGAGAGACTGGAAGTGATATACGGCATTTAAAGCACTTGACTAGAATGGCTCACCTCGTACCATTATGGCTGGAAATACTGTTTACATTGATGACCCCCGTTCATTTGTAGTGTCCACCGAGACTGTTTGTGAAAATGACTCTCTGGAACCCATTTTATTTAACATCTCTACCCGAGAAATGTACGATATCTTTTCCATGCATGAAATTCTGCTGCATTAGATGCAAAAATACTTTGTATGTTTAAAATGGCTCAAAAGAGCCTGCTGATAAAGGAATGTGGTCATTAAGCTGTCACTTTATGTTATCACCAAAAGGTGGTGTGATGTTCAAGATGCAGGCCGCCTGCGTGTCAACGGTCGCCTTAACCAGCCAGTCCAGCACCACGTCACCACAGGCTGACATCGATGTGTCCTGTTGTACACCAGTAGCCCCTCACCTCCAGGACACGATGGTGCTGGATTTAAACAGGACGTTCTTTATCAACTCTGTTGTGCTAAACGCTACATTTGGTAACCATGGTAACTCATTTTATTTATTAAAGGTTCATAAACACACACACACACACACACACACACACACACACACACACACACACACACACCTCACACAGAAACAGAGTTAGAAATAGTCTTGTTATAGAATGATTTCAAAATTAATTATAGTAACTACATATATAGCCACTTTTCTGAGTCATCTAGTGTAAATTGTCATTTACTATTTATCATGGCTCTGTTCTTCCCCCTTCAGTCAATCAACCAATCAATCAATCAATCAATCAATCAATCAATCAATCAATCAATCAATCAATCAATGTGATATAACATATAAAATGAAGCTTTGATTATAAAAAAATATTTGACTCGCCTGAAACAATCGAAATGCTTAATGACGATGGAAAGGAATTAACAAAATGGCGTGCCGCAGCCTAGGAGCTTGTCCTATACCTGTCCTGTAACTGTCCTGTAACTGTCCTATAACAGTCTTATAACAGTCTTATAACTGTCCTATAACAGTCTTATAACTGTCCTAGAACTGTCTTATAACAGTCTTATAACTGTCCTATAACAGTCTTATAACTGTGCTATAACTGTCTTATAACTGTCCTATAACTGTCTTATAACTGTCCTATAACTGTCCTATAACTGTCTTATAACTGTCCTATAACTGTCCTATAACTGTCTTGTAACTGTCCTATAACTGTCCTATAACTGTCTTGTAACTGTCCTATAACTGTCCTATAACTGTCTTATAACTGTCCTATAACTGTCCTATAACTGTCTTATAACTGTCCTATAACTGTCTTATAACAGTCTTATAACTGTCCTATAACAGTCTTATAACTGTCCTATAAAGTGGTGGGCACACGAGAAGCCAAAAGCACGAAACTTTACCGAAGCAGCCATGCTTTTCCTGCTTGCCGTGTGACCACCACTGCAAGCAATCCCTAAACGGCTTCGTAAGCCTGCTTGGCTTGAGCTTGTGGCCTGCTTCGCGCTGTAGAGCATGTTCTACTTTTCCCGCGTGCTTCAAGTTGTCGATCATGGCTGTGAAAGAAACAGGGCCTCTGACTATACATCTTATTGAATTGATAAACTCTTTGTGAATTATTTTGCATTTCTTTCATTGATTTGTTATTTGTTTTTTCATCACTGTTTGGAAATGTGCCGCCATATAAAAAAAAGTCGTCACTACTATTGACCGTCCAACAGCATCAAGCGATCATGCTTTAATACATTATAGTAGACACTATTTGTGCAGTGGATAATGTACAGTGGATAATGTACAGTGGATAATGTGTATGAGAAAATGCATCTGAGGCTTATCCAGCAAGCTCTTTTTTTTTTTTGGTCACATTCTTGCACAGTGTTTTGTTCGTGCTTCGAAACAGCGTTCGTGTGTGTGACCAGCGACCCCCGCCAAGCCGGCTTATCAAACAGCTCGCAAGCGGGCTCGGCAAGCGCGGTTTCGAAAGCCAGGCTTGCGAAGCCGCTTTTGGCTTCTCGTGTGCCCGAACCTTAACTGTCCTATAACTGTCCTATTACTGTCCTATTACTGTCCTATAAATGTCCTATAACAGTCTTATAACTGTCCTATAACTGTCTTAGAACTGACCTATAACTGTCCTATTACTGTCTTAGAACTGTCTTATAACTGTCCAATAACTATCCTATTACTGTCCTATAACTGTAAAGACGATAGCAATGTTTCTCAAAAATTAATGTTGCAGAGTAACAAGCACTAGTCATGGAGCTATTATACTAGAGCAGTCTATTGCAGGTCTTAATTACACTAGAAAAGTCTATTGTAGGTCTCAATTGCATTAGAGCAGTCTATTGTAGGTCTTAATTACACCAGAGCTGTCTATTGCAGGTCTTAATTACACTAGAGCAGTCTATTGCAGGTCTTAATTACACTAGAGCAGTCTATTGCAGGTCTTAATTACACTAGAGCAGTCTATCGCAGGTCTTAATTACACCAGAGCAGTCTATTGCAGGTCTTAATTACACTAGAGCAGTCTATTGCAGATCTTAATTAAACTAGAGCAGTCTATTGCAGGTCTTAATTACACTAGAGCAGTCTATTGCAGGTCTTAATTACACTAGAGCAGTCTATTGCGGGTCTTAATTACACTAGAGCAGTCTATTGCGGGTCTTAATTCCACCAGAGCAGTCTATTGCAGGTCTTAATTACACCTGAGCAGTCTATTGCAGGTCTTAATTACACTAGAGCAGTCTATTGCAGGTCTTAATTACACCAGAGCAGTCTATTGCAGGTCTTAATTACACTAGAGCAGTCTATTGCGGGTCTTAATTACACTAGAGCAGTCTATTGCAGGTCTTAATTACACTAGAGCAGTCTATTGCAGGTCTTAATTCCACCAGAGCAGTCTATTGCAGGTCTTAATTACACCTGAGCAGTCTATTGCAGGTCTTAATTACACTAGAGCAGTCTATTGCAGGTCTTAATTACACCAGAGCAGTCTATTGCAGGTCTTAATTACACTAGAGCAGTCTATTGCGGGTCTTAATTACACTAGAGCAGTCTATTGCAGGTCTTAATTACACTAGAGCAGTCTATTGCAGGTCTTAATTACACTAGAGCAGTCTATTGCAGGTAGTCAACAGCTCTCACTGTCACGACTTTTCTCCATTCTTGTGTCTACACAGACGGCATCGAAGTAGACATCGGTACCAGTTCCTGTGGCTGCTTTGACGACAGAGCATGTTACGTCACCTGCTCATCCCGTGACGTCGTGGAGATTACGACTTGTTACGTCACGATCAACGTGTCATGTGACGTGGACAACGTAAAGGGGCGCTACGTGCGCATGCGTCAGAATAGCACCCGTCCTCCGAAGCTCTGTGACCTTAAGGTCATGGGATATCTAGACCCTGGCAAAAGTTAGTCCGTCTTTGGTTCTATTTTCCTGTGCGCAGTGAAGCCTTATCACCCGGGTTTGTTCATGTGAATATTTCTCGAATATAAAACATTTACAGCTACCTCGCGTTTCTCTTAATTCCTTGGATTAGTCAAAATGAAACAAATGCATTGTCTATTATGGGATGCATTATGAAAGTGGTTTAGTGTACAGGATGAACAGAACTGGGCCAAGTACTGAGCCTTGGGGAACACCACAGAGAAGTGGAGCAGGGCGAGATATCTGACCGTCAACTACCACAGTCTGGGTCCTATCAGTGAGATAGGAGTTGAAGCATGAGAGGGCAGGTCCAGAAATTCCGTAGAGGGTGTGGAGTCTATGAAGGAGCAGAGAGTGGTCTATTGTGTCAAATGCCGCAGACAGATCCAATAGAGTTAGGGGAGAAACATCACCACTGTCAAGGCAGATAATATTCCTGGCGCTAGGAGGAGGTCTGTAGATGCAGAGCAGGTGAATCGAGCAATGAGGAGCCGAAGAGGAGACTTGTACAACTTCAAAAGACGTGTGAGGGAACGATACGGCAGTAGTAAAAGACAGATACTTGGCAAGTGATGATCTGTAGATTATAGCAATACCACCACCACGTGTAGGGCGGGGGAAAGATTTCAGGCAGTAGCCCAGTGGAGTGAGATCGACACACACGCTCTCGTCGCCATGTTGTTTAAGCCCCGTCTCAGTGATGATGAAAATATCAAGGCGGCGGTCTGTGACAAATTCTACGATTTCAGCTCGCTTCAGTGACTGTTGTGCAGACGATACAGACTGAGCGTTGAAAAGCCGAACATGGAGGCGAGTGTTCAGTTGTCGTGTGCGGGAAACTTGGCAGTCTCCTGTTCTCAGACGATCATGGTGGTTTGGTCGCCGACATGTTCAGTTATTCGACCCAGTTGGTCGGTCGTGTTTCCAGCTGGTGTGAAGAGGAAGTTACAATAGTACATTAAAATGATGTGAGTGGATCAGAAAAAATTGCTGGTTTGGGTATATGTACGATGACTAATATTTTCTTCTGTCACAGATTTGAGAAATTTCGCTTTGAATGCACAGTGCACACAAAGCTCAACATACATAAACTGGAAACCAGAAAACGCAGTTGACGGAAACAGAAATGGAAATCAGACAATACATTCATGCACCCATACCCAATTCAACACCAACCACTGGTGGCGAGTGGACTTGAAGAAGCTGATACTCGTGTCCCACATCATCATCGCAAACCGCCAAGACTGCTGCGGTGAGCAGAGTTCAGAAGCAGTGGTAAAGTCAGTGTCATCAGAGCTTGTTTATGCCGGCTCGCAACTTCTACTAAACTCACTATCAGAGCTGGTTTCTGTAGGTGCGTGGGGACCGGTTGTTGTCTCTCTGGAGCTCTTGTTAAGCTTTTACATTATCTGTTATGACTGAGTGATCGTAAACAAGCCATTTTGTCTATAACACAATAGTTTTACCTTCCAAATAAATTAATTTCTGTAATGTGTGGAATGTTGCTCAAAGCAAAACAGGGTGCGTTTGCGTGATGTTTCTGTATGTGCGTTGTGTGTGTGTGTGTGTGTGTGTGTGTTCCAGGTGAAAGACTGGCCAACTTTACTGTAGAACTGGGTCGTCTGGAGTCAAACGACAACATCACCTACACGCTGTGTCATTACTTTGATGGCGTTGCTGGACCTCTGACAACCCTCAACTGTACGAGGTCCATCTGGGGCCGGTTTGTCCGCATATCAAAAGGAGGAGAACCCCTCACACTGTGTGAGGTCGAAGTTTATGGCGACACGGACGACAACAACACAGGACTACCATCAAGCGAGGCTGTATCGTGGCAGGTCCAACAGGAATCTGGAAACACATGTCAAGTGGAGGTCACTGGTAAGAGGAGGTTCACACCACTTTATTTATCTTCATTCTTAGCGAGGAATGGAACTATACACGGCTGATGTTTTGGTATCTATCTATCTATCTATCTATCTATCTATCTATCTATCTATCTATCTATCTATCTATCTATCTATCTATCTATCTATCTATCTATCTATCTATCTATCTATCTATCTATCTATCTATCTATCTATCTATCTATCTATCTATCTATCTATCTATCTATCTATCTATCTATCTATCTATCTATCTATCTATCTATCTATCTATCTATCTATCTATCTATCTATCTATCTATCTATCTATCTATCTATCTATCTATCTATCTATCTATCTATCTATCTATCTATCTATCTATCTATCTATCTATCTATCTATCTATCTATCTATCTATCTATCTATCTATCTATCACACATTTATCAACTGTAACTATTATCTGAAGAGATGACAACCTCAGTCACTTCATACGAAGACACCAACGCCACGGACAAGTCCACAGTAGAAGTCACAAGAGAGACCTCGGCACATTCAACAGACACGAGGGAAACTGGAGAATCAACGAGTCACCCGCAAGACAGGATTGTAAGTAGATTCCCAACATTATCGTCATTTCCATCGCTCAGATCTTTTCCAAGAATCTTAAACCCCATTATTCGAAGGCTCTGTCAACATACAATTTCAATAAAATGTTTACGATTTGTAGTCAAAACACGTTTGTACGAAGACTGTACATTATATTTTGAAAGGTGGTCGATATTATGTGATGTATACTTTCTTCTATGGTCGTCGGTCCTAACCTCCCACCCGACCCCCAGCATGCTGGTGCATCGACGACCACACTGGCTGCATCTGACTGATAAACCACGACACATTTCTTGATAAAGTCATGCACAATTGCACTCCAGACACACACAAAAACTAGATATCAAGTCAGCATTTTACTGTTGTCGAGTATTGACATACAAAAACGACAAATAAATAATTTAACCTGCAATAAAATACAAAGAAATATTTTTAATGTTAAATGTAGTATAAACAGTAATAACAATGACACATCACAGTTTTCCGGATGTTCATTCTGCTCTTTTTTCTCCAGATGGCAGCATCATCTACACCCACAAAATACTATTACTGCTCCTGTATATTTGAACACACGGAACAAAAGAAGACCCAGCAAGAAGTTGGTGAAGCAATAGCACAGACAGCTAAGGCCCTCACGATGCAGCCTCGCGCCCTCGCCAAACAGGTTCACAAGAAGTCCAGCGCCACTGACCGGCGTCTGTCTTCAACAGCCGTGGGGATAGTCAGCACCGCAGTCTTCTCCTCCATCTTTGCTGTCATCGTCCTGTATGACCTCCATCATCTGTATCAGTATTTATTTTCCACAAAGCCAAGAAGAGAACAGAAAAAGAAGGGAGAGGGGACGAGCAAGAGCTGACAGTCTCTTCCTGTGCTTGAAACCATATTACCTTCTTTAACAAGTTTGGTCGAAATAAAAATCCATGCAAACTTGCTGAGATCAAGACTGAATTTGAAAAAATAGCTTTTTATCAGCAAATATCAGCTGAGCAGTCGACTGTCAGTGCACGCGCACTATGTGTCCGCAATAGTTTTACAAGATGATTACTTTCTTTCCGTGAGGAAACAAGTATCGTAGAAAATATAATAATAATAATAATAATAATACATAAAATCACGCTCGTAAGTAGATGTATATATATATATATATATGTGTGTGTGTGTGTGTGTGTGTGTGTGTGTGTGTGTGTGTGTGTGTGTGTGTGTGTGTTGCATTCACAACCATAGGTCTAAGGGAAGCTATTCTCTTTGCACTAACTTAGAGTTTTATATTGCTTAGAAGGCTAGATATAATAACTAGTTGTCATTGTCATTACTATTTTAAATATCAACCTCCTCTCACACTAGCAGTTATATTGAAGCAATTTTAGTGGTACATCTGTATTGATCTTAGACGATACCTGTCACTTATCATAATGTGCCTGTAATGTAGATTGCAAATGAGTTCATAATTATATATTTTCTCTTTTTATGTCTCAGCTTTTATTACTTCTTAGAGCACAGTTGTTCCACAATAGTTTTCCACATAAGCGGGTACTTAATAACAGATACATTGAAATCATACTAAGGAAAAATAACAAATCAGTGGAACACAAGATCACGAGAGTCACAAATAAAGAAAGATGGATACGAAGCGGGAAGCATTTCAATATAGAAAACATAAATTTAAAAAAAAGTTAATGATAATTGGAAATAAAAGACTAAGACAACATACAAAATATATATAATTAATCGTAGTATGATTAAGCGATATATATACTATATATTACTTGGCCAGTTTTGTTTTTCATTGTTGAACTAGAGCACATTCCCATATTCACATTGGCCACTGGGACAAATAAAGTTGGTCATTGTCTTTGTCTTTGTCATTTTGTTTAATCTGTTTGTTCAAGTTATGAACTGCCTAGTTCTTACTCTGCTTCATGATCCGAAAAGTTTGTTCTCTCTCTCTCTCTCACACACACACACACACACACACACACACACACACACACACACACACACACACACACACACACAATGTAAGGCATCTAAAGTGAGATGAAAGGTAGTGCAATTTAATTTATGAAAGACTTACACTGATGAAAGAAAGACATCAGCACCAGCACCATCTCTGTGGCCGTATCGTCGTAAGATGCTTTGCGTGGCTTGCATACCTTGCACACGGCCCTCTGACCTTTGCACACGGCTCGCAAGTGGCCTTAAAGCAAGGTTTGCATGGAGATGACGAGGTTCTATGTTTGGATACGAACAGCAATTCTGCACGGGCGGCTCCCCTCCTCAGATCATTAATTAACATTCGTCTTAATGGCAGTTCCCAATAATCTATACATGTCTCGATCGCAGCTTCATAAACCCGCAGCCACACACCTTCGCTAATCTCGTCTTCTTTGTGACATCTTGACAGAAGAACCACGTACATATTTCATGCCTAATTGAAGCACTGGATTAATTTCCACTAACAACAAGTATGTTGAAAATTTTCTGAGGACTGGCTATTGTCAACCTACTGGATAAAGACAGTTTTACATTGTCGGGAAGTTGTTGTTGTTACCGGAACATCATCCATAATTAAATCGATGATAGGTGTTATTCGAGTTGTCGTAGTAATAACACGGAAAACTAATGGCACAGGACCCGACCTCCTTTGGTTCGTGTTACACCTACAAGACAAACACAGCTCGTGCATAGCGAGTTATTCTTGCAACCTAGCAAAACAGCAAACGTAGGAGAGAGAGAGAGAAAGAGAAAGGAATGGGGAAAGAGAGAAACAAACCAAGGGACAAAGAGACCAACAGTAATCTTAGACGAGAGCTAACTTTCTCATGTGAAATCACTGTAGATGTCAGTCAGTTGCCATCTCTTCACCAATCATTTTTTTTCAAATTAAAAAAAAACTCTTGCTGCCAGTTTGTAGGGACAACTAGTTTTTTTTTTTTAAATTCCATTGTTTTCCCTTCAGGAATGGCATACTTATTCAGTCAAAAGCTTCTTTTTCTACGCTTTCTAAGGCGCTCGATGTCGTGGCAAATAAAAGAAAAGCTGGTTAACTGATGTTAGTTAGGCCGACTGTCCACTGGGGACCTTCCCATGCGGGCCGAAGACCGGTAGTTCCAGCGTGAGCTCTTCTCGGCTGCGTACTTTCCTGTCTGTCCTATGACTGCTACCTCCGGTGCCAGTTAAGGGAGAAAAAGAAGGTATGAAGAGATATTACTTTTTACTAAGGTCACATTAAAGAAATCAAGTGTTTTTGTTAAACTTTGAGCATTTAGGCTACTTCCAAAATGTTTTTACAGCCACTGTATATTTTTATCACGTTTTTAAACGGTCCCGCACGACACTTAAATGATGTACATAGTACATAGTCAGCATTCGTTAGACAGCTTCAGTCGTTTTCACTCTCAAACTTCAGCAGATGGTTCTTTGCGTTCTTTGCTATCTTACAAGAATTGGAACTCTGGGCAATTAACCAGAGCAAGCGGTGTGGCAATACTAAAAACCACCCTGTCTAAGACACCCACCTGAAAATCCTTCATCACCAAGGAAACTTAAAGACTAATGTTAGAGACAGAAGGAAAAACCACCATAGCGATACAATCACAGCAGCTGTTATTACCTACTTCTCTACTGCAGTACTAAGAAGTATCACATCTATTTCACGACCGGGCTTCTCACATCAACCTGTTAAGGACTAAAATTGTGGCACTTACATAAGCCGATAAACCGAAACTACCAGCCGGGAATTCTTGTAGCTGACCACAAAGTTTGTAAAGTTTATAATCAGTCAGTTTTTGCTAGCATTCGGGACATTACTAAATACAAAACTATACAAGCTGAAAATCTTTGACACTTATCAGACCCTTTACTAACTATATATTCACATGTAGTAGCCACATGGCCGCGAAAAAGCGTTAGGCACCCAGTAACATTTCCTAAGACAATGGAAGTACAAGCTATGCTACCTATTCACTTACTGGCAAGTTCACACACATTCTGTCACATGTACTGAACAAAGAATGGTCTTCCGTACAGCAACATCTTCCCATAAATTGGATCCTCTCCCTGTGGTAGCCTTAGTCTTCTCAGAAACTTTCTGGTAGAAGAGGGATACTGTTTCCTAGGGGAGGACGATAAAAGAATTACCCCGACATTAAACTGTGCTTGCTTAATCAACGTTTTAGCAGAAAAGAAATAATTATGATAATTAATGCAAATATTTAAAAAAAAACACCTTTGCCCTCCCGATGTCACGGATCGACCTCTGACAGTATAGAAACTGGGGTATTACTTCCCTTAGATGTAGTCAGAAGCAGGGTTAGTCTCCCTTGATGGTGAAAGTAGGATCGTGAGTGGAGTTTATGAAAGAAGGAGTGAGTGAACTAGTCATGTAAACAAGGTGACTAGGAGTATATTGTTTCAACGATCTGTGTGTGGTATAACCAGGAGTATATTGGTTTCAGAGACCTGGGTGCGGTATAACCAGGAGTATATTGTGTCCACGACCTGTGTGGGTATATCAGTGAATGCTGGGGATTATTACCGGACGTGACAGTAAATGTGTTTTGGCTATTTTTTTGTTTTACTTTCAATAAGAATATCAGCTGGGACTCTGGTTGCCCAATCAGAAACCATGGTGAATAACTGTATGATATCAACGTTTGCAGAGGATTTGGCTTTCGGAAGAAAAGTATTTTATGGTAGACGGTTGGTTAAAAGTTGGAGAGAAAGCTATATACGTCTGTCAATAATATGCATTCTTTATCTTTGTAATATATTGATGTATGCTTATTGTTAGCTTTAGGGGTTAGAGTACCCAATCTTATTCTATATTTGATGTGAATTTAGTTTAGAATCCCTTTGAGAGTGGGAACAGCTTTTAGAAGTGATGAATTGTGCAGCTTCCCTTTAAATATTAACTTGAACCCCCCGCCCCCGAAATTAAACTAATAGTAACCCACGTGCAGATCTTTGTGATTTGTTGTGTGAAAGAACACGTGCTGGTCAGTGTTGTGTATGTGGCCGGTCGGCGCGCAGTGTTTCCTTGACACCCGATGTATCTCTCAAACAGGTGCATTTAAAACAACGAATATGAACTACTTTTCCAAATGCCTGAGACGTGTGTGCTGGAAAATAAACTGAGTCCATTGGTTTAAGGGTTTTCACTTTCTGGTCCATAAAACCTGAGCTTTCTCGCACCTGTTGGTCTTTATGTTCAAGCCATTGCAATAAAAACAGAGAACAAGATATCTCGTACTTGAGAACAAATCATTGCATACTGGTCCATGTACAACAGTCACTGAGAATGCGTAGAACGGGAACTCATACGGTTACACTACACACACACTCTACAAGCGAGGACAAGGATTTCATTCCCTAGAACATTACAGACAGAAGGACAAACAGGGATTATTACAGAGACAGAGACACAAAGAACGATACAAACAAATTGTTGGATGTCTGTGTTTCCTTCCTTCCTTCCTCCTATTTCCTGAAGGAAATTATCGGTAAAGCAGTTTGATGCCACTTAGCTGTAGTCACCAAGTGTTCACTAGGAAAAAACCCACTGAACTTAGAAGAGAGGGGTTCAAGCTTTCATATAATTCCCTGCACATTCCATAAAATAATTTGAAACATTGTGTGAAAAACACATGGAAATTCTTTATTAGACTTTGAGATCGAGTTCTTTTTTCCAAGGTTTGATTCGGTTTCTATGTCCGCGCACTGCACCTGTATCAAAGTATCAGTTTCTAAATTGCACACAGCGTAGCCAGGCGCGTTTCCAGTCCACTGAGCACAGCGACACATGAGGCTGATATATGGTCACTTTCATCTCTGTATCTCCTTTCATACTTTCTGCTTCTTGTGTGTGCGTGTGCATGTGCGTGCGTGCGTGTGTGTGTGTGTGTGTGTGTGTGAGAGAGAGAGAGAGAGAGAGATGTGACGTGATGAAGGGTGTGTGTGTGTGTGTGAGAGGGAGAGAGAGAGAGTGTGTGTGTGTGTGTGAGAGAGAGAGAGACATAGATATTTTTTTTAGTGATTATATCAAGGCGCACTTAGCTTGTTGTTGGAAAGGACACGCCTGATAGATTATGTCCGTGCGTGCGTGCGTGCGTGTGTGTGTGTGTGTGTGTGTGTTCTAGATGAAAGACTGGCCAATTTTACTGTACAACTGGGTCGTGTGGAGTCAAACGACAACATCACCTACTCCCTGTGTCATTACTATGAATGCGTTGCTAAAGAACCGACGATTCTGACATGTACGAGGTCCATCTGGGGCCGGTTTGTCTTCATATCAAAGACAGGGCTGGCCTTCACACTGTGTGGTCGAAGTTAATGGCGACACGGTTGACAGCACAGAGAGTTTACCAGGTGAGTATGTGATAGCCGTATCACCGCAATGTATACACATTTTAAACATTATGTTTTAATCTACTTAACACAACAACCACCACCTTCTCACTAACCAATCAACTAGCTGAGAAAAGAAAGAGCAACAGAAAGAATTTAATTCTTTTTCTTAGTAGGCCCGAGGAAGAAGGAGGTACTGGGAAAGAAACCCAGAGAAAGAGGAAAAGAAAGTCTTGACTACAATATACTCGGTTTATTTCAGGTCGTTTATTCCTCGTCTGGAGGACAGAGAGACTTCCTTAGTGTGGGAAGATGAGCTACATCAACAAAAGTCAGTTTTACTGGTCTCTATATGAAGTTTACAATATGATTAGCAACATCACCACAGACATTTTCCAGGTCTCCAGATGACCATCTTATTTCGTGTTACAAATGTAGTAAACAGCAAGAATCAGCTTTAAAAAAAAGTCAGCTGACTCTACACAGTCAACGAAAAAGGTTGTCTGCAGTTGCTAATACTCGAGTGCCGTTGATTCAGAAAAAGGCCAGAAAAAAATCAGATGTACTCTTCAGATTAGTGATGGCGTCCACGGCGTTGGCCATGTTGAAGCATATTGAAATAACAACAAATATCTCACTCCCAAATCAATCAAATGCGCTCTTCCAATATACATGCGAGACTTGGGCCTTTACGGGAGACTTGCAAAAGAGTTTATGGAGATGAGAAGCTACATCCTCTGTACCTCTTGCAAAGACCAAACCGCAATGAAAGAGAATAAGAGAAATAAACGGGCCCAGTGAAGACCGTCTATCATTAGTGAAGACACGTAAGCCACATAAGCTCAAATGGCAGGCCACATCTTAACATCATCAGGACTTTCGAAGACGATCATGCACATGAGAGTACAGCCAGTGATGGCTCGCAAATCACGTGACCACAGTGACTGACAGATCAGCATTTAGCCTGGGGAAATGTTGGCCCGGTGAGCCATGGCGTTTTTCATCGGTCATACGTTGAGCCACACCTGACTTGCAGAATGGCACAGGGCATCACCATGAACCATTCCAATTCTACTACAAAATGTGTATAGCTCCATATCACTTGCATACTGGCTGTCCCATGATAAAATGTCGATTCTAGCTAGTGTGACCAGCGAGGGATCGCGTCACGTGACCCTTGCTGACAGGTAAGTACAACAGCTGCCACATCATCTCCATAGAATCTAGTAGGACCAGTGACAGGTGGCAGCGAAAGCGTTTGCCTCGCTCGCACGACTGACTACAACCTGCCGTGTAGATGTTAACAGTGGCTCAGCCAGGGGTTGTTTACATAGGCATCTGTCGAAATTGCATGGCCGGTCCCTTCTGGCTAAATCCCACCATTTTGGCTACTCTCTTCCAACTCTACAAATGAGATCATCGTGAGGGCTTACATTAGGCCAGTACAAGCCAAAGTTAAACCATTATCTCACTATTTTAAATCCTGTCTTAATCCACGCTCTTCTTTAAGGCCGAGATAAATCTGCTATGAATTTCCAGTATTAGAGAAGCGGGTGACTGGGTAGCTGGGTGGCGAGAACACTGGCACCTACACCATTTTGATACCCGTGTGGTGCAGGAAGCTTCTCCCAGTCCACACAGCTGACTTAAAATGCGTAGTCCCCATAGAGGGATGGGGAAGATAGTCAGGGGGGGAGATGGGCATCGCCTTCACATAAAGCTCGCCGTGAGACAAAGTGAGTCTCTAACACCTCCCTCCCTAAAAAAGGGTTTTGTGTATGACCTTTACCTTTTATTTGGGCCAGAAGTGGTTAGATACGATTTTACCAAAATGGGAGGCAGGTATTTAGCGAGCACGGACCAGCATACCACCAACATCTCACCAATATTAAATCCTGCATGGATCCAACTGTACACTAATGGTGGTCTAATATAAATCTTCTAACGATGTCCCAATGTCGATAGCTGATGACCGACGGGCCAATATTGCGCCAACATGATTCTACTGTTGGGGAGGGAGGGGACTGGGGTAGAAATGGGGCACATCCACACTCGTGACAATGGCGTATTCTAATCAAAAAGATTGCAGTGAATTGCTCAGATTAATGTTGTATTGATTCGGAAATTTTGACTAATTTTTGGACTAAGGACTTAAGACGAGATAACATAAATCACTTGGCAATCTCCTCATTCGGCACCCTTGATGCTCAAAATTACCCTCGGAAACATACACCGATACCCAAGTGTGGGCTTACCAGGCAGGTGGCAAACACGCATTGACCTAGCTTAATTTCTTGGTCAATCAATCACCAAGTTTCTTAGATAAATAAGTGAGCCTAAACACACACACACACACACACACACACACACACACACACACACACACACACACACACACACACACACAAGTATTTGCCTCCACTCTTTGTCTAGACGTGTCTACTATTTACATCGAAGAATCAGTCTGGTGACTTGAGCATCCTTCTTCTGAATTCAGTCATAAAACAAAAAAGTTACTGTACTGCGGAAGGCATAGACCCGAGGGGCCATCACCGACATACTGCTCACAACACACGGTATAGTTGTGCATCTGGTTGTGGTGGGTTATGCACGAAGCAGGGCAGAAGACTGCAAGTCCCTTAGACCGGCGATGCTCACAAACAGACGACAATCTCATGTAGTCAGGCTGCTGCCGGTCGTACCGAGACCGACATACGTGCACAACACCACCGAGGGGACGACTACATCAACCATCTTTGTCTAAGCTCCAACATATGCCACGTGAACCCTTCCCAGTGGAGGAACCTGTAACTTTGAAGTTACTCTTCGTCCTTTAGTTTTGTCAGCTATGCAATTCAATTGTCAAATATTCCATGCCAAATTGTTTTTTGTTAAACTCGTTTAGCAGAAAAGATTTAGGGTTTTTAACCTGTCCACAAAGATTTAACCGTTCGGTACATGAGCGCAAGTTTTGAAGTCATACACATTTTACCATTAATCACAATAAGAAATAAAATTATGTGAACAGCACATACACCTCATTCTTATCTTTCAAACTTGTAAGTAACATTTTAAAAGAATATACAATGTTACCTAAATTAGTTTAGTGCCTTGGAGTGATTGCCAACTATCGCACACTTTGATTGGCGTTAAAGATCCGAGACTTTCCGGAGCTTTCATATTTTTTCCGGCCAGTTTCTATCGACTTCGATTGTTTCCAGTTCTTTTGGCTAAAGCATCTTGTTTGGAACATTATCCAGTGTCGCGCATTATCTCTCACTCATTAACGAAAGCACGGAAACATTCGTGATACTGTCTATCATATAAAGTGCGAAAACAAGAGTTAATGTTCACCTTTCTTTTGCTGGGTGTGGTAGAAATAAAAGTCAGTTTCGGCGACCTTCAAACTATAAAAAGAAGTCCACGGGCTGAAAGAATGGGAGTCCGCACTGTGACCGATGCCTCCAACCCGTGTGCAGAGCTTTGGACACGTATGATTAGGACTCCGATGACTACAAAGCGTGCCACGGGCATGATGTCCTTACAAGACAAAAAGGAAGCTGGAATCTCCCTGAAGTGTCCACGAGACATGGATGTGAGTACAAAATGCAGGTTGAGAAAAATACTTAAGGTATTTAAGTGTGATTCACAATACTTAACATTTTCTCGAGAGCGATCAATATTTATTTAAAATACAAATGTCAGTCAAAATACATTTCTTTGTACAGGCATGTCAAGGAAATATCCTTTTATTTGTGTTCATTGGATGGTTGGTGGGGGTAATTGGTGTTTTATGCCGAGCCAGCAGCTAAGGCTATATCATGGCAATGCAGCCAGCCCTGTAAACAAATGCTTCATGCAGAGAAAGGACAGCGTGCCCGAGACGAGAGCTGAACCCAGGACAGTCAACCTTCACTGTATTGTTGACAGGGGCTAACCATTGCGCCTCCCGACCGCCCCCCCCCGGCCATGAGGGGAATAAATAAACTGGTTCTCCCTGTGTACACTATGAAAAGTAGACTGCGAAAACGTAGTAATATCCCTTTTCCTCGCAACAAATATATGGCAATAGAAAAATAGCTAAAAAATAAATACAGGAAGGGCTTTAATACTGTCTTTAAACTATAAATAACAACCATAGCTAAGCACTCTCGCAGTTTAAATTGTTTATTCTCTTTTCTCAGACACCGACACCCCAAAAGCCCAGTTACTGCGCATGTCAATGTCAAAACGTGGCAAGGAAGAAGGTGGTTGACATTCAGCAGATGATTGTACAGAAAGCCCAGGGAAAGCTTTCTGCTCTGAGTAAAAAGAACCTCAGGAAACACAGCGTCCACGACCAGCGCCTGTCGGCTGCAGTCATGGGGATCACCGGCACCATCACACTTTCCTCAGTCTTGGCTGTTATCGTCCTGTGTGACCTCTATCGTCTGTATACTTTCTTCAAGAAGAGGGGCAAGAAAAAGTAATGAAAACGCAGCGTAGGGCCTGGTGACCATGTCATTGTCTCAACTCCGCCAGAAGAGTCTAGAGCACACCTTTTCTTGCTATGCAAAGCCATGAAATGCTTGCGCATACTTTCCAGGGTGTGTTTAGTATATTTGAATAAGCAAAGGTGTTATACCTATTCCACTAATGTAGATTTACTGTGTGCAATGATTTCCCATATCAATTTAAGTCTATGAAGGGTTTGAATGTGGTTATTGTCTCTCTCGCAAGAATAGGAAATCGTATTTCTGCTCTACTTGACTGCAACATCCGGGCCGACCAAACGCTAGAAAAATGAAGATCATTTGTGAGGAAGAAAATTATTTTAAAGTCGAAAGTGGCTTGTTGAAGGAATATTTGTTTTTATTTGTATTTTTCTAACTTCGTATGTAGCATCATGGATTCGATAGGTGCTAGGAACCAGGTGTATGAGATTTTGTCCATGTGTAATACACAGTATGCTTCTATTCGATTTTTTTTTTAAGTGCTTGGTTTCTCATTTTTAATGAGATGTAACTGTTAAAAAAGATTTTTGTGTTAAGTTTGGTTTTCCAATTGCGCTTAAAGCTTAACTGGTAAACTTAAGATACATAGGTTTAGTCTTCGAGTACTAAAATCAAATGAAAGATTACGACCGTCTACGTCAGGTCCGACACGCTCTGCTGATTCTCGCGCCTCAGTCCTTTGCCCTTTACCTCTCGGCAAAGGGTCGAGTGTTTTTGTAGCGTGACGGGTGCTCATCTAGCGATCTGGTTAATCTGACTGACTGACAGACTGACGCATTCGATATATTCTCACTTTGGCTTTCCTGACATTAAGGTGAGCAGTGCGTTGAATGTACGGGATACACGGGAAGTTTTAGGGAAAACTAACATTTCTTTCGCGCCCGTGTATTTTTCTAATCTTTCCAGCACTCGGACTGCGAGACCCACGGAAATAAAAGCCTACCCGCACATTGTACTGCAAGCAAAGGTTATTTTATTAGCGGGTCAACTGATATTGAGTATAGATTTTTAATGTTTGCCAGTTGGTTCTTCATGAGGCAGGCCGGTGTCGCAACGGTTATCGCCTCTCATTAACATGCTGACATTGGTTGCCAAGAATAGAACTGGGTTCCAGAAGACTTATACAGTGGCAACCCATCAACATTAACTTGGAGCAGTACATGGCAACTTCCTAGTTTTAAACTGAAACCTGAAACAACATCAGTCAGGGAGTTTAAAATACCAAAATGATAGTAAGAACCAGATCCAACAGCTTTTAGGTTGTAGTTCTGTGGTGACGCAGTAGGCACAACAGCTTTCCTACGTGACACCCACGAGCTCAGTCCTATGGGCAGATTTTCTGACTGATTTTCACCATCAAAATCAGAATCAGACTGCACATTACAGTTTTTTCTTGCCTGTCAAGTTTGACAGTAAAAGCTGAAAATTAAGCAGAAACCATTATTAACACACAATAAATCTTCAGACAGACCACACCAAAAATTCAACGTGCAGTTTCTTAGAGACCGCAGGAAGCAAGAAGAGTTCAACTGTGCAGTCAAAAACAGGTTTGAGGCACTGGAGGGACTCTTTGAAGAAACAGTGGCCAACCACTGGACAGGATTACAGGAGACCTGGAAGGCTGCCTGCACACACGTTCTGGGAAGAAAAGAGAAACAACACAAGGAATCGCTGACCCTAGAGACCTGGAAAAAGATAGAGGAAAGGAAAGAGCTGAAGCAGAAGATCAACCAGTGTCAAGACCAGAGGAGAAAGAAGAGCTCAAAGTACTGGGAGATGAGCCGAGAAGTGAAGAAGAGTGCAAGAGGCGACAAGAGACAGTTCGCACACAGGATGACAGAAGAGGCAGAACAAGCAGCTGGGCAAAATAATATGAAAAGACTACATGAAATTACGAGAACTCTGTCAGAAAGGAAAAACATCAATGCATGCAGACCAGAAAAGAATAAGAATGGCAACGTCATTACTGGGGATGCAGAACAAAGATCTCGCTGGGCAAAACATTTTAAAGAAATACTGAAGCGGCCACCACCAGTAACGATTTTAAACTTTGCCCCAGCCACCGAGCAGCTCCAGGTGAACACCAACCCACCAACCAAGGCAGAAATCATCAAAGCCATCAAGTCTCTGAAAACTGGAAAGGCGCCAGCCCGCCTAGGCCCCTTAAGGGTCCCACTTCCAAACCCCGCCGGGTTCCCACCTCGGTTTCCCGCAAGGGCCCAAGATCTCTTCCCAAATGGGCCCCTGATGGGACCCATGATTTCTTGCTGGCTGAGTACGATGTATCCCTTCTTGTCGTCTGCGAGGGCGGAGACCTTGGCCTCACACTTCACAGGTTCCAGGCTGCAAGTCCCAGTAGGTAGCGCCTCGCGTTCACAGGGAACGGGCCTCCCTTAGATACGCTTACTTCCTGCAGCTGCTGCGGACTCAGACACGGTAGTCCCTGCTGGAGTGATGGCAAAAGACCCCGACTACATCTTTACCTTAAACTATATACCCACCTAACCACTTGACTCGCAGAAACAAATCTCCCCTGCCCTGACGCTATCGAAATGTTACTAAAGATACTACAGTCTACCGCGCTATACTCTGAAATCTTTAAGACCTACCCCCCTATCCTTTTATTTTACTGAGAACACATGTACGCGATATGACTAATTGTGTGATGTTTACCACTGAAGCGAATCGCTTTGAGTAGTCATGCAGTCTGAGGCTGTTGGAAGGACGGTGTTAATCTTTGTTTGTTCTTCCCTAGGAAAAAAATCAACCCTCTTCCAACTCAATGTACCGATCGTCCATTACTAGGCCTGGTTTCCGCACAGAAAGATGATTTAATTCATGATCAACTTATGTTCTACACAGGAACATTTTGTATTTACTAAATTGAGTGACTGGAGAGATGAACAGCTAAGAGTTAAAGTTACATTGTAAGTTAAATGTAAGAAATTTTCTGGCACTGGAAGCTGCTGTTGCTCGACGTTTACCCGACCTGTAGTTTACCTAGAAGATGGGTTTTATGTGACAGACACCTTTGGTGCTACGGGGTAAAATAAAACAATGATAATAGCAAAACCTTCAATGGGAAACAAATCACCTAAGGATTCTTTTAAATGGGGAGACTTGACAAATTGAGACACCGGTAGTCCATAACAAATTTCTGCTGCCATGGTGGCACATAATTGAAGGAAATGCCAACTAGAGTTCCCGTCAGTGAAACATTTGGGACAGAAACTTCTGCGGACAACAACTGTGCTGAAGGAAAGCAATCGGTGAAGATGACTGTATTCGTACTGAAACTCCGGACATTTTTTGCAATATTTGTAATGTACGGTAAGTGTTAACTATCCGGTTTCTTATTACAGACAGCCACACTGATTAACATTTAAGCCATTGATGAGCCAACATATAAGAAAGAAGAAAATTGTAAATTATTATGTGTGAATGGAACGAGAGAGAGTGTGCGTGTGTTCGTACATTTATAATTCTGTTTAGCCTTACGCCTGTACAAGGTCGGTAAAACACTGGGAAACAGTTATAAGGCTATCTGAAAAGCACGATGAATTATATCATTTTCTCCAAATACAAAATTCGTCATTTAGTAAAAAAAATCGTCAATCAATCGTAAATTAAATGAAATAATTAAAAAATAATTAAAAACACGTCTCATAACTGAATTGTTATCTTTACTATGAGGCACCAGTAATGAAAATATTTTATCTAAGCATTCTTTGTAAATTATTAAATTGATAGTTTCCTAGACTTTGAAGATCCTATTAAAATATTGAGTATTTTTCCCAACAAGTCGTGTAGCACTAAATTATGTTTCCCTGTCAAATGACTGACAAATATTCTATTGAAACAACATGTCTCTATACTTGTTGGTAGTTGCCAGTTTTGACCCTTAAAGGTGTGTCTTTCTTTATTTTTTAGCTTATTTTAAAGCATAGACAAAGATTTGAAATTTTAAAGAAAAACAGTATTTTTTTTCTCTGGTCAATGAGTATTAGCTGTGTTTAAAGCGTCGGTCAATAGCAATATTTTTTGTTCACTGCAGAGTTAAGATCTGCATTTCTGGATCCAGTTTGTTGCCTAAAGGGTCAGTAAGTAAGTGAAGACTACTCACAGATAAAGGGAGACCAATCTTACCAAAGACAGTTATAATTACAAATAATACAGCAAAGAATTTAGAATACAAAAAAGACTGGTCGTGTGGCGAAAGTGGTGGTGAAGAGTAAATGGTTCGTTGTTTCTAGGACGCCGCATGAAGAAGACAAAGCCTAGCATTCTTCTTCCGGGTCCTTTACCCCATTCACTGAATAAATGATTTTACCACAATACACAAATAAACTTTGCAGAATGATGAACTGACAGTGACGAAAGAGACAGGATGCCACAAAGCTTAAGAAAATGTTTTTACATTTCCTGTCGAAGGTCCAAAGCAGGGCGTTCAGAGCGGCTGTTGCCCTGGAGACAAAGCAGCCAGCAACACACCGACAGTATTGTCAGAGACAGGTGGAAAGGCGGCCTGCAACCAGACATCCAATCTGATCAAACAGAAGGACTGGCTTATGGACTTGAACATAACCGTCTTTATCAGCAATGTTCTCTTTGCAACCACTGCAGAGAATGATGGTAGTACACGCATGTAAATGCAAGATTGCACGATGAATTCCTGACGGACGGACAAACAGATGGACCTATTCTTGCTTTTTCAGCTTATTTGTTCGCTCGTTAGTTCCTTTTCCATGTCTGCTCTTTACCTATGATGCTAAAATATTTTTTGCACACAGATTCTGCCTTAGTCGACATTGGGACTACCTCGTGTGAGGTCTTTGATAATGAAGCATGTTATATCACATGTTCTAACCGTACCGTCGATCGAAGAAGCGCGTGCTACGTCACAATCAACGTGACGTGCAACGTGGACAACGTTAAGGGGCGCTACGTCCGGATTCGCAAAAGCAACACCACAGAAGAATTTGCGCTCTGTCACGCAATAGTCGAGGGTTGGCCGAGCGCTAGTCGAGGTTTCTATGAGTTCTACCCCCTCTTTTTCCTCTCGATCTTTGCTTTGCTTTGTTTCCGTTTTTCGAAATCTGTTTAGATTCCTTTTACTGACCCTATCTCTAAGGCCAAATACTAATACTTTTCTAGAGCTACATGTTAGATGTCTTCACAGGACCATAAGCCTTTGCACTGATACATTGATTAGTTGTTGGATGATGATGATGATGATGATGATGATGATGATGATGATGATGATGATGATGATGTGAAGGAGGAGGAGGAGGAGGAGGCCTGCGTCAAGGAGTAGGTGATTTTGCTTTTCTCAATACGCAGAAATGTAACTATTTCCTTTGTCGTCAGTCACACTGACTTATTGCTAAAACAGTTCTATCCTGCAGGCTTGAAAAATTACGCACTAAATGCGTCAGCCAACCAAAGTACGACAGACCACTTCTCATACCCTAGTCTGGCGGTGGACGGAGACTGGGGGAACCTGTCACGATCTGTAAACTTCTCCTCGTGTAGCCAAACGGCATTGCTGGACCAAAACACGCGCACGGTACACTGGTGGCAAGTCAACTTGACGAAGCCCTTACTGGTTTCCAATATCATCATTGTGAACCATTGGGATAAATGTTGCAGTGAGTAGAGTTAGTATATAATTTTAAAGAGTGAGGGTAGTTCAGTTTCTCAATAAGTAAAGTGGATCGTGCATGTTGCATCTTGAAGCGACTTTTTGAAATTTTGGGACAAAAAACAAAAATCTGTGCATGGAAGAGCACACCAAAGATCGTTGCTTTAAGCTTCTGAAGAAAGGAGGATGGTACAACAAAAACTGCTGTCTTTCCAGAAATGTTTTGGAGCCATTTCTAGAAATGTGCTACATAGCTAGCTTTACTGAGGGACTGCGACATTTTTACTCTATCTATCCCTGCCCACTATAATTAAGCCTTACGCGAATAGCAAAGCAGCCTGCATTGTAAAATGCCAAGAAAGCTTAGAGAAGGCATCACACTGATGTATATGCATCTCTCTCTCTCTATCTCTCTCTCTCTATATATATGTGTGTGTGAGGGAATAATATAATCATAATTATTTCATTGTTTATTTATGAAAGCATGGGTATTCTAACAATGTTATACATTAATGCTCAGCTACTTTTGGCATGTCATTGGTTCTTGACAAACTGCACGGGTGCTTCTGATTTCGGTGGGAATCTGTCAGTTTTATAATTATGCTAAGCTACCACGACAATTTTATATGTACACACATATATATATATATATGTTTCTGTGGTTATTTGTATTCGCGTCTCTATGTGTTTGTGCCTACGCTTTTGTGTGTGTGCGTGCGTGCGTGCGTGCGTGCGCGCACGCGAGCGAATTTCAGATCAAAGACTGGCCAACTTCACTGTAGAACTGGGTCGTCTGGAGTCAAACGGCAACATCACCTACACGCTGTGTCGTTACTTTGACGGCGTTGCTGGACACGTGACCAATCTGACATGTACGAGGTCCATCTGGGGCCAGTTTGTCCGCATATCAAAGACAGGGGATGCACTCATACTGTGTGAAGTTGAAGTCTATGGTGACACGGACAACACCACAGAAACTCTCCCAGGTGAGTCTGTGCTAGTCGGCCAGTCCGCTGAATGCGTCGCCCAAAAATCTGTTATTAAATATAACTTATCAGATGATATAAATAAAACAATGAACAAATCGTCCCCCTGGTCCCCAACGCAGCTGAACAGGTACTCGCGCAAGAACACACACACACACACACACACACACACACACACACCATTATGGAGGTAATTTCCACCAAGTTCCTAACGATGCGAATAATGGAGGAAGAAACATCCTGCATAAACCTCTGCATTGATTCCAAGGTTACCTTGTCGGCCATGGCGGCGATTGACGTTTGGAGCGCAATCCGGCTTTACCTTTACAGCAGATCTCGACACATTAGAGAGCTGTTTTCTGAGCAAAAGACCTGCTTGTTTTGTAGTTTATGGAATTTGACATCTTCTGATGCCAATATTAATCAGTGTGTATTTCGTGTCCATAAAAATCGCTATCTAGTTTTTCACAGTTGATTTTAGAGCACTATGCTTTAGTCCCCATGTTTTTGGTATCAATTTAAAGGTTATTTTTTCCTCTAGTAATACTAACATGTTCAACAACAAGCATGTGCATGTGTGAGAAAAGTTATCTGTACATGTGCAACGATGTAGAGAAACCTATGTATGTTTCTATTCATGTTGACGTGTCCGTGTGTCTATTTGTCCACGTGTGTGTTGAAATTACCCTTATGAATTTTAATTTTTTGCTGGTTGCTTCAAGGGCACTTTTCTCTCTTTTCTTGTTGACAGATTTTTCTTTGTAAAGCGCGGTGAGCCTGGTTTTTGCTGGGGAACTGCGCTATAAAAGCTCACATTATTATTATTTTTATTAACGATGTGACTTTCTTTGTTCTTTGTTATAAAACGTCAGAACTGATATCCGAGTTCAACTGTAATAACCCCAAACCGTCTGACCAGAACACTACTTCGTTCAATAAGTCGCAAGCAGTCGTTCTAACACAAGACTGGGGAACTACGTCGAATGTGTCCACTGAAGTACAAGACTGGGATGCTTCTACAGAATGGAGCGTGAAGCTAGAGCAAAGTACTTCTGAAATGTCAGCCAGAACACGAGACTGGGGTAAAATGTCGACTGGAAACCTGGACTGGACTACGTCTCACGTGTCAACTGGAAACAAAGACCAGACTACGTCTCACGTGTCGACTGGAAACCAGGATTGGACTACGTCTCACGTGTCGACTGGAAACAAAGACCAGACTACGTCTCACGTGTCGACTGGAAACAAAGACCAGACTACGTCTCACGTGTCGACTGGAAACAAAGACCAGACTACGTCTCACGTGTCGACTGGAAACAAAGACCAGACTACGTCTCACGTGTCGACCGTAAAGCGAGACGGGACTACATCTTGGGAAATGTCTATCGAAGACTCATCGTCTCTGTCTCCTCATAAACATGTGCGTATAGTCATACTTCCTTTTGCTCTTTGTCTGCAGGACGATTACATTTCTGCTCTGTTGTCCTGTTCACCAAATGTGAGACACAATTTAATCATCTCTCAATTATTTTCACAATCTTGTTTATAATAAGTAGTCATACAGTGCACTCTACGCTGTGCTTCTAAATCTTTTAACATTCTTATGTGGATATGTTATTTTTGACATCAATGTAAATGAGTAAAACGAACAGAACAGAAGGAAGAAAACACAATCTTTTTGTACACTCTTTCAAATAAAAAATTTAAAAAATAGTTAAAGCTAGAAATGCAACATATTTATTTACACTCGCAGTTAGATGGGTGTTGTATTATTACAGGTATGTGTACGACATGCAATTAAAATGTAGCGTTAAGTGGAATTGCAACTAAAGGTGAAAATTACTAATCATCTCTGTTTATCATCACGTGAATAAAACTCTTATACGAACTGTATGTTACCCCCTCCCCATCAATTTTGAATTTCTCTTCTAGTACAGAGAGAACAAAATAATTATTCGAAGAAGCAGACTTACCAGCGAGGTTGAGTGTAGCGACGAGCATTATAGTAACAACCCTTTTGTTTCTTTATAGATTCCTTTAGGGAACACTTACTTATAAGTCACTGTGCAGCAAAAGATGAGAACTCGCTCCCTTTCCATATCCGCTACCTACCTACACTTGAATCCCTTAAATGTTCACTGAAAACGCACCTTTTCTTAACCATCTCTTCTAACAACATGTTAGTCCTTTCTCCCACCTTCCCCCCTCCCTTTGCTCTTATTGCTACTTACCTACTCATCTTCTTTTGCAAAAATCACGATTTTTTTCAGTCTTCGTTATTTGGCTTCTCTTTGTGTTTTTTTTTTAATTTGTCTTTTATTCGTAATCAGTACTTTTGTTTATCCTTCCGTCGTTCATATGTTGTTTGTTTATTCTTCTGTCGTTCGTATCTTGTCCTTTTCTTGTTCTGGCTCTTAAGCGCTTCGAGTGTGAGTATGCGCTGTACAAATCTTGCGTTGATGATGATGATGATGATTATTTTACGTATATCTATTGTTCTGTGCATACTGTCAATTATTCTACTCTGATCAGATGGTGACCTACTCGATGACACACGACGTGCGTGTGAAGAAGCCTTACTGCGCATGTCGATGCGACGAATCAGCCAGCAAACTAAACACAACAGACGTCGAGGTGAAAATAACTCAGACGACCAGGGAGTTATTAGTACAGTCATCTTTTCTGGGCAAACAGACCCGAAAGAAATCCAGCGCCTCTGACGACCGACTGTCTTCTGTGACCTTAGGGGTCACGGGCCTTGCATGCCTTCTTTTGGCATTTGGATTAGTCATCTCCTGCGACCTTTATCGTGTGTGTTCCTTTTTCTTCACAACGCGAGCAAAATGGGTTGAGAGACGAATGCTGAAAGAATAAAGCTTGAGCCCCTCATATCGGTCTGTTAGCAGACACAAGGGTTGTGGTCTCGGGCCGTCAATGGTCGTGTCGTCATTGTCATTACAACATTTGTACTGTGCAAGGATTGTACTCGTTTATCTACCCTGTTAACCTACTTCTGATGGATAAATCTGCAGGCAGCGGCTAGAATCCTGTATTAATAGTTACCACTCAACCATTTTTACAGCCGTTAGTTTTTGGAATAGGGGCCCCGGCCGCTTCTAATAACTTTTTACCAAAATTGATGAATATTGCGGCGACAGGGATTAATCTAGTTGACTGTAAGCAAACACGGAATTTATATTTTTAATTTATAATCTCGACAAACGATGATGGCACAGAAGTTTGTTAAATACTTAGGAATTTATAGATACAATAAATACTAAAACTGTTTATATAAATGCTGAAACTGTTGGAAGCTTTGGGGATGTTAAGATAGGAGTTCGGGACTAAAACTGTCTGGTCGGCGGCTTGCAGAAAAATAATATAACAGAAGGTTTCAATGGTGAAGCATTTTCATTCCATGATTGCAGTCTTTTTATTTCAACAGCGATTTGTCACTATATTAATGTCAAAAGTGCTACGTGTATAAATGGCGGAAACAACCTCTTGTTTTTCTTTGTTGAGCTTTGTCGGGTGGAAGTATAAGTGGAGGGCTTCTTGCTTGAAGCAGTAATTGTTACTAGTCCCTGTCTTTCCTTCGAATAAGAAACGTTTTTCTTGTAAAACATCAAAGATCACGTTTGACTTAATTTGTTTAAATGCATTTTTTCAAGCACTATGCATGTTTTTAGCAGATAAAAACGCTAATGAATTGCTATTATTTTTGCTATTATTATTGTTGTTGTTGCTGCTGTTAGATTTGTGTCCCTTGAATTAAGAAAATAAATTTCTAAACATTTTATTACACGTATTTCTTATGTCGTTGTTTACCTTCAAGAAAGCTTTTGTGCTTTTTTCTTTCCTTGTCAATGAAGTTTCATCCGTCATACCGAAGACTTCTTCAGATGTTTGATGTAGATGTTCCCTGCTCGTAATTCTGTTTACCATGAATTTTTTTTAATGTTTTCGTTTAATGAATTTTTTTCTTATTTTTGTCGGAATGAAGGACTAGAAAGAGAGATAAATGTTCATCTCTGCGGTCAGGTCGCGTGCATATCCATAATTTTCACAGCAAAAGTAAACGTCACCATGCAGTTAAAGGGAAGCAAATACGACGACGTCTTGTCTTTGATTATTTCCCTTGCAGCAGTAGCCAGAATGTTTGCCGTAAACAACGAGTTCTCTCTTCCCGGACGCCCATCCCTCTAATCCCCATAGTTTCTAGATTTACCATACTGTCTGTTCATCACATTAATAAAAATGCACACACACACACACACAAATATTACTAAAACTAAAAACAAATAGAAGGCAAAAAAATGAAAGAAAAGAAGCTGATGATGATGATGATGATGATGATGATGATGATGATGATGATGATGATGACAAAAGAATGTTCGGGGTAAAAGAGAAAGAATTATAGCAAAAGCGGATGTTTGAAAGCAGACTAAACAGAAAGTTACTGGCTTTGTAGGAATCATTATAAACGTCGCATACTGACTCCGATGACTGAACGACTTTTTTAGGGGAAAGGTGATTGAAAGGCAGTCGATCTCACCTCAGTCAATCCTATTCCTCGCAAAACTAATCTGTATCCACAGCATCATTATTAGACAGAACAAATAGCAGTGATATGTTTTTGACATTCACACAATTTTTTCTTTCATGCATCATCTGAAAAGCCACGTCGGTTCAATTGGAACTTTGCAAAAACCGTTTTATACTGCATGTACTGGACAAGGGGGATCCAAAACAGAAAATACTTCTGCAAGTATCTGAATTCTTCGCGGAAGAAAGGACTAGAGTTTGACTATAAAGCGTATGTTAAAGCCAACAGAACAATGCGTCTGCTGGCTGCCAACATTTAGCCTCGTCTAGACGCCAAATCTGACTTTCAGACCTTTCCAGAAGCCACGGTCAATGGAGTTTCGTGTCCAAAATAAGGAAACAGAAACATTCATAAAGGCGACCAGACGCCTGCCAATGTTGTGTGAGGAGTGCAAAGGAACTGCCTTCCTCAACGCATAATTTAGCTACAGGTTGCGTGACTACAGACCAACATTTCCACATCAACTTGCAGGGTATTTTTTAAACAAATTATGGACACTGTGCTTCTCACTAAAGAACGCGAGTGCAAATGACAACACCAGCTGAGGAAGACAGTTTCACAATTTTCAGTCTTGGCCATGAGGTAACTTGGAGTAACTTATTGTGAGTTTGTTAGTATAGTAAAGAGTTTAACTGAGGTTCTTGTCCCCTGTTATACATCGCAGTGTACATTGTAGACTGTAACCACATATGATGACATAAACCTAGAAATACTCGCACATTATTTGAGCAATGTACTAACAGCAGTGAGCAGTCTGCTAAGTTCACAACTCTTACAGTTTCATAACAACTGGAGTCCTGCTTAAACAAACATTGCCTCGACGAGAGGGGAGACCTAGGCCATCTCCCTGGAGAAAACCGTGCTACAATGGTTTATTGTTGAACATTAAACTAGCATAACCCAATAGGCACTTGCACAGTGATGCAGTGTGTGTGAAAGGGTCTTTGTCTTCTTGCAGCCATGTGTTGCTAGGTAAGTGGGAGTTTAATGTAATCTATTATTTGTCCCCTCCTGTCCAGGTGGACATCTTCTTTGATTCTGGATTAATTTACGTACATAAAAGACGATCAAATAATAGGTCTACAGCTGCCATATAAGCAAACAAAAACAATCTCTACTTAACTGGGCAAATAATGTCGAGCATTTTATCACGGGATGCAGTGTGTTACAGAAGGAAACGGGATGGATGAGGTGAGTGGAGAAGATGGTGGGGAGGTAGGTAAGGCAGCATGGTCCGACCAGGTAGCTGGTCCGTGTGTGTTATCATTTTAAATAACTCTTTCACTAGCTGTCCTGATATGGTGGCGTACAGGGACTAGCTACCACCCGGACAATGCCGACTAACTTACCTGCCTTAATTTATTCCCTCATCATCCCATTCCCCCCCCCCCACGTGACAAAGTGCACTCGGTGATAATTTGACTCAGTTTCAGACATAGTTTACTCTTCATCCCTCTTTGTCCTAAGTTCCGTCAGTCTGCCAGGCTACCAGGCTTGTTGTCACGACCACCGCGCAGTGTGTCAGTCACTCAATCCTTTCAACACATACACGGAGCCTGACAAATACGTGTTCTTGCACACAAATTAAAAGAAAAGAATGATTTGCCTAACGAGTCTCTCTGCTTTACTAAGCATGAATACAAGAAGAAAACAAGAAAAATACACAAATGAAAGGTCAGTTAAAAAAACGATTCCTACATCCAGATTACTTTAAAATGATAAAATCCCTAACCTTTGAGTCCTGCCTTTCTGAATATCTACAAGAATACCTACTCACCTAATCCATCTATATACTCCTAAACGTCCTAACAAATTCTTCTTTTAATTCCTACCCTACTTGTCTTTCCGTCCTAAACCTCTCCCTTCTCCTACCTGACTACTAACTGCTGCTCGCGCTCTCTCTCTCACGTCATTTCCTTCACATTTTTACATCACTCATACACGTCTTCCGAACAACTGACGTCATTCACGCTCTTTCGTTCTTCCACATTAATCCTTATAAAATGTCAGCTTAATCACGATACAATCAATAACTAATAACAATGATACCTGACACTTGTAAATGAGTTGTTGTTTTTCTAGTTTTGAGACAATTTGACAAATACCCAAATACTCATCCAATACAGCTTGCTTATATTCGTCATCCAATTTTCCACTTGCACTGATATTCTACTGCGGGTTTTACTATTTAATTCTACTTTAGTCATTTTATACTTTCTGTAATTTATTATTATTTTATTTTCCTTCACTTTTACATCATTCAGCATTTGCTGTGGTTATCATTAATGTCTGAATTGGCAGCCGCCTCTGTTCATGGTGTTGCTGAAGGAACAAAACAAAACAGAAAAATGTTTGCTTCTGACAGATGTTTCAGTTGTGCACGAAGGAAGGAAATATTGTATTTCATGCATCTGTTCAAGAAATGTTTCTGACCATCTTTTCTTGTCACGCTTTCCCAGCAATTAATAATCGCATTATTTTTCTGCAACCCGAGCGAACATTTCTCTCGTTAAACAAAAGTTTATTTGTTCAGACCAGTTGTAAGCAAAAGTATGTCGATGCAGCTTATGCTCTGGTGATGGCGAAGACAATCTATGGCTGCTACTTGGATGTTTAAACAATACAATAACAAAGCATGACAAACGAGCCCTAGAAACAGTTGATGTAAAATAAGCTGCTGCACGATGCCAGGAAAACGGGTTCGAGTCAACAAGCAGCCTGCCTATGAAATCAAAGATGTCTTTACACAAAACAAAATGGATTTTGTGTCGTCTGCACTGTCCTCACTTGGCAGTTGCAGGGCTTCCCCCCCCCCCACACTCCGCGTAGGCTGGTGGTCTGGTGTAGACAGAGACTCGAAAGACCGAAAAAAAAACTTTGAAGTACATGAAAAACTGATCTTATTCATAACACTTACAGCTGTCAAAGGATAAAAGTCTGGGAAGCACTGAGCTCTGTTATCGATACTAATTTGGGACGGAATTAAATGATGGCCAGGCTTGCAAGTAAATAAAAACAAATTAAATGGCAGGTGTCAATGAACAAGTAGCAGTCAAGAATGTAGATGAAAGAGGTCAGCATGTTGTCACTGAATTTTCCTCGTTCACGCGTGCGAAAACACACACACACACACACACACACACACACACACACACACACACGCACACACACACACACACACGCACGCACACACACACAGGCACGCACACAATTTTTTTGATAAATTTAGCAGTTGCTAGACGAGCAGCAAGAGAAGCAGGATTACATCGATGATGATAGCGACGATGTTGGCACGAGGAGTAGGATGGGTGTATGAGGAGACTTCCATGCCCCCGATACAATTACATCTGGAGTTTCCATGATTTTATTAGTGGACGTGTTTAGAGACCGCACAGCGCCATCACAGGCCTGCGAGGCGTCGGCGGGTGGTGTGCGTGTGCGGGCGGCTAACACCAGGTGACAGTAATGTGTGTCTGGCAGGTTGGTAGGTGGTTCAAATCTCATTGTCGGCCTAGTCCCGTCGGAAGTCATTACGATGTTAAATGTTCGACCACAGGCGTGCGCTGGTCTCTCACACTTACTAGCAACGGGTGTAGGTGGCGTGCCCCAAGGAAGGGCGTGGCTCTTTTACACGCATGCGCTGCAGAATCTTCCAGTATGTCTGTTTTGTCCTTCCCTACCATCCACCCACATTCCTCCCTATGTGATATGTCTCGTCTCTGATCTCTTCTTCATCTCCATAATCGCATCTCTCGTTTATCTCATTTTTTAATCTTTCGTCTTATTAACCTCTTAATTACTGACATTTTATCTTTCGCAAACTTTGCTCTCTCTCTAATCTTCTACCTCTATTTTATCTCGCTCTTTTTAATGCTTCATCTCTCATTTATTTCTCCCTCTTTCATCTTTCATTTATCTCGCACTCCATCCGTCTCTCTCCTTATTTCTCTCATTTTTGTCTCTCTCATCCCCTAAATCTACTGTGTACCTCAATAATAATAATAATAATAATAATAATAATAATAATAATAATTTTTATTCAGTTTTTTTGGAGGCCATCTGGCCCATGTCAACATCACATACGGTTGGTTACATGCATGTTAACAGTGGGTGGCTGTACAAAATCAACTTTTCTATAGTGTTTGCGACTTCAACTTAATATTAAACGATACAATGACATTCGATACTGCGCGATTATATGTACACTGTCATGGTTTTTCTCAATTTCAGATATTCTGTTTTGTATTGGGCAACATTAGGACCTACATTTCTCTTAAAGTTCTTACACCAAAGGTCGACCTTAGAGGAAAAGAGGAATGTATGACTTAACAGTGGAATATATCTATCACATGTGGCTGTATATTCCAGGTATATTAGCAAACATTGGCACAGCTCACACTCAGGTTTGCTGCTGGTGACAGTGATCTCATCAAGCGATAAACAATTGCTTCTTAAAAGACACAGTATGTTGCAATGATTAAATCCGGATGATAGTCACATTTATTTCAGACAGTCTTTCTTTCTCTTGCTAATCTTTTGTTATCTTACTTGCTGTCTCACTAACCTCTTATCTCTTATACACTGTCAACAACCCTTCAATGTCTGAAAGAAGATTTTGACTTGCTTACTGTGATAATTCCAGAGATAACTAAATTGGAATCAGTTTCTCAATCACCATGACAGTTTCTCTAAATCCCTTGGTTTCCAACTTCAGTCAGCCGTGAACAATAAACTCCTGGGGAAGCAGGACTCGAGAACCTGGGAGCTGAAGAAGCAGACAAAGAGCAAGTGAAGACGACCCAGAAAGGAGAAGCCGCCATTACGTTTCGGTGCCTACGATCCTCGGCTATGGTTCTCCTTGTTGTCTGTACACAGCTAGACAGCTAACAGTCTCATGCATTTCCCTAAAGAAAACAACTTTCAGCATTGCACTTGAGAAGAAAAGCAACCTTAAAACTTCACTCAAGCATGTCTAGTGTGAAATGCTGCAAGCTTAGACCAACAGACATCACCCGAATGTTACAAAATGAGTACTAATCGAAGTTGGGCATTTACAATTTTATGAAAAACGGAATATTAATTTATGAGCGCTTCGACACAGCTCAGTCCACACCTTGTTTTTTCGTCTATAGAATATGTTTCTCTGTAATGGAAGACCTATTAGATAATTTGAAAAAAGAAGTATTGTCATATCGGGCAGATACGATCAACTTCCTACAATTTTCAGTACAGCGTTGGAAGAGTTCAAGAAATAAGAAGAGATTACAAGAGACTGAAAATCAGGAAGAGATTACAGGCATCTAGGAAATAGTGTCACAGGACTATAATAAACATTCTTTATTTCCAGTATTAATTTCTTCCATCATCTTACCGATGTCCTTCCTCTCTGATGAACACGTGGTCCTGCATGCTTTGTCCGGAAGATGAACATCCACAGTTTTTGCTGGAGATGATGATCGTTGCAAAAACTTTCCTTTTCAGTGATCTTTCATGCTGCTGTGGACCTCTTTCTGCCAGAAGATATATTAAAAAACAATTTCTAACAATGTAAAAATATTGTTTCTCAGCATTTCTAGTTGAGGATGGTAATTCTAGATTATTTACTTGATAACTTGACAGATTCTTTGCTTTGGGCTAGGAGCGCATATTCTGAATTGAGCAGGTGAAGCATGTTTTGATAGCTGAAATCGCCGAAAGCAACCTTCCATTGCAACTCGTTATTCTGGAAAAGGTCAAAGCAGCAAGCAAAAGCAATGATTTTGCTGTCTTCATAAACCTTTCAGATCCAGAGTAATTGGATTTCTTGTCAACAAGTGGAAAATAAGCAAGACCAAGAAACACAAGCAATACCGAAGGAAAAGCTAGCACATGATGCACATCAGGGGAAGGAACTGTCAGTTATGCATGGTTATTATGCGCGTAGTTTGGTTCTTACATAGCAACGTGTCGGCTGGTGCGTTCAGCTTATTACAGCCAGTTTGTAATATATATATATATACACACAAATGGACTGGCGAAAAGCTGGAGAGATTGAAAAATAGATTAGATGTTTATCTCTTTGTTAATGTAAGAGATTGCAAACCAAGAAGAGATTACAGGCATCTTGAAAGTACATCGTGGTAGAATGATCAAAGCTAAAGATTCTGGAACAGGGATCAAAATGGACAAGGAAATACAGTATAGAGGGGAAAGCCAATGAATTGTTGACATTGCTGTAATGTTGTAATGGCTAGAATAAGAAAAACTGCTAGAAGGTTTCGGTAGCTCGGGAGGGATGTGACCGGAAGTAGAGAGAAGGGACAGAATGATGGAGGTGGCTAAGCAGGAGGCTTCATACAAGTAGACTTGTCCTTAGTTTCTCACAGTAGTGTGGAGTCAATTTTATTCGCTTATTTTTAATAGAAAATCAGACATGGCTTGACCTAAAGTCTAGCTTGTAACCTCACAAAAGGTTGTAGCCAGTGCGAGAGCTTTAATGATATGATTGTGAGACGAGGCTATGTTTGTGACTGAGAAACTTGAGGGCTGGAATGCATTTCAGGTTTTTAAACTGTCTTAAATCGCTGGTCCTAAGTGCAAGTTGACTTTGCTAGGCTTGATCTCTCTCTCTTGAAGAGAGAAGTTACTTAAGATTCGTTTTTAATATCTCAGATGAACACCAGACAACAGATGTTGTGGAAAGTTAAGCCAAGAAAACGTGGGCTTAACGTGAAGAACGGCTGAGGACCGCGTGCAGCCAGCCCCAGGTGAGAACTATGGGAAAGAACCTCGGTCGTTTGCTCATATCAGCAAAAATGTATATTTTAATAAACTAAATATTCCTTTGAAAATAAATGTCCACTGGGGAGGTCTTTTAATCTCTTGAATGCAATGGCGTAGGAAGATGATCGACTTGGGGGGAGCAATCTCCACGCTGACAGTAAACAACCTTCACACTTGAACTTTACAAAAAAAAAATAAAGAAGGGAATGGGGGTGCGTGAATGCAGCGATACACACACACGCGCGTACACGTTAGTAGCATCAGATCATATGGTGCTTTTAATATTAAACGACAAAACAACACTCAACAAGAAACAAAACTCTTTGAAAAAATGACTCACCCACTTATCACAATCACAAGAAATTATGTAATATTCAGAATAAGATATTTTAGTGTCATATTAATCACAATCAAGGTTTGTATGTCAGTATGCAAAAAAAGAAAAGTAAAAAGTCATGAGTCTTCTGTGATTAATGTCTTTGTTTTCTAGTAAAGTAATGTTCCTTTTTCCTTTTTTTTAGATCGAGGGATAGATGTCAAAAGGCATCGTTTTTGCTGATTCTATTACCTGGTAAATAAAGATGTGTCCTCTCTCTCTCTCTCCACTACTTTTTTTGTACTTGGTAAAGAACCCCATCTCAAGCACTGGGTCGGCGAGTGGGGCGTGGGGGTCGGCAAAAAGATATTCTTGTTCCCTCTTACCCTACTGCTTCCTATACGACTGGAGTGCACTGCATCCTTAGGTTGCCGCAGATTTTGTTTTAATGAGGGAAGTGTGTGATCGACATGTAGAGCAATTGTATAAAAAAAGAAGAAATAGGTCAACAAATGGACAAAATCACAACACTCCTCCTCTGCGCACTCGATGAGATGCACAGTGGAACAAAGAGATCGTCCGAGACCGGAAGTATGACGACATCAAACATGGACGCTTCTCCATCATCATACATGTCCATAATGATACAGTACTAATTTTATTGGTAAACTGTTAACAGCTTTCAGTATTTTTATTTCAGAAATCGTGTGGTTTGCTCCTCTTCTATGTCTTCCATCGTTGTCTCCTTAATTAATGTTATGTGAAGTGATTTACACAAAAGCGTGCTTTGGGAGATGAAAGGGGTTTTCCTTGAGCTCCTTGTCTCTCTTCTTCACACACACACACACACACACACACACACACACACACACACACACACACACACACACACACACACACACACACACACACACACACACACACACAATTTTGAAATATTATAGCCCACTTCATCTGTTCCCAACACCGGGTGAAGCACCACTTGCACATATTAAACTTAGTGTTTCAAACAAACTTAGTGTCCTTACAAACAAAATGACTCTGAAGACCAAATGCAATTTATGACTTTAATAAAACTGTCTTTTTGCTTCTGGTTCATCGTTTATCATGAAACTTTAAATTTCCCCTCGCATTTTGATTTTCATTCGTTTTGCAGTTTTATCTATCCAGAATATGATAACATGCTTGCAGAAGTTGTATCCTCTATGGGTTTTTATTTTTGAGAATTAAATGTGCGCAGCCTCGGTACACCCCGTGTCCCGTGGTGGTGATGCGAATGTAATCAGCATAGCGAAGATGGTAACTCAGTGTAAGCATTGGGAGGGAAACTAAAAGCATGAGTGTCAAATAAGATTGAGAAGTAATGGAAATGATTTATCATACCAGCCCGTTTATTTAATAGAGGATAGAACACCCACAGAAGGTGCCTTGTAGTTCTGGACAAATGTATTTTAGACCTCTAGCAGCCTCGACATCTTCAAAAGAAAATCCGACAACAGTGAATGTAGGCTCATCGCAGCACAGGTAGAAAGAACCCGTTAATAATCTCTTCTTGGTGATCAAGGAACTACTTCCCCAGAAACTGGTCGGTGGCTTTGTTATCGTCAAGTCTGAGGCTGGTGGAGGGTGGAGAGGGGATTCTTCGTGTCTTGCCTTCAATTTTGCCGTCTGCTGCCAATGTGTGGGCGTTGTGGGTCTTCCAGTTTGGATGAACAGGGAATCGGAAGCAGCCTGAAACCTCTCGTCTGCTCGCGGAGGTTGTAAAACACTAGCTTATTCATGTATGAAGAAGAGGAGGCCATTAAAACTTTGTGTGTAGGAACAAAGGGAGTGGTATAGGAACACGCTTACCTCAATCATTACCCCAGTGGTCTCTACTTAAACTCACCCTCAAAAGAGTTGTTTGTGACCTATTTAGTGTTGTTTACGACCAGCTTTCTTTCTAATATTAATTTATTCTCTTATGTTTCACATTCATCTGCATTTTTAAATAATGGTAGAAAAGAGAAAATAATTCAATTAGGCCAGCGTAGCAGGTTAAAGAAGTTTTGATTTCTACATAAGGGTACATCATCGTACATCAAGCTCAAATATTTAAGAAGGCAACAAATTATTATTATTATTATTATTATTATTATTATTATTATTATTATTATTATTATTGGGCTATCTACCAGTATACGATATTGCTACCAAAATTCAGTGAATATTTCCTTGCTATGCCTAGGTTGTCAAGGTTACAGATGACAGGAGAGCGAGAGCATGAGTTAATGAGGCCTGTCTGTATACTTTCGTGAATCACAATGTTGGTCCCTTTTTAGTTCATGGCAGTGTTTGTCAACGTGTGTCGAGAGAACTGACGAAGATTATTTACTTAGAGTTTGGGGATTAACATCTTGCTTTTGAAGTTAACCTTAGTGTCTCGGTGCACTAAAGCTTTCTTCACACTTTGATAGTCAACGACATGCAGTGTAAAGTTACCTTCTAGTCTGTTCCTTTTGATACACTTCTGGACATCTTTTATTTTGTAACGTGTGTAAAATCCTTCAGATACTTATTAGAAATCAGTGTATGGGACGTGGGCGAGACAAACAGAAAAAGATGGCTGAGTAACATTAAGGTGTGGACAGGTCGCTGGCCAGAGGACCTTCTAGAAGGAGCCCAGGAGAGGTCCAGCTGGCGCCCCTATACTTAGTTTCCTGCAGCTCATGATGTCCACCCAACTACTGGAAACAACTAAGGGACAAAGATAGAGTGATTCAGTCATTATGTTCACAAAGATCGCCCTTCCCTGAATATTTATTACTAATTTTTTGAATGTGCTCCTACACTGCCTTTATGTCTTGCGGTATAAATAGCTGATGTCAAAGAGAGAAACTATTTTTTTCATTTTAGTCTTGACTAACTGAAAGGTGACTGCAGTGGAAGAGGAGCGATAACGAATAAATCAAGTTATTATTAGGGACAGACAGAAAGAAAGACAACTAATGAGGAAGAAACGAAAACAAATTTAGTTTGTGCAAACAAAGATGAACTAATTTGCCTTGTAAGGCGCTGAGTTCTAAAAGTGGACACCAGACAATCCATGGCTTCAAATGGCGCCGCGAGCTCTGAATGGTGAGGAATTGTAGCCCCGAGTCTCTTTAGAAGATAATAACAGTGAACAGGGTGCAGGCAAGATATTAGTCCCTTTGGTTACTGCACAGACAATAATATTGCGGCCTTCTCAACACGGACACAGAAAAAAATCACAAAGCTTTTCCTACATCAAGGGGAGAGAAAAGAAATGAAAAGA
Source organism: Marisa cornuarietis (assembly GCA_004794655.1). Classification (NCBI taxonomy): domain Eukaryota; kingdom Metazoa; phylum Mollusca; class Gastropoda; order Architaenioglossa; family Ampullariidae; genus Marisa; species Marisa cornuarietis. Next base: position 2,984,088 of record SMMW01000635.1, on the reverse strand, counting down.
GAAGAAATGAAAACGTGATAAAGAGCGGGAGTGAAGGACACACATAGACACAAACATGTTTACAAGAAACACACAAAAACAGAGATAGACAAGAGAGAGTAAAAAGAAAAGGAGGAAGAGAGGAGAAGGAAGTTAAGGAAGACAGCCACTTCCACTCATCCTCCCGCTCACTGTTTTTCGAATTCAGTCTCCGCGGTGCAAATGGCGGTGGCGTCAGGAGTCTCGTGCCGTGACGAGCGTGACCACCGCCGGGTGCCGGCCTCCATCAACTTCCTTGTGACCAATATGGATGACAGCGCCACACGACACATATTACGATGGCACTTTGTGTCAGCATGCTGCAGAACAAAGTGGCTTTAAACAGCAAAAAAAAAAAGAAAAGTAAGAAAACGAAGAAACAACAAACAAAACTCCTGTAGGGCCTAACGTTTTTATTTTATTTAACTTTTCTCTGGCATTTGTTTCAACAGTCTCCAAAACTGCAGGTTGTTGTGTATCAGCTCTCTTTCTTCTTACCCGCACGCAAGAAAGACCAACAAGATCTGTACACTTTTCAGAAGAAACATTAGATTACCCAGAATTTTTACTCATTTTTCAAAAAAAAAAAAAAAAAAGGCGTGATAAGATTTTTGTCTTTTGCCCCACCTTTATTTGCCAGTCTGATAGAAAGATGTTCAAATTCATGTAACTTTAAAAATTATTGATTCCGCTCCCTGACACGTGGAACTACGAGATGATTGTCCTACAGGCAAAGGTCAGAGGTCAAGTAATGTCGTAATGTCTGCGAGCTTGGAGAGTTGCCTTCCAAACACCGATTATGTTACCACAGTTGTTTGGCTTCAGGGAAACTCGCTTCGGTGCACCGCAAAAAATCAACAGTGGTGTTTGCAGTCATGCAGAATTCGTTTAGCGGCTCCACACACGTGAAGGGATTTATGCCAGGCTAAACACACCCGACTACACTAGGGGGTGCATTCAGAACATTCAGTAAGGTCTGTCGCAGAAGGAGATTTTTTTCAGGGGAAAAAAAAATCAACATCCTTGAATACCCACAGAAAAATTATCCAGGGCTTGGTAGGTGTTGTAATCGTTTTCTTGCTGGAAGTCGAATTCACGAAAGATTTTTCTTCAACTGAAGCAAGATACAAGCCTAAGGTGCAGTAGCTGAGGAAAGTGAGTCATTATGCCTTCACTTTAATAAAAGTAATTGAAACTAGTAGAGATTATTGTCATCTGCGTGTGAGTGTGTATATCTATATAGATATCAAAACAGAAATGACATAATCCTAGCTATTTAAATATGTTTTATTTTATGTATTTAAAAAAAAAATTTAAACGTGTCGACATAATAGAATATTACAAATCTTTGACACCGAAATTTTGTTGCCGAGAATGCATTCAACTTTCTTCTCTTTAATAATATTATGTCCAAATTATCCCCGGATAAAAATGTTTACTAGGTGAAAGACTAAGGAATTTTGAATAATAATAATAATAATAATAATAATAAATCTTTTATTAAATAAAATTTTCTAGGCGAATGAGTAACAAATCTTTAAACTTCACAAAAAGACGAGGACTTTATATGTATTTTACTTTTCTTTTTTTTTCTTTTTTTGGGGGGGGGGGTAAGATGTGAGTGACATTGTCAGTCTTGATTCAACACTTTCAGTTTATTTCTAACTAGTGATGACCTCATCAGTCAGACCTTAACTATCAGAGTAATCTAAGCAACAAGATCGTCTAGAGTTAGACATGTACACTGTGAAAGCCTGTAGGAGTATGTACATCATGCTGAGTGTAGTACTTCCCAGTGTAATTAATACACAAAATTATTCAGTTTGTGGAGAGCCGAGCATGTCTTCCTTGCGCGGGGTGGCGATGGTGTGGGGGTATTTAGCCCCAGATCCCACAAACTTTTAACTTCTCCATAATGTTTGCAGTGAAGCACAAGCAAGAAAATCGAAAACATAAATGTATATTTTGAATAGGATGCGCAATTATGCGTGGAAGTGCAGACACTGAGGCACTCATCCTTCTCTCTCTTCCCCCTTCTTTTGGTCTCTGTCTCTCTCAGATACACTGCCAAGTACTAGGGATTCCTGAAGTCCGACAACCCATCAGCAGGGATGTCAGTCTCAGCATCATACGCTCTCACAAGCCAGGAGGAAGAATGCCACGCAGACGTCTGGGAGAGGATTAGGAAACTTAGCACTTTTTTTCTAGCATCGCCCAAAGAATAAACTGATTGAAACTTTAAGACTTAGCTCTTGTAGAACTGTCCTTGGCCTTACAAGAGTACAGAATATGCTAACTAAGCCTGACAAAGATGCTTACATGCATCTTTATTGCTGACCTGTATTTCTTTTACCTAATACTTTGTTGTCCTCCTCCTCCTCATCATCATCACTTTGGTCTTTGCTGCGTTTTGTGTTTACATGAAAGAGGACCAAGATATGTGGTCAATAAAAGTGCAGCTTCCCCACTGTACCATTCTGTGAATAAATTCGTTGCAGAAATAACCCTCCCTGTGATATTTTTTTTACTCTCGTTTGGGTGCTAAAATATATCAACCGGCTAAACTTAGCTGAATGATAATTATATCTAAGACATTCATCAAATTTATGACCTACCTGGCAAAATACCTATTAGCAAATGAGTCAGTTCACTGCCGGCGGTGTTTCTGCACATTAGTTGACTTGAAGATGTACAGCCAGAAAGGAGGACTTGCGCCACTAACGAGACGACAAGCTTCCCCCGGGCACAGGAGGGGACATTTTGAGCTTCGTCCACAAAGATGTTTCATCTTCACCGTCTACGAGCAAGTCGTCTTCAAAATTTGATCGATTTTAAGTCTGGTGTTTGCAGTCGAAGAAGTGAATATGAAGACTGAAAAAGGTGGAGGGAAATTAATGTTTCACGCCAAGACAGCAACTAAGGCTTTATCGCGACAAAGAAAAAGAAAAAATGCTTCAGGTGTAGAGAAATGAGAAATTGTAGATATAAACCAATAAAGCAACTCGAAATAGCATCGCTGCTTTTGTGGCATGTTTAAGACAGTTGTTTATCAGCGTTCATCTGGCCCTGTCCTCCATGTAGGAGAGTGGGATCAACAGTCACTATGACACTGCTGATATGACCTGGTGATATGACACTGCTGATATGACCAACTGCTGATAAGACACTGCCGACATGACCTGCTGATATGACCTGGTCATATGACACTGCTGATATAACACTGCTGATATGACCTGGTGATATTACACTGCTGATATGACCTGGTCATATGACACTGCTGATATAACACTGCTGATATGACCTGGTGATATAACACTGCTGATATGACCTGGTCATATGACACTGCTGATATAACACTGCTGATATGACCTGGTGATATAACACTGCTGATATGACCTGGTCATATGACACTGCTGATATAACACTGCTGATATGACCTGGTGATATAACACTGCTGATATGACCTGGTCATATGACACTGCTGATATAACACTGCTGATATGACCTGGTGATATTACACTGCTGATATGACCTGATCATATGACACTGCTGATATGACCTGGTGATATGACACATGTTTCACGTGAACTGAACCAAGAGCGCCCCGTTCATTGAACGCATTTCACATGAGCTAAAGAGAAAAAAGTATTTTATGTGCGCCAAACAGAATATCACAGTTGATATCAACAACAACAACAACAAAATAATAAAATATAAAATTCTTCTGTTTGCACAAAATGTATTTTTACATGCAAGAATAGAAAATAGTATTCCTCGTGCACAGAACGATCAGACACGAATAGGAAGACCGCACGGCCCTATACAGACAGGATAAATGCGCGCCCCAATGTGTAGATCCTTTCACTGGTGGTCCAAGTCATCCAAGGTTCTTCGCCGAATAGTCAGCTGCTTCCTGCGACAGTCTGTGTGGCGAGATACAGCTGTGATACTACTCATGGCCCTCGTTGTGGAGGGACGGGCCGGAGACAGGGAAAGAGCAAGACCCTCGCTTGTGGACCAGACAGATAAGTACAGTTGACTCGGGGAGAGTCTGCTAAAGGGTCTTCGTGAAAGGAGTTCCGGTGATAAAAGAGCTTGTCCAGCTTGTCCATACTTCACTCACTCACTCACTCACTCACTCACTCACTCACTCACTCACTCACTCACTCACTCACTCACTCACTCACTCACAGTAATGGCGAGTAGTGGGCAGGATTCTTATTCCGCTAATGTTTGGCGTGTCAGACACTTTTCTGGAGAATCGGCTTTTCAGAGGAAGATGTCTATAAAAAAATAAAATACTAGTAATATTTGGCTTCACTTCGATACATTTGACCGCAAATACAAAATATACATTTGTGACATATAAAAGGGGAAACAGGTGAGATCATTATTTCTATTTGAGCGTATGATGTTATTGTATATTCTTTTATTCTTTTTATAACCAATAATCCTTAATATTGGTGCAGTGATGAACATGCTTACAGAAACATGTCAACCGATATTATTCTAATGAAAAGAATTATTTTTTCTAAAGTAGGAAGAGTCGAGAGTAAATTTAGTGTCACTAGTTTCCTACAAATGTTCCAGACAACACCTATTCCTGCAAGCACACTAGAGGCTGCAGCATCAACTTTAAGTAGAAACACCAAAGAAAACGGGGATGGGAGTGGCTGGAAATTTCTTTTCCTCAACCCAACTGGCACTGAGAGTTGTTGTGCGCAATTGCTAGGCGCTGCCTCTGAAATAAAATGGAAAAAAATGAAGATAAATGATCCAAGACAGGTGAGATGTATTGTTACTCCACTGCACACGGAGACTGTTCTCGATGTTTAAATCACAGAACGAGACCCTCGATCAGCATACACATGCAATATTGTGAGATGTGAGATATTTTGAGATCACTATATTGTGAGATCTTGTGAGATATTGTGAGATCACTGCAGGCGACTACACATCCACGCGCCTGCTGTCTGTTCAAAAAGTCACAAAATGTAAATTCACAGGTGTGAAGGGGTTAAAGGTGGGAGAATTGTTCGCCACTCGTAAACTGATCGTAAACACACGTGTACTTGGTACTTGGAGTCAGCACAAGCGTGTTGTGCAGCAAGACACGTGTGCTGGAGATAAATATAACCTATTTGTGCGTAAATACATGCTCATCTTGGGTAAATATATTCTTATCTTGGATAAACAATCCCTATCTTGGGTAAATACATAACTTCTTGTCCCTTTTTGTGTGCACGATCGTGGTCACACAAATGTGCTTCTATACGAAAAGTGTGTGTGTCTCTCTCTTTCTGTCTGTGTGTGTGTGTGTGTGTGTGTGTGTGTGTGTGTGCGTGTGTGTGTCGAGAGAGAGAGGGAGGAGGAGGGGAAAGAGCCGACTTCTTTATTCAGTGTTGCCTCCAAACCAAAATGAAACCGCAGTTTTGGAATTTGTATGTTTGATCTTGAATGTATGTAAGCATCTGATGTGTCTTATGTAGATATCTACCGTTTAATTAGCAAAGCCGGCAAAAACAAGGAGAACTTACCAAAAGGTATATGCATATAAAACACAAATTCAATTATATTAAGTTTTCACATTACAGATTGGGTTTTCTCTGGCGCACGTGCACTTACAATACTGAAGTTACCTGCACTTACATCTCACACGATAGATAGATAGATAGATAGATAGATAGATAGATAGATAGATAGATAGATAGATAGATAGATAGATAGATAGATAGATAGATAGATAGATAGATAGATAGATAGATAGATAGATAGATAGATAGATAGATAGATAGATAGATAGATAGATAGATAGATAGATAGATAGATAGATAGATAGATAGATAAAGAGCACGAAAGACCAAAAAACCAAAACAGGGAGATATTAAAACTTGTGTCTAGCAGACGAGTGGTAGAACAGGACAGAGTTAGTGAGTGGCCATGCCTAGCGGGCGGACGAGTGCATAATCAGACCCAACCCCCTGTGTTCATGTACAGGTAGACTTTATGCTTATCGGGGTGAGTGACAACTCACTGACTGCTGACTGTCCTACACTCTCAGGCCACATTCATCTCAATCAACTAAATGTGACAGCAACAGCTCAACAAACACAACGACAGAAGATCCATCATCATTACTGCACCCCACCTGGTCTCTCTCTCTCTTCCAGGCCTTCCACTTGTAATGTGCTTTAAGAGCACTCTAACACATTCAACAGCTTTGAAACATCTTTGAAAGCGTGTGTTTTTATTCATCAATAAAAAGGATGTTTCTATGGGATACTGAAATCCCTTTTTATGGGAGCAAAGTTAGATGTAGCTACTTACAAGTAACTTTTATCCACTGGTCTGTTGTTCAGTAAGAATTTGTCTTTTACTGGAAAGGTCTTTACACACAATGGTGGTCTGAAGTACGATGCCACTCCTTGCAACCAGAAAATAAGGTTTACATCTCATCTTGCATAAGTCGTCAAAGAAGAGGTCTAGTTATCATGATGCTCAACACCAGCGTTGGGAAGCCAGCTGCACAACCCATTTCCAATTTTAAACACTTTTAAGCCTTATATCTATTTAGATTCATGAAAACATCCACAACACCATTTTAGAACTGTATATTAAAACTAAAACTGTTTCAAGAAGATGTTTAAGCTGGACTTTCGCTCCCATCGAGACACTTTTCCGTAAACTCTTGTGAAACTCATCTAAATCGCAAAGGAGGGATTTTTGAAAAAAAAAAGTTTCAAATTTTGTCTTTTTAGACCAATTTTAAGTTTTAGAAATATGCTGTGCAATCAGCCCCAGAACTCTTCTTTTTTGAAAGATGAGGCTGCGGGGTTTCCAGAAAGAAGTCCCTGTATGTTACATCTTGAGCTACATGTGTCACCACATCGCCAGCAATGGCAGACAACGATGAAGTGGGATTAAAAGTACAGTTAAACTTTTGTCTGCTTTATTGTATTGTCATCTTTGTAACATACTGGCCCAGCCACTGAAATATTTTACCTGATGAGAATTCTATTTCATTTTAAGATAATTTAAACGAAAATTTTTTACAAATTATAAAAGCAAGGATGTCAACATTTAATTAAGCTCACGTGAATATTGTTTTCGCTGGAAGTGTGCGAGGACACGTTTTGCTGCGTGCATATAACTTTTTTATTAGCGGAGGTGTGAACGTTTAATTTTGCTTTATTTTTATGGGAATTTTAATGTTTAAATTACTTACCACTGTAATTATCTTAAGTGTAAAAATACAAAATGGATAAAAGTGAAATTTTCATAATGGAGGAATGTACAAAGGATTTTTGACTTAGTGCTCACTATCCGTTTTTCTCGTGAGACTACAAAATAAGGGTCGCCATCACTAAAGTAGAACAAATGTCAACTTTATATCTTGGGTCTTTATATCTTGGGGGGGACCGTGTAGTGAATTCCATTGTTTTCTGCAAAAGTGTTTAGTTCGAAGACCACGTGTTAGAAGGTTCAAAACAACATTAAATCTACCGTCTCCCCCCCCCCTCCGCCACCCGCCTCTGGCTCTGGGTGGCTTCATCTTCGTCACAGCTCTGGCCAGACAGCGCTGCCTACCGCAGGCGGGTGGAGCGTGGCAAAGGTCAGACTCGTTTTTGTGCGAGGATACAAACCGTTGGCTCTGCTTGAGCGGATGTGTCTAATGAAAGGAGCTGTTCTCGGAAACTTCTTTTGAGCTTTGACCAGACACTTATAAAAAAAAGAAAAACAGAGAAGAAAAACATCTTGACAGCTAATCCGCTCGCATAGGCACGGTGACACACACACACACACACACACACACACACACACACACACACACACACACACACACACACACACACACAAGTATGAGAGTCTGGAGGAAGAGCTGGAAATAGCGGTTGCTGAGGCCAGTGGTGTGAAAGCACCCATGCCAGAGGTAGCACAAGCACCTCTCCAATTAGTCGCCACCAACTAACGCGGGTCTGGCGACGGCCATCGGCGGCATCGCACAACCTCTCCATGGCTGCCTCGTTCTTTGCGCTTGACCGAGTTTCCTCCTGATCATAGCTCCCCACATCACCCGCCAACATTTGTCTTCAGACTCGTAGAGTAGGAAAAGAGAGGATGAGGTGGGCTCCCTGGCAGAAGGTTCATAAAAGTGTTTACTATTGTTACCGTTTTTGTGGTGGGCGAAGATGAAGCTTTTGAGCCGCTTTTGCTACCTTCACAGACAAACTGTGGAAAGGTTACACTTTTCTCCAGTGATGATACGGCTTTACTTTTATCTTGAGGTTTTTGTAGTTTTTTTAGAGTATTTTAGAGTATTTTCACCAACGTTCACACGCCGAGCAAAGGTCTTTTGACACAAAGTATGACAATGATGATAGTTGCAGATGGAGTAAGTGACGGGCCCTGGACTGAGCCTAGGTAAGTCAGAGGGCGTTGGTTCAGCAGGTAGACAATGGCTTTTGCAGGGCTTAATCTGAGCAAGTTTATTTAAACTTATTGTTACAACACCAATAGCCTCTACCACAAGATTTATTTTCTGTAGATCACCTTTTCAGCTCTAACAACCCTTTCGCTATTCTTTAATTTCTTCTTCTTCCTCTCTGTCTTGTTCTTTTGCTTTTAGTATTGCTGCTTGTTCTTGTTTTTGTTCTTGCTTTTTGTTTTGTTTTTTTGTTTTTCTCAGTATTCTTGTTCTTAGTCCTTTCCTTCTGTTGTTTTTATTCTCTCTATAGGTCTTTGTCGTATTTTTCAGGAGCTCTACCGTTTGTTTGTCCTGTGATGATACTACAGCCAAATCTCGTTGTATAACAGGCTGTAAAGAAACTGGGAAGTTAGACGCAGCAGGTTTAAATGAAAGTCCAAAATTCAAGGCAGAGTTCAGCTTCAAGGAACTGGCCACTGTGTATGGACACTGAGATCACTGAGGTGGTTAGTGAAATGTCCTAATGGACTATGTTGTATTCTGGCAGACCTCATACAACAGTGCCTTGTAGACTACATCTGCAATCCTAAAGGTGCCCCTCTAGAAGATTCAAGTAAACGGTTTCTCTTTCTTACGGAAGAGGAATCTAATGTGAGAACTATAAAGAAACGTTTAACCGATTTTATTGGCAGTTCATACCAGAGTTGCAGTATACTTCTTCCAAAATTGTGCAGAACCCACTATTCAGCTAGCACTCTTCAGATAAAAAAACTAAGCAAGAACTTCTTCTATATTTTTTTCCCTCTTTTGCTTTGGTTCTTTTGTTTTCTTACTTTTCTTGTCTTCTTTTAGGAGTTCTTTTCTTGTAGTTTTCTTTTTTCTATAGCAGTTTCTGTGTGCTAATCAGTTTCCTTTATTGCGACTCCTTACCAGATTGTGGAGCTTGTTAGTCGAGGCACTGGACTATTCTTCGTCTGTCTGGCATGCTAAGCGCCTCCTCATTCTGAGCCCTATGGCCGCCGATATCGGTCTGGCCACCCAATTTGGCTGCGGGCTTAGAAGGCTTTCCTGCCACAGTGTGTGTGTGTGAGAGAAGCACAGCAGCCCCAGGGTTCTGGCGCCCAAATCGAAACACTTTCTGACTGTAGGCAGTTTTCTTCACCTTCTTACTTTAAAACTCTTTGCAGGTAAAGTTGGCCTAGAAATTCACATCACTGTGAGGGACACTTTACCTTTCTGAAGCTTCCAGATGTAGTCCATGGACAAAGAGAATACAAGTGGCAGATAGGCAGACAGACAGACTGTGGTGACCTGCAGAAACACCAAGCAGAGATAGTTGTTTGAGAATTTTTCATAATCTAAATCGTGAAATTTTGGGGTTGATGCAGATCAACTGCTGTATCCCAGATAGTCTGCCTCGTGCTTCTCTGTGGCGTGCTCGTTAGTTGGAGAGTAAGATCAGATAACAAATTGACATAACACGTGACCAAAGACTAGCACGCGCCAGTGGGCAAAGGTAGGGGGGACGTTTGCTAATTTACGAGGATGTTCGGCCCTTCGTTCAATTTACAACCCTTTCACCACAGTCAACGATCTTTTCCCCATAAGCAAATAATAAAAAGAAGTATTTTAGTTTCACTTTCGTGGCTACTTGTTCTGTGTCGTGACTGCACCCAATCACCTGCAAATTACCTTGTCTTTCATCAACCGAAGTTAAAAAGTCGATTTGGAACACGATCCTATTGTCTATTTCTTATGTTAATGGATAACTAAGCACTTGGATTAGGGTCGTTTCACATCATTATGACCATGGCAGAATCTCTAAAGACATTACATTCAACACAGTCTTTTTCATCAGTCTTCTCATGCATGTGTGTGTGTGTGTGTGTGTGTGTGTGTGTGTGTGTGTGAACATATACAGCCACAAGAGACAGTACTATTGATTCACAAATGAAGCTAGTTCATTACAAAACTTTGTCGGGAAAACCAGTACATCAAGTATCAAGAGGTGGATGTTGGGTGGGCGTCAGACAGGATGGTGGTTAGACGGGGTTTGTAGAGGCTAAAGTAGACGGCAGATAACCATCTGGGGCCGTTGTCATGAAGCGAGGGTAAGTCATTGCCCAGGATCATCATCATTACTTACATGGCAAGCTATTGTTTCTCCAATAATGTTTGTTTTTAAAAATGCATAAACCTCCGTTTTATCTTTTCTTCAAAAGTACCAAAATGGAACGAGACATGTTTCAAAATGACAAAGAATGGAATGTTTTCATTACAAAATTTCGCTTTTAGAAAATATTTATTTGAAAAAAAAACATTAACATGCACAGCGCAGTAGAAGGCTTATTTGGATTTAGAAGAAACTAGAATGAGTCTAAAACGGGTCACTTGCTTTCATTCTCGAGGTTTCGGGAAGTGCAGTTAACAAGGTGTTTGACTTTTACGAGTGAAACACAAAAGCAGGTACAGGTGTGCCACGTCTGCAGTCAGCATTGTGACGACTGGTGTAAAAATTCCTCAACAACTCCTACGCCATCCGCAATCAGAAAAAATGTCCCGGCATCAGAGAACGCTGGAAGTGCAATCATGTGGTACATGGGAGGGCAAACAAAATAACCTGAAGGTAGGGTGCTGTCTTTTAATACTAAGCTTTTTTTCAAGTTTTTTTCACCACCCTTATTTCACACAAGCTTCGTGAAAGCCGGTGAGATCTGATATGTCTATATGTCGATGGATCTTCGAATTTCTGTAAGAACCGTCTTTAGGTTGTCAGGTTAAACAATAATATGTCTGCATCTTGAATACTGAATGATGGTGCTCCTCAGGGGTGAATTGTCTCTTCTCTTCAAGTTGTTTATAAACGAGTGTGCTTCGCCAGATCAATCTGTCCATCTCTGAGGACACAGCCATAGCAGTTCTCATTTTAGGAAACGATGCACCTGCTTGGAATGGTGAAGTCCAGAGAGTCGTGGAATAATAATGTTTTAGAACCCAATGGATCAAAAACAAAGAAACTTGTGATCGAGTTTTGGCAAAAGAAAGGTTCAATCTTGTCTCTTGTCGTCAATGGCAAATCTGTCAAACAGGTCACCTCGTTCAAATTTCTTGGGACGACAATCTGGAATGATCTGAGCTGGAATGATAACACGCCATCAATCGTGAAGAAGTGTCAGAAACAGCTGCACTTTGTAAGAGTGTTGCGGAAATGTGGCATACCTAATGAGCCCACGGGGCGATTCTGTCGTGCAGTGATTGAAAACATCCTTTGTCTAGTATAACAGTGCAACTGCTTGTTAATGAGATGAACTAGCTCAAACATATTGTCAAGTTAGTCTCCAGGATTACTTACTTAGTCCTCTTTGTACCTAAGATGGTACATAAGGTATCTACTGGAGACCATTTTATCTGTCAGCAGTAAGCTTAGCTGTTCCAGGACAAGTTTATGGTCCTTCAGTTCTCTCTCTACTGACCTTCGCCATGTTTCTTTTGGCCGACCATACTTCCTCTTGCCATCAGATGTCCAGTGAAGAGCTATTTTGGGTGGTGCCTCTGGTTTCATTCTGCACACGTGTCCTAGCCATTTCCATCTCTTTTTTTTTGGGGGGGGGGAATTTTGGTTTCCATACTTGTGCAGCTGGATCTTGTAAGGATTTGCCTAATGGTAACCGTGTTAGACCGTAATATCTTGAAGATTTTCTTCGTACTTTTGGTCTGAAATGTCTCTAGTTTCTGTCTGATTTTTGCTGATATCTTCCAGCACTCACGACCATAGAGTAAGATCGAGAGAATATTGCTTTTGAAGATTCTTAATTGTTTAATCTCTTTAGAGCTTTGAACTTTTAGCATGGCAAAGGTTTGATATGCTTTGATGAGTCTATTCTTCACATCCTATTCTGTATCTTCATCTGTTGTTACTAGACTGCCAAGGTATGTAAAGTCTTAGACTTTTTTCGCTTCTTTGTTATAATAATAATAATAAATGAAGATTTGTATAGCGCATATTCACACTCATAGAGAGCATGCTCCTAGCGCTTGAAACAAGGAAGAGACATGGACTAGATGGATAGAACACGAGGGACGGAAGAATAAACAACAATACTGACGACAAACAGAAAACAAAGATAGAAAACCCACAAAAGACACCAAGTAACAGGAACATAGAAAATATAGTGATTCTGCAGAGAAAGATGGGGAGACAAGTAGCAAGAGCAGAAGGGGGGAGGCTAAGAAGGACGAGCATTGTGTGGACTGTGTTAGGAGTAATGCTCAAGGAAGAGGTGCGTTTTCAGTGCAGATTTGAAAGATTCAGTTGTAGGAAGGTGGCGGATACGGAAAGGAAGAGAGTTCCATTGTTTTGCTGCACAGTAACCAAAAGTCCTGTGACCATATGTTGTTGTTCTGGCCACATGAACAGTTAGGATACGGTCATCAGACGAAGAGCGGAGCTGTCTGGCCGGGATGTAAGGGATGAAAAGTTCAGAGAAACAGTCAGGGCAGGAGCCTGAAAAGAAATTAAAACACAGCACAGACAGTTTGTAACAGGTTCTGTTGACTTGGCATTCTGACTCATTTCTTTTGTTTTGCCTGTCGTGAAAAGTGTAAGTTGTTTTTCAGCTCTTGCCCACATAATTTCCTAAGTTTCTTAAAAATAAGTTCCCACAAGTCGCTTTGCAAGCTGCAAGAATCTATTTTGGGAACATCACGGTGCACAACGGAGTTTTTTAAAACCAGCTCCAACAGTTTATTGCGGCACTTTCGATGTCTCACTCAACCACTCCATCTACTTTCGTCCCCCCCCCATCTCTCTCTCTCTCACACACACACACATGAGCACTCAGGCGCACGAACATATAAGTATACATTCAATCTTCCGTATCCTCATTTGACTGCTGAAAATAGCATAAAAGACAAAACAGTGACTAAGTGAATGAGTGGCTGGGTTGGTGGTAGGTGAGTGACTTTTGGTACCATTCATTACCATAAAACCCTGAGAAAAATAAAGGTTGTTGTTGTTGTTGTTTATCTTTCAAGTAGCATTGTTGATTACTGAAAATAAATTTACCGTCTACCACGAAAGATGAAAGACAGTAGTATGATGCTTCTCCCAATAGAATCTTGATACCAAATGGCCCGTTTCTATGTGCCATTAGTCCGCTTCACTGTAAATGGAAAAGTTAAAAAAAAACTACAATGAATATTTAAAGGGAATATAGACGATGGGTTCCAAGTGGGAGAGACATGAGACAGATGTGTGAGACAAAGAAAGAGTATGACTCAGAGCTAGAAGCTGCTTCCATCCTCTGCACATTATAATCAACACAGTCATAACTGACGGCAGAGGAAGCAAAATCAAATTTTGCCGGCTGAGAAACCCTCGTACAAAGCCGTGTTTCGGGCAGACTGTCAATGGATGGGTAGGTGTTTGCTGGCAGACAGGCCAAGGGAAGGATGTGAGCTCAAACGACCACAGCAGCCAGAGATGCCGCCGCCGTAGCTGCGACGACCGAGGGCTTCGTTCGCCACCACATAAAAATCGCAATCATCCCCCGAAACGACCGCAGTCTACTCAATCTTTCCGACTCCACGAAGTGGGAGATATAGCCACTGCCAGCCTCCTAATGTACCCTCTTGGTCCAGCGATGTTATCCAGCTTCTGAGATAGGAAATCGTGTATCTAATTCCGTTTCTGGCTGGCGGGGGCGGTGATGTTGAAAGGTCCTCCCTTTCTGCAATTTTACCATATGTTGTCCTTTCCTTCTTAGCATTTTCCCGCCGTCCTCTGTGCAAAAGTCCTCGTGATGGAAGAGTTGGTCACGTAGTGTAAAGGTAAAACTGTCTTTTGTGGAGGTTTCTCTCTTTAATAAATCATATAATTACCTAGGAAACAGTGTTCGTTCACACGTGTTACAAAAAATGCCTCGGAATCAACATTTTCTTCATTCGTGTTCCGAAAATCTCCAGCAAACAAGAACAAAGAAAGAAAAAAAGGAAGCTGCAAAGAGTAAAGAAAGGAGGAAGAGGAAGAATATAACATTTATAGAACCACGCTTAGCTCTTGACCACAAAGTCTGGGTCGTAAAGTTATGTACGAAGGAACTGAGAGAGGGGCAACAATGAGGATGAAATACAAAAGGCAGGGAAGACAGAGAGTAACAGACAGCAGGGATGAAGAGTTAGCTAAAAAGTAATCAACAAAAGGATATCGGCGACACAGATTAACCATGAGACAAGAGAGAGACAACAGGTTAGTAGCAATTAAATGGACTATGTCTAAGAGTAGTGCTCATACAACTTTGTGTTTTAACACATGTTTCAAAGACTCAATGGTGGGTAAATAGCATGAGTAAAAGGAAGTTCCACAATACGTATCACGTTCGAAATTAAGAATTTTAATAATATAAAGTTATAAGAAAAAGGTCGTCAACGAAAAGTATGACTGAAGACTGAAATGTATTTTACTCGTGTTGATGAATAGTTATTTATATAGTTCTACACCTCAAGAGCACGCTGCTCCATTGTCCACATGTTGCCATTCTTGACACCACGCCTCTTGTCGTCATCCCCTCGTCACCCCCGTCACCCCCAAGACCCTGACTACAGCCCACGACAAGTTTTATTTGATTACTGGTGCTCCCTCACCTTCCCCGCCTCTGGACAATTTTGAAGACAGCAGAGGACGAAAACACAAAGCAGGACCAGCGATGATGTGGGCGGCTGAACCTATCACCTTTGACTTTTGACTTTTGAGACCACCACCTTCATGCATAAGTTGACAGTTGAAATAATTGCTTACTGCTGGGGTTAAGTTTTCGTTTGTATGACCATTTATCTCCTTTTTCATCTATTTATTCATTCTAAAATTCATTCACCTTGTATTTTGTCTCCATCTCCTCACTCTTTTATTCACTGGTGTGTTCAGTCGTTGCTGTGTTTTGTCTGTTTGAAAACTGTGAAACAACAAGTCACGAGGACAAAGCGGAAGTAAAGCGAAGTGAATCAGGAGAAATGACAAACGAGGTGATTATGAGGAAAAGCGGGGGAACAGCATCTCGCCCTCGCAGACAGTTCTCTAAACTATGACGCACTACAGTCTCTCGACCGAATTTTAAACAAAAATCCTGAAAAACCTGTCCCGAGTCAAGGCTTAAAAAGGAAATAAAATGTGTTCTCTCTGGGGCTGACTGTGTTGATTTTGTACCTCTTTTGCGCAATTGAAAATCATAGGCAACATACCTTAATGAGAGAGACGGTGGGTGTTTCCTCCTCCTGGCTCATCACACATTACAAACACTTGTAACACAAATAGGGAGGAACGGCTATGGAGGTAACAGATGGTGCAAAGGAGATTCTTGTTTAATGAATGGGGATTGTTGTGGAAGTCACATCAACATCCTCTTATTTCGTATTGTGTTGTGTCGCAACAGTAAGAGGAACAACTCTGTTGGCCAAGTTTATGCAAACCCCACTGCGGCTCCACCTCCACAGAAATTATCTCCCACGCATCCGCAAACTAGTGTCTCCATAACAGTGTGTTTTGATAAAAGAGAGGAGGAGAAAAAAAATCCAATTGACAAAGAAGACAGGACAGAAAGAAAGATAAGTAGGTGGATGGAACGAAGGAAGACAGGAAGGATGGCTAATAGCCTTCTACTGTTTCGCTCTGCAGGTGGTGAGCGGGAAAATGATAGAGTGGAAGAAGATGGTTTGTGCTTTATCTGGAAACTCCTGGCTATCAGACCCCATCAGAGGTCGAAATTAATTAAGTTGCAAGTTACACTAGAATGAAAAGTTTATTAAGCCTTTCCCCCCACAAACACCCAACTTACACTAGAATAAAATGTTTTATCTATATTGAACACACACACACTCTCTTTTTCTCTCTCTCTCTCTCTCACACACACACACACACACACGCACGCACGCACACACACTTCATTATTTTCAACATATATTAAGTTTCATCTAAGTGTATTGAACTGCAGGTGCACACAAATAAACTGAAGGCATGGTCTCTGTTGTGTGTGTGTGTGCTCGCGCGCGTGGGCGTCTGTGTGGGCGGGCACCAGAGTGTGAAAGAGAGAGAGAGAGAGAGATGGGAGAGAAATACTGAAACAGATATTGAAACAGAGACAGACAGTTGACTGATCATACAATAAGAGCTAAACAGTATATAATGCCCCCAAAATAGATGCTGGTGTCAACATTTTTGTTAATACTTTGCGCGCGAGAATATCTATATATTATATAGAACGAGAGAGAAATGCATGTGTGTGTGTGTGTGTGTGTGTGTGTGTGTGTGTGTGTGTGTGTGTGTGTGTGTGTGTGTTATATGGAGAGAGAGAGATGTCACACTCGTAGATTTTGATCAAAGAGGAAAATATAGACATAAAGTGTTTCTCTATTACAGTTTCCGATGTACACAAAACAATTCTAATCTCTGTTCCCAGACTTTGCTATTGTGTAAGTAGAAGACAGAACTCGCTGTGTGTAAATTCCTAGCTTTGCAAACTAGAATTATCTTTTTTGTGTGAAATGTTTGTCTAGTTTTTCTCTGTTGTCGATTCTTTCGTCTTCTGTTTCATTAAATGTCTCCAGAAGGATGCTGTTACTAGAGTTCAATTGCAACAGCGACCATGGCTGGCTTACATCGCACAATTTCCAAAGGCCACAAAGTGATAAACAAAACATCTTTTTGACTAGATTTCAAAACTGATTCCCTTCAGCGGAATGCAAATTGCAAGCAATAAACTAAAACAAAAAGAAAGAATTCCTGTGATACTCGCGCGTAAATTTAATTATTAATTAGAACTGAGGCTCTAGATAATTTGCTTCAACAATCTGAAAGAGTTCAAGCTATCACGTGTAAAAGATTCACTAATATATACATAGACAGTCAACACTGTAGAGATAATTTAGTAAACCAAAGAAAGAAAGAAACAAAGAAACAAACAAAGAAACAAACAAACAAACAAACAAAGAAACAAAGAAAGAAAGAAACAAGGCAAAAACAAAAGAAAAAAAAAGAAAAAAAAAGAAAAAGAGAGAAAGAAAGAGAAATACCTACTAACAACAACAAACAACACCATCAAGAAAGAGACCAGAGTTACAGGTTGAATGACACACTTTCAGGGTTTTTGTTGAGTGTGTAGTAGGTCCGTTTAACTTTTAAAAACAATACACACCAGTATAATTCACTAGAATTCAAATAAAAATAAAGCAAATATTTAATAAATGCATGCTATGTGTGTGACATATGGTAAAATAGCCCCACGTGTGTCAACATTTGTTGACATTTATTTTCACATAATGGTCGACATGCAGAGAGTAAACTGCTAATCTAAATATTGCTATTGTGAAGTTTCATCTTACATTTTTATAACTACTTTGAAAAGCATTTACTCCATCTGTTGTTGATACATTTTCAGGTCAAAGTGCAGACTCCTAGTTTAAAAATTGTTAGCATCATGAATTATTTGCACTGCAGACTGCCACCACCTACAAAAGCTCATTTGGTATTGTCACATTTGATTGTTCTTTAAACATATCATCCTGGGATAAATTTAATCAGATAAAGAAATTACAACCATTTTTTCTGAGATCGTATAGCTGCAGTGTATCGATAATTTAATTTTTCATGGTGACCTGTGGCATCAAACTGGATTCTGGAGACTGGGTGAGTCATTGCAGAAGACCCTGGCATAGTTGGAATTCTTTATTATTCTGCAAACAACCTTAGTTACAGTAAAAAATATAGTAGGTGAAAAAACGCATTTCTTTTATATGTTTTATTATGAATATTCACACTAACGCAGTCCATATTTCACACATTTTACAAAGTTTAAAAAGAACTGTTTTACGATTAAAATGAGTAAAATAACAGTTTATCAGCTAAGCATGATTCCATGATTAAATAATAGGGATATCTTTTTATGTCCTTATACATAGCTTCAGTAAGAATGCATAAATATTTGGTATTGATCCTAATCTACATCTACATATGGTAAATTTTGCCAGAACTGTAATGCACATGGGGCAAAACAAACTATACAAGCTGGTGATACAAATTCAATGCAGTTTGTTATCAACCAAATGTAAAAGATGTGCACACAGTGCAAATAATAATAATAATAATAATAATAATAATAATAATAATAATAATGACCAATTATCAACTCTCTCTGCCCACAGTTCCAACGATTACCAGCAGTCAATAAAATTAACCCTTAGCTCCCCTCAGTTTCAATATCAATGCTTCAAAAGCCCCCTAGAGGCCCGGCTGTGACTTCGTTTACTGGCAGATCTCGCAACATTATCCTGCCTCCAACAAACTAGTTCAACAAGAACATGGGGGGGGGGATGAAGACTAAAGGATCTGAAGTGTAAGTGTGACAGCTTACTCTTGAGTAATACGACTAAAATAATTTTTAACCCATGGATAGGGCTTGCTAATTGTGTCTGTATAGACATGTTGTAGATATAAAATATATCAACTCATTATAAAATATAAATTAATTTGATTTATAAGTAAATTGTAAGTAAACTGTTTTCAAACATTGCTCTCTCTTTTCTGAAATCCTAAAATCTGGCTCCATCAAGAAAGTATAGGAGAGTTTTAAATTCCTTTAACTAGTTCACCTTAATTCCATTCCAAAAGTAAATCCACCTGAACAGGTAACGGAAAATGTGTTATTTCACACATCATGAATATCTTATGCTAGAAAGTAAATGCACAGTTCTCTCCCACATTGAAAATCTGTAGCGGTCCTTGTTTCAAATTCCTTTCTTCATTCTTTTGGATTTCACATCTAGGGTCAGGAAAACACAACAGGACCGACCCCACAACTAGGAGCTCAGGCTGTCAAATTGCCCACTGGGAGAAATAAAGTTGGTCATTGTCATTGTCATTGCCATTGTCTATTGCCATATGTCGCACTCCTCTGATTGGCGCTAATAATAATAATAATAATAATAATTATTATTATTATTATTATTATTATTATTATTTTCTGATGCCATGACTATGCAGGGAAAATGTTCGTTCCCGCAGGTCTGTCGTCCTATTGATGATACCAGGCTCAAACCACAAACGGCCACAGTGAAAATGAAAACAGATTTGCTGTAAAAGCTGTTTCATATTTAAGAGTTTTAATAAATATAAAGTTCTTGTAATTGAATACCAAATATTTCTCCTCAGGGATTTAATGTGTTCGTTCTAAACATTCAAGCTACAATATTGCATATTTGCCCAAAAGACAAAGATATTTTCAGTTAGCATGTGCATTTGTCCAGAGTTTCCTTCTAATGGATTTTCGTGGTCGGCTGAGCTTTGCGTGCCAGGGACATATAATCAAGCCATAGAGAGTAGAAGTGAAGGAACAAAGGCAGACTGTTTCCGACCATGTTAAATTACTCTTTCCCAACAGAAAAATTCTCGCTGTGGGGGTGAGAAAAAAGCAAATCAAAACAAACGAAACACCAAGAGTCAGCAGGTGGCCTTAGAGGTTGGGTGGAACTAGGCAACAACCCTTTGTTGTATTATTACCCTACAGGCCAGTCTTTCTGCAAGTGACTAGTAAACCATATTATATAGCATATGTAAGAACTGTCAGCTGGCAAAATCTGGAAGTTTTTTGGTTTGTTTTATAGAAAAAGATCACTGGGTATATATATATCGAGATTATTTTATGGGTTGTGAGGAATTCCGTTTGTTCCAACGGCATGTAATTGGTAACGGGGTAAATATTCTATTCCTCAACAGGTCGGTGAAACAAGATGAGACTAGGATCCAATCCTTGGGAAACATTAAAAAAAACGGGATGAATATATGTAGGTTGTTGTTTATCTCAGTCCTAGAGATCCCCCCACCCGTGCTTACACAATTTCTGTCTAGTGACATGCGAGGGCTGTGCCCATGGAAGGGGCTTTTAGCCGACAAATCACATCTGCTAAAAGCTCTTTCCTCTCTAACACCCCATGCATGTGACTAGAAAAACCTCTGCAAGCACGGATGGTCTCTAGTGGACTGTGAACTAAATTATCACTGCTGAATTGATGCACATGCCTGAAAACTGAAGTATCCCTCAGAATAGTTGTGGAATGTAGGCTTACAGTTAACCACTAGGTTGATGTAAGTGGCTCGTAAGCTTTTCCTAATAAACTTTCACTTTTCTAAATGTAAAGTCTGATCCACTCTCTAGGGCAACCGATCAACCAAAGGGTGTGTTGGTGAATTAGACATAAATTTGTGAAGGAAAACATTTGGTTCCTTTTGTAACTGTAAAAGCTACTCCTTCTAAAATTCAAAATGATTTAAAAATGTCTTTGCTCTTCTTCTCCATGTTCAGAGTTAAACCGGAAGCAAGTTTGTACTTTGGCCTCGTTCTAGAAGTTCACGTGGAAAATTTGTTTGCAAGCAGTCCAGAGATCTACATACATGATGTGTTTGCTTTTTAATGAACATAGACTATTATAACTATTGATACCACAGTTGCTGTATTTAATACCGTTGCCGATAAAGGTTATTATGTTACCACACACACACACAAAACTGTCGGAAATAGCTACAGGTCGTCCCCTAATCTTTTCTTTAAAATTCATTGATGTGTTAGAATTTATTTTTCTTGGAGCCAGGTTTAAGTCTGGGCGGTGCCTATGGCCTCGCCCTCTCTGCCCTACCTTCCCCACCCCTCCATGGAATCGGGTACCCATTCCCGAAACGTGTGTCGGCTGTCGAAAACGAAAACAGAATAATGCTAAACTGCTATAAAAACATCTTCCCCTTCAGTCTAGTCGCACATGTAAGCATGTCAGGTAGCTTTACCTTGTAACTAACTTGACAGTCGCCTTGTTTTTCACTAAATATGTTAATTTATTCAGAACGGTATCACGAGAAAATGGCGAAGAAAATTTTAAAGAATGTTTATGGTAACGAAGCTACAAGTTCTTAATGCTGACTGCGAATTTTCTTGCTTTTTTTATAGACTGCATTGTTATTCACCTCCCTTTTCACATCTGTGTAGTGTATACGCCCCCATGACTAATGAATTAGTCGTCCTCCCTTCTGTCTCTTTGTCTCTCCTTCACTTTCCTTTCTCACAAGTCACAGAACTATTGCTGCTGTCAAGACTGATACTAGACGAGACAGAGTGTAAACCTTACTGACTGTTTTTTTCTCTCTTTCTACCTGGGTTTCAGTCGCAGGTGTGCGGTCCGGTGGCGCAACGGTTAGCACCTGTCACCAATACAGTGAAGGTTGGCTGTCCTGGGTTCAGTTCTCGCCTCGGGCACGCTGTTCTTTCTCTGTTTTCTCTGTTTACAGGGCTGGCTGCCTTGCCGTGATATAGCTTTAGTTGCTGGCTCGGCGTAAAACACCAATTTAAAAAAAAAAGTCGCAGGTGTAAACTTCGGCCTTAACCTTACAGCTCACGTGCACAGACGGACTCACAGCTGCCACTATGCGCTGTCTTACATTACTCTAGAAATGTTATCGGAGATACTTGATGTTACTTGATATTTGCTTCATCCTTATCATTGCTTTTTAAATTGTAAAGTTCCTGATTATTTCTGTCACCAGTGCCGCAGAACATTGATAGACGCCTTTGGCAAGAAATCAATTCTCTCTCTCTTTTTCTGTTTTTTACTCTCTTTTTCTGTCTTTGTCTTTCTTTCTCTGTCTCTCTCTCTGTCTTTTTCTTTTTCCCTCCTTCTCTCTTTCTCTTTTCTGTGTGCTTGATGAATATTTCAAAATATTTTTGTCTTTGAGCAAAAATGAAGATGCCTGCCGGCTTGGAAATTATAGAAAATAAATCCAATACTGGATTTTCCGAATTTTTGTGACTGCTTAGATTTCGTTGTAAATAATCAATGACAGTGACAGTATGTTGTATTATCAGTGCAGTGTCAGAATAAATAATTGCTAACAGTATGTTAAAAATCCCATTTTGCTTAGTTCTTTTTTTAAAGTCAAATTTTTCTCCAAGCGATCTTAAAACCTGGGGCCAGTTGCACAACCTGTTTCTAAACCTTAAAACTGTTCTAAAGGAAGTAAAATCTCTTCTCTGCTATTTGATGCATTGCAAAAAAAAAAACATACAAAAAATTGTACTGAGAGGACGGAAAGTCAGACTTAAACAACTTTATCTTACTTAAAGCAGTTTTAGTTTTAAAAATTCTAAAATTGTGGTGTGCACTTAAAACTAATTATCTAAATAGAGGGGCCTAAAAGTGTTTAAAATTAGGAATGTGCAACTGGCCCCTGATCTCTGGGCTTCACACGAAACACGCCTTCTGTAGAGGTTGTCATTATAGAGGGTAATTTGACTATAATTAAACATGGAAATACTAAAGCAGTACAGGCTATATTTAGTCCAGTTTCTGTTTTTTGTGTTCTAATTTTAGTATCGGTTTATATCAAATAAATAAATTCTATACCTAAAGAAGACAAAGGATCTTTCATGTGACATTCATTTTCTTTTGGTATGGTTGGAGGAAGCATGCTTTACTAACAAGGAAAACTGAAAATTATAACCAATGATTATGGGTAAGCAGAAATTTAAACTGAGACTGTGTGCTGAATAAAACTAAACTGAGAAGCGGGCTCACTCAATACTTTCGGAACCACATCTCTCTGCTTCTATCGCACCTTCACTCTGAGATGATGGCCGCTGCTTTTATAACACAATCAGGTGCATGGCCGCTGCTCTTGTACCCCACGGCCATAGACAAGGACGCAGGAGGAATGGTTGCTCCCCAAAGATGCAGATCTTTGCCATCCTAAGCTTCGTGAGTGAAGACACCCTGTTAAGTGGGCAGCGGGTATTTTTGTGAGTTTGATGAAGCCATCGATTTAGGAGCAGTTTCTTTGTCAAAGGAAGGATGCATGAAAGCAAAAGGCGATGCTGACAGATGAGGGCTGGCCTTAACTTCATCAAAGTTGTTATTTGTGGTAAGTGTGTTAAGTCCTTTTTTACACGTGCACTTAACTGCTAGAAACTCAAGAACGTGTACTAGTTTCGTTTTCATCTTTATTCCTCCACTTCCACTCGACCCCATAGGAAAGGCAGATTCCATTCAAACATAGTATTCTTGTGACTACATTCTTGGATCTTTCTGAGCTTAAGCTCTTCCCCATTCTTCTGTCTGTCTGTCTGTCTGTCTGTCTGTCTGTCTGTGTGCCGTAGGTATGTCATTATGTTCTTTCTCCTGCACCACACCTGATGCTTTAACCACATGTTTGCTGAAATGACCAAAAAACGCTTTCCATAAAAAAGCGCATTACAAGAAGTTTATACCTTTTTTATTCCACTTATTAAGCTAAGATCAAAGTCACTCTAGTAAAAGAAACGAAGCAAGGATTCCAGAGCTCTTAACGACTAAGAAAGGTCAGCCCAATAGGCAGCTGAACGACAACATGCCTTAAGGTCAACTAAAAAATGTCGTGAAGTGTCCCTCGCAATCTGGCCTTTTGCCTCCTGAAAAAAGACCAGTTGTACAGTGCAGCCTGTCAAGGACGGGCTACATTCTCTCTTGTCTTCCAATCTTCTCAGTCTTTGAATGCCCGTGAGTGTGGTCCTAAAGAGTCCTTGATTCGGGGTATCTGATTCTGCCACTTCCCTTACACCCAACTCGCTAAGATGTAGACACGCATCAGGTGAAAATCAGTGAAATCAGGCATAGTATGGAATTTACAGTTCCATGCACTGTTTCTGTTGCGTACTTTGCCCCGTAAAATATGCCCCCTACTTCCTGCAATGTGCGTGCACGCAGTTCGCACTTTGACCTTTCCCACAGGTCCCCCCCATCTAGACTCGTTGCTCGCCTCCCTGCCGGCCGCTTTGAAGCGCTCTGTCAACTCTGTGAAAATGAAAATCTCCAGGCGCAATGGCTCGCCGGAGCCAGGATTTCACTGGCAGTGTGAATGATCGATCTGGCTTCTCGGTAAAAAAAAAAAAAAAAAAAAATGATGCTGAGCTTTTGTGGGGTCGTGAAGACAGACCTTCTGCCAGCTGACCGTGGAAATAAACTACTGCTGCGGAAAGCGGGAAAGAAAAATGTCTATCGCCGCTGCTCAAGCATAAACCCGTCACCACTGCTGGAGCGTGTAATACCCTCGCAGGACATCTGACGGACCAGAAGCCTCTTCTTTGAGATGTTAAGCCCCATGGACATGTTGCATAACTAGTCCTGGACCACACTGCTGGGTGATAAATGCAAAGATTAACTAAGCTTTTGAAGCGTTTTTCGCTGTTTCCTGATATTTCCCCATCACTGTTTTATGGGAGGCTTTTAAGGACCGTCGTTCAGAATTAATTTCACAATCCGATTCTTTAAAATCTTTTTCCTTTTATTCCCCTTCCTTTTTTTCCTGTTCATCCTTTTACTCTTCTCAAAGAGGATCCTAAGAGGATAGTTGTAAAGTGTGACAATTTTGAAAGAAGGGAGACAGCTTGTAAGATGGAAACAAGAAGTTTTAGACACCGTGATACCTGAAGTGAGAAGCACAACATTTTGCAAAAGCTCTCTCTCTCTCTCTCTCGAGGGCGTGTTTAGCTAAGTGTCACGAATTAGTCCCCTCCCCCTACAGTGTAGCACTGAGCTATGCTTCCTGGTTCCTGATTTACAGACGTCATGCAGATAGTTGAAAAGGTCAGAGAGAAGAAGGAACTCTCCATCACAAAAGAGAAGCTGTAAAAATAAAATCAAAGTTCTCTCAGTTGATGCATGGATGCGCAAAGGACATTGATGAAAGAAGCTGAGGACAGTAATCGCTGAATGTTAGAGCACACAAAGATAATTGTACTAGATTTTGCTGTCAAGATGAGACCCTCCTCTGATTCTTTCATTTTTACACGCCTTCCTTTACTGGCCATTAAGTCCGTCTTTGAGAGTTATCTTTACATGTCTTCACTGGGAGCCAGCCCATGCCTACTGCCGAGAAAAACGAGGGTGGAATTGGTGTTTTACGCCGAGCCAGCAACTAAGACTACATCACGGCAAGTCAGCCAGCCCTGTAAATAGATGCCACATCCAGAGAAAGAACAGCGTGCCCGAGACAAGATCTGAACCCAGGACAGCCAACTCTCACTGTATTGGTGACAGGCGCTAACCGTTGAACTACCAGAGCAAAGTGCCAAAAGTAAAATGTAGTGTTTAGCAAGTACATGGAAAGTATGTCTAGCAGGAAGGGTGTATTTCGAGAAGTTCTAAGTATGTATGTCAGGAAGTTGATTCGTAGAGATGTAGCCAGGTGAACATGAATAATGACAGGGGTGTATAAAGCGTGTGAGGGCATTTGCTCGCGCGCGCGCGCGCGTGCGTGCGTGCGTGCGTGCGTGCGTGCGTGCGTGCGTGTGTGTGTGTGTGTGTGTGTGTGAGAGAGAGAGTAATAAACTAAGGAGATACAACTGAAGGGTTCACTAGAGCTAGACTGATCACTTCTCGCCGACATATAAGTATTACCGCAGCCAACACTACATACACTAAAAAGATTCAAGTTACGAACGCCATTACCTGAATGCCTCCTTCTCACAGGAGCAAATCCCCCCACCCCCAAGAAACTCTTTCATTAAAATGTATTAATAAAAAAAATAATAAAGAAACTATCATCATCATTCTTTGTTACTCCTCGAGGAGCACAGGGCCTTGTTATGAACATGTGTTATCACCCATGAACGTCGAAGTAACGAGGTTGTCGCCCTTGACGGACCTGATTACCTGGTCAGGTCAGCCGGCTATAGAGAATCAGCGCACCTGCCGATATCAGCAGGTCCATTTTTGTTAATTTTTTACACGCACAAAATGCGTTGTTTCGGAAAAAAAAGTTAGTGCAGACGACAGTTCATTCATTTTTCTATCGAGTGATCTTCTTTTTGTGTCGTAGTTTTTACGTTTGACAGTAATTTTCTGCGTTTTCCCATGGTAACCCAACCCTATTTTTTTCGAAAATGGCTACCCGGGGTAGAAAGTTCGACCGGCAGCTTTGAAAATTTATATTTATTAACCTACAGTAAATGCAACCATCGGTAATACGCCGTTTTAAAGAGCATTTTTTAAACATTTCTTTGGTGTAAATTTTAAGATACAGAGGTTTAGTCTTCGAGTACTAAAATCAAATGAAAGATTACGACTGTACGCATTTTAGAAATTTTTTCGGAAATTAACAAAAAAATTATTTACACAATAGATACAGACATAAAGTACCAAACAAATATATGTTTCATTAGAATATACATTATAATTTTAAAATTACTTACTATTTTCGTCTCCTTTGCGGTTGTTGAAGTATAAATCCATGTCAAAGTGAGACACAACAACGTGCTTCAAGATGGCGCTTAGCCATTTTTTTTTTTTTTCACCAAAATACACGTGATCACGCGTGATTCACTGCCAATTCAAGGAAGAGAATCATTGTGGACTATTTCCTTACTGTTTCAGTAGTTACCTCCCTTATGTTATTTTCAATTTTGCTTTTAGAAACATGTACTGTCACCACGAAAATGTTTTGAGACGCACTCATTATCATGGCATTTTCGGTTGGGAATACTATAAAAGTATGTTTTTAAGCAAACACAAGGTAAAGCTGTTTCTTTTCTACATATTTCGATCTATCATTATCAATTTAAATTGTTCATCTACCCCTTTTAGTTATTTTTTTATGATTTTTTGAGAAAGGGCTAAAAACTTGCGTCCCAGGGGGTAGAACGCCTCCTCAGCCTTCCGTCAAGAATGAGTTATGACCCCTGGTTTGAATGTTGATAGGGGGCGTTGTTTAGAAATTGGAAGAGGAAGCAGACGTGAGAGTCTGGGAGAAAGAGGAATTTGGTACAGAGGTTGGAATTAATAGTACTGTGTGGATTAATATTAACTGTGTGAAGAAATAGCAACTGTGTGGATAAATAGTAACTGTGTGGATACATATTAACGGTGTAAAGAAATATTAACTGTATGGAGAAAGAGTAACTGTGTGGAGAAATATTAACTGTGTGGTTCCTCGATTTATTAATTTTCTCAACTGCTGTGTGATCTCTTGAGAAGATCGTAGAACTGTGTGGAGAAATATTATCTGTGTGGTTCCTCGATTTACTAATTTTCTCAACTGCTGTGTGATCTCTTGAGAAGATCGTAGAACTGTGTGGATTTACCTACTGTGGAATTTTTATTGACTTGATCATTTGTCTGCCGTTAGACTGTCGGAGTTATTTGGTGAATGTAGGCTGTCCGTATGATCAACGCCAGAGAGCAAGACTGAAAGAGTGGAACTGTTTGCCGTGTCGACTCCTTTCCCCCCCCCCAACAACAGAAGAAGAGAGAACTTGAAGGACTTTAATATAAACTGCTTGGATATATTTGTTTCGGTGCAAACTCAGTGTAGAATATTTGTGCTGAAGTTTTCTGTTGTTATTTAGTAAAGTATATATTTACGTTCACCCGATTAATAGAAACGTTCGAGCCCATGTGCAGGTCTTTGTATTTTGTTGTGTGAAAGGACACGTGAAGAACGCTGTGAGGTCAGTGTGTGTTGTGTGTGACCTGTCCACACTTTCCGTGCGTTCTTGACAGGCCTCAACAACACCTCGCCAGCGGACCCGGTTCTGGGCAGCCCCCCCTCAGTTGGGTCCATGTGGTTGCGGCATCCTTTGCCTCACTCTGTACAGATCTCCAAGTCTCTTTTTTTTGCCTCCCTACTCTCCTCGTCCATTCGGAGCCATACAGTAGGACTGCCTTCACATTGGTGTTAAAGATGCTATTCTTAGTGCGAAGGAATAATGCTCGGGAGTTCCAGATTGGACGCAGGCTGTTGAAAGCATGCCTGGCCTTGTTTAGGTGGCCTCGTCCGCTCCACCGTCCTTGATGACGATGCTCCCCAGATATGTGAAGCGATCTGTTTCTAGGAGGTTCTCTCCTTGAAGATTGATTGGAAGTTACTGTTTATTGTTGATTCTCATCACTTCGGTCTTCTTTCTGTTGATCTTTAAGCCAGTCTTCACTGCTTCCTCTGATAGCTTGCTCAGTGTTGTTGTCTTGGGTTGTCTTAAGCCTAATCCAGTCAATGACCATCAGGATGATTGTCGGGGATAATATACAACCCTGTCTTACGCCAGTCTTCATTACAAAAGGTTTAGTGAGTTTGCCGTTATGGATAACTTGGCAGAATGAGTCTTCATACAATCCCTGGATGATGTTTATGAATTTAGGCGGAATACAATAGTTGTTCATCAGCCTCCAGATGACGTCCCTGTCTACACTGTCGAAGGCCTTCTCAAAATCCACAAAAGTTCTTTAAAGGGAGGATCGTCATTCGATGGACTGTTCTATGATGATACGGACGGTTGAAATGTGGTCAGTGCATGACTTATCCTGGCGAAACCCTGCTTGTTCTGGTTTCAGTCTCTTGTCTAGTGCCTTCTTCAGTCTCTCTAGTATTATCCTTGTCAGGACTTTGCTGGGGATGGACAGCAGCATGATCCCCTGCCAATTGTTGCCCTGAGAGAGGTAATTTAACCAGGTGACCTAATTTCCAGTCTGCTGGGACTAGCTCTTGTAGCTCTTGTTCCCAGATCTTGTGTAGGAGGCTGTAAAATTGTTGCTGTTGTTTTTGGGTCTGTCTTTAGTGCTTCTGGGGATATGCCGTCCGGGCCTGCTGCTTTGCCATTTTTCATGCTAAAGACTCGCCAAATCAAACTGCTTCCATCACTACATCTTGTAAAGCAAAGCTATCAACCGTCCTCTTCACGACATTTACACGACAATGAGAAAGATGATGTGAAATAAATGTGACAAATTCAAAACTATTTGATCGACGTAACTTCATTTATTACAGCAGAGAGAGAGAGAGAATATGTGTGTGTGTGTGTGTGTGTGTGTGTGTGTGTGTGTGTGTGTGCGTGAAAGACAATATATAGAGAAAAAATATGTGTGTGGTTGCATGTACTAGTATGCATGATGAGTGATGTCCCCTCGCCTACCAAGCTGGATGGGGCAGCTCTGTGTTTTCCTGCTTTGTCGACGATCTGTTCTGGTTTAATCATCAACCTGTGGATCTCCATCCTACTTGACTTGCTATATGCGCTCGATTGTCTGTGGCTTTCTACTTTTTTCATTTTGAACTGACAGATGAGATAAACTTTTTCGTTGACTAACAGTCTCCATATCCTTATATTTCGTTTGCGGCCCGTGGTTTACATCGTTTTCTTCTAATTTCCACTTTCTTTGACCATCTTCTACTAACGCCGTGACAATTTCTTCGTATGTACAAGTCCTCGCTATGATCGACTTTACATTATCACCAAACAGCCACATGCTTTGACATTTTAATTCAATTTCGTTGTAGTGAAATGTGAACATGTGGATGCCACCAAATGACTGTATGATCTGTAAATGTAATCATCATCTTGATCTAAGAACAGGATGTCATCTTCAGAACAACATCCCCAGCATTCCATTGACATTTATCTTGCTCTTCGTCGTTTGTACAGCGTCATGGGCTTGCCTATAGGGCTGGGATATGGCGCTAGCTAAGTTTAACTTTATCGTGTGTGTGCGAGCGCGTGCATTCCTAAACATCATCATTCATGTGACCCGACCGCCCTTCAGTCGAACTGTAGAAGCGGGGTACGTAGCCTGTCACTCTAACCAGGAAGGAAGGAGTTACAGTAAGGGCAAGCCATTGCACGAGTCAAAGAGTTTTCATTACTTTTTAAAGACAACCGTTTGAACAGACGCCAGAAAAACCTTGGTCAAAGAACAAGGACGGGCGGGGAGCAGTGTGGCGGATTTTACATCCCAGTCGTAAGCAATTTCGGGTTTTTGAGGCCCAACCTAAAATTAATTATGCATAACTATTCCAACTTGGTCTCTCTTGTTTCTTGTGGTTTTGATTAACGTCAGACGAAGGGTCGATTCTGTCAAGAGAGGAATCATTCCGTCTGAACCTTTGAGAAAATATCCTTGATTCTGATATTTTTTGTCCTGGTCTCTCTTCATTTTCTTTTTTTTTAACACTCGCTCCACTATAACAAAAATGTCCGGTGTCTTGTTCAGTGCGTCTCAAAGAGATAAAAAAGCTCAACCAACACTGTTTCGATAAATGATGACAGGCATCCCTGTGCTCATAAGTGTAAAGATGAAGAATGTCTTTGAGAGAATATTGTGTTGTTGGTAAGGAGGTTGTGGTCAGGTCGTGCCGCATGTACTCAGCGAGCAAATATAAAAGCATGAGTGTACAGTCTTTCTCACAATATAGTTTAGAACATTTTAAAGGGGGATAGTCAGGTTAAGTATTCGTGACACTTTTGCATTCGCGCACGCACACACACACGCACGCACGCACGCACGAGACGGCACTTGTAAATGCCTAATGTTCCTCTCCATCTACACTTTCCTGGTTGTTCCTGTTTTCTCTTTCTGCTTTTAGCACCTGTAGTCCTCTTCACTTCTTTAGTTTTTCGGTTTATTTGTTGCTCTTGTCACTCACTCCCTATTTTTTCAGTTAAAATTCTTGTCTCCAGTTTCCCTTTTTGTTTCTCATAATTTTTGGTCTACAGCGTTCTCGCTTCTAACTACAACAATATATCATGTTGTAGTACCCCCACGCCCACCCAAAGCACATTCGAATCCCAAAATATCAGGTCTATGCTATGTCTACTCCTCATTTTCTCTTCCATTTGTTTCACTTCCATTAAAACAAATTACATGTTAGCATCATTGAGGTATTTAACTGAAAAAAGGAACAAAGTTTTTTTCTGAATATTTCTTGTCAAACTTTAAAAGCAAGGCCCCGTCATCTGTAACTCAGGCTACAAACAAGTCAGCAGCCCCTAAAACTCATTTCGGGTGGCGGAATGGGAGAAAGCGCTTCTGCTGATGCCATAAAATATGCAACCCACTGCACGACAGAGTATTGACTAGAAACGAGGACAAGAATTTCTTTACATATCTCCTTGGGTTTTTTTTCTTTCTGCGGTAGAGAATGCGCATCTGAGAGCGAGTATGATGTGCACGCTGTGTGTGAGTGTGTGTGCGTTTGTGTGCTTGGGTTCATGCGAGCATCAGTGCATGCGATGTATTTTGGGAACGTGCAGCAACACGTGCGTTGCGCAGCTTCAAAAGAGAACTGTGGAAGACTGGCAGAAGACAACAAACACGTGGAATGATAGAGGTGTCGAGGGAAGAAATACAAGCTTTCAGCGCCTGTCTAGCAATGCGTGAACCTTGGGACCTGTGAGAGATGGAGGTTCACCAGGTTTTTGGATGCACGCATGCAGTGCTTACTGTCAGATACAGAGCCAGAGAATAACACGCATGCGCTCTCTCTCTCTCTCTCTCTCTCTCTCACACACACACACACACAACACACACTCTCACTCTCTCTCTCTCTATCTCCCCCTTACCCTGATGGAACCATTTTTCATAATGTCAGTTCTGTACTTAGTTCAATTTAATATCAGCTAGAACACGCCAGCAAAGTGAAAGTAAATGCCGAGTTTAGGGAGAAGTGTTATAAAAATGTATATATATATATATCTGGGGAAAATATTCAACACTGAATAGCCACCCAAATGGACTTGAGCATGAAATATCTTACTTTGTGCTAATTAAAGTAACCACTGCCTTTCGGTTCTCCTGGAATATTTTGGAATGTCCTTCCACACATACCAACACTCTCTGCAATTTTTTGCGATCAAAGTTTCAGGAACCCCAGCAAAAGTTGATCTTCTTGCACTGAGAACACAGCTGGACCTTCCTACAGGCGTTGAGATTCGCGCTGGTTGCCAGATAATGAATCGACTTACGAAAATTCTATTCCTCTGGAGCCGTAGTTATGAAGCGAGAGTAAGTCGTTTCCCT
Source organism: Marisa cornuarietis (assembly GCA_004794655.1). Classification (NCBI taxonomy): domain Eukaryota; kingdom Metazoa; phylum Mollusca; class Gastropoda; order Architaenioglossa; family Ampullariidae; genus Marisa; species Marisa cornuarietis. The sequence goes on along the minus strand of SMMW01000635.1, from coordinate 2,951,798 downwards.
TATGGCAAAGTAGGGAACTCGAGGAAAATCATCTTGTTCCTGAAGTTATAAACTAGTGTCGAGACCCCGCGGATACTACATCATGTTCTTTACTCCCGGAGATCTTTGTCACCACTTTATTACTATAGCTTCAGGGGTAAAACAACTTTCACGTGGTCTGAACAACTCTTTATAACTTTGGAAACCAGACGCTTATCCTTGAGTTTTCCCTATTACCCCAGGGCAGCGACTTACCCTCACTTTATAACTACGGCCCCACAAGTTGTAAATTATCCCCGCGGGATATGGCAGCCAGCTATACACATCGCTACAACTAAAAAAAAAAAAAAAAACAGACGTAGGAGAATCTTTATTTCATTTGTGCTTTGCCATCAGAGACCTGGACCAGAGATGTGATTAAGTCTTTTCATTGAATGAGACGAGAGTGGATAGTAACAGACTGAGATAAACAGGATGTCACTGAGTCTGAATGCCACCTTGTTACTTGTCATTACTCGGAGACTGGATGAAACTGATTTTACATTACTTTTCTTTAACGGCTTCTTGTTATTCCAGCGTGGAAATTAATAAACCGACTTCATTTTATATGAGTTTGAACTTAAACGATCCCGGCATTTCATCATAAATCATTTCAAAATATCTGGGGATCAAACGATACCGACAGATCGGTATTTTGCATTATTTGTTGTTCGCTCATTGAAGTTACTTCACTGACATGCAGTAAAAGTAATTTTGGATGCTCATCCCTTTGAAAGCCCTTAATGCAGGTGTTACACAGGATCCTTAAGTTTCTCAGACAGCTGAGTCAGCGGGATTTTTAGAGGATTTTTTTTTTTGGCTTCATGTCTTACCTGTCAGGTGTAATTGTTTCAGTGATTAAATTTCTTAATGGCGCTGGCAGCTCCTTTCATGGTGTACGGCCAGTATAAATGCACGTTTGTATCACCTTTGTACCTGTTGTCCTTTCCTTCAAGTTTGTAATTACTTGGGCAACTATTTCTTGCAGTCCCTCAGAATAAACTGGTCTCTTTATGCGAGACTTTCATTTAATTCCCCCATTCGGTGACCTTTGACTTGACAAACTTGCATATAACAATGTAGGAGATGTTCATTGCTATCATGATGCACACGGAGACAGAACTAGCGGGTTTACCTGTTGGTTTTACTGTAAGACAAAGGTAGTCTCTAGTAATGTTCCAGTGTAAACTTCTTTCTGTGGCTTTGTAGACTGGAAATATAAAAGTTCACTTCCATTTGTAAGTCAACGGCCTTCATCTCACATCACAACACCTTGACCTTTATGACCTGAGACTCATTTGACCTGTCACTCATTGCCGCAGTGCTAGCGACTGTATAGATTATTACAGATTAGCATTCGAGGAAGATAAACACGTGACTTCGATAAACATATTTTTACGTGTAGTCTTAGATGTAAAGACACATGTAACTCTTACCATTATTTTTATTTTCTGCACAGTAAATATATTTTAATAAAAAAAATAATTCATTTTATTACAGATATTTCATTCATATGGACACGTTTACCTACAGAAGTTGAAAAACTGTTTAATAAATTTAACCCTGTGTGCTTTTTCACACAAACAAGCCTCGGCTAAATGACTACATTCCAGCAATCATATATATATATATATATACAATCAACATATGTTTGTGGCACCAAAGATGACAAAAAGTGCTAATCAAAAATAGTGTGTAGATTAGAAGAAGCCAAGGTAAGAAAGATCTTGCGGAGTGCAATGTGTTGTTCTTAATGACTGAGTGCAGTTCAGTGCCAAAGACTTCCCCCCCCCCCACCGAAAATGTGTGTTAATACCTCGCTAGTTACGTCAGCTTTGTTCACAGGAACTCCAAACTAGCACCTTATCCCAGACAATTTGAACAAAATCACATCCAAGCACTGTCCAGAGTATGTGCTGTTGACCTCGTTGTGTGAATGTTTATGTTTGTAGGCATTTATTTCGCAAGCGGAAAACGTAAGTAGGGAAGGGGTTGGAGCAAGACTAGGGTATTCGCCACGATTTTCGGAAATAGTATCTTACATTGAATTGTACCTAGTCATTAGAAACAAATATTGCTCCCTACTGGGCCTTTAAGCGCAGACGCACGTGCGCAACAACTACAGACCTCTTATCGTGGGAGCCAGTATTCAGTCACCTCACAATGTTTCAGCTAAAGCGAAACCCGCGGTCTGGTGACCCTGACTCACGATGGCGACAGACTTAGTGTTTTACGGACTAGACGGAGGGGTTTCCATTAACCTACCAAACCCTCCCTGAGCGGTCCGGTGATGCAAACGGTTAGCGCGTCACCAGAACAGTGAGGGTTGGTTATTTGGGGTTCAGTTCTCGTCTCGGGCACACTGTTCTTTTTCTGCATGTGGCATCTGATTACAAGGCTACCTTATGTGATTATAGCCTTTGTTGCTGGCTCTGCGTAAAACACTAATTCTCTCTCCATCGCCCGCCCTCCACCCCCCACGACCTTCCCTTGTTCACTTGATCAAAATTTGGTGTAAATGCATAAAGCAGGTAACATTGCCTTAGGAAAAAATCAATTTCCTCTGACATCATTGACAGCTTGTCCACAACGACTCGTACATTAGCTCAGTCGACATTACAATTACTTACCAACTCCGCTCCCCAGATAGCATTGAAGCATTTTATAAACGTTTGAAAAGCGCTAACATGGCTGTAATAATGTTAAAGTTTTAGATGAAACATTTTAGAAACATGTTAGGAACATTTACGGAATAAACATGTAAAAACATGTAAAAACTGAAACATTGTGCAAACATTTTAAATTGGTAGGAACAATAACATTTAAACAAAAATATTAAATAGATGTTCTGTAAATGTGTACTAAAACTTGATCCGGCCGTCGCGTGGTTTAGAGCTGAGAGGCCGCCATTTTGTTTACCGGTTTCTCAATTCTACATGGATTTGTACTCCAACAATCGAAAATGACAAGAAAATAGTAAGTAATATTCAAACTCTAATGTGTGTTCTAATAAAATATATGTTTGTTTGGTACTATTAAGTTTGTATATAATGTGTAAATAATTTGTTATTAATTCCCGACTGCTGACTTCTTCACGTTATGAGTCGAATGCAGTTGCGATCTTTAATTTCATTATAGTACACAAGAAAAAAAGCTATATTTCTGAAGAGTTACACTATCCGAATGTTTAAACACTGCTCTTTAAAACGGTGCGTCACATATGGTTGTCTTTATTATAGGTTAATAGTTATAAATATTCAAAATCTACAGTCCAATTGTTGAATTGAAGGCATTTCCGCCATAAGCAATGGATTAAAACTTAAAAATTCAGTTATTTACAGTTCTCACAAATAATATTTTAGAAGTTTATTATATATGTCACATCACTATGTGTGAGATTTGAAACTGTTGTAAAATCGATCTCGAAACACGGTTACACACCATGCACTTCGTATTGACGCCACGTCGGGTAGTTTCCCTTGCTTAAACTCGGAGAAGTATTGTTTCAAAAACAAAATTTGTATCATCGTTTTCTTAGTGAACCTTCGTAGAAATACGGTAAAACGTTGAAGATAACAACTACAGTCAGAATATCAAGTGAGTCCTTAAAGAGATGGCGCCATTCTAAACTAAAAGTCACTTAATCACCATGCTATGTTGCCGAACCCGAATGCTAGATGCTACTGTCGTACAGTATTATTAGCTGGCGTGTCTCTATTTGGTCTTGAGGTCCCCGTGATGTAGTGGATCAAAGCATTCGCTTGTCACCACTACAGTGAGCGGCTCGGGCTTCAGATGTCGTCTCGGAACTCAGTATGTGACACTGACAGGATGTGGCGACGGGGATAGCTGCGGTAGAGAACTCGCGTGATGTGTCAGCAGCTTCAGTACAGACAACCAGCCCAGTCTTTGACCCTCGTGACTCTGACCACCGTGGATACACGTCGCCGTATGTAACTCATGGTCGCGCTTCCAATTAAAATGACAAACCATTCGGTCTTGAGTCTGAGGTGAACGTTCAGCGCACTAATTTGGACATTAGGGGCACGCAGTTTTTTTTTCTCAGCACTTGACATCTGTTAACAGGGCTGGCTACCTTGCCGTGATGCAGCGTTAGTTGCTGGCTCGGCGTAAAACCACCTCGTTTCAGTGAGCAGCATATTAAAATGTCACATAACAAAATTAAGTTTAACCTCTTTCTGGGTGAGAAAATTTGTTAAATGGTTGGATAAGTGTTTAAAATTCAGAACAACTATGAAATGTTTGAAAAAAGGCTGTAAAAGGTCGACAAAAAGTTGGAATGCAAACATTAATAACACATTACTTTGATGGGCATGATAAGCGTTTCAAAAACATTTCCTGCGAATATTATTTGAACATTTCTCGAGAACCATTTGTAAACGATTATAAAACGTTCAAATGCTATCTGGGTCAGCCGTGACAGGTGAGCAGCGCGCCATGAAAATATTGCTGGGCTTCTTTTAGTTTAGTTTCCTAAAACCGTCTTTCACCTGACGGCGGGGCCAGCTATTTGCGTCTCATTATGTCAAGAATAGCAGCATTGATAAGCTTTCAGCGCCTGACATTCAAACGGATTTCCAACTCAGCGAAACTACATATAACCCTAATGATTACATCCTCATCTCCTTACAGCTAGCAATGACTATGCATCGATAACTGCACAAACAGGGTTCGTCTTTCTCTCTCCCACTCCTCCTTCTTACAGGGCTGACAGCTTTGCCGTGATATCGCCTTAGTCGATGGTTAGACTAAAATTCAGTCAATACCATTTTTCTGAAAAGCTACACGCAGGACATCTCTAGTGTAATATTACGGACGTACACTTACCTTGCATACGCTCGACGCATATCACACACACCCATAACACGAGCCCCCACAGATAACGAGGAAGATGAGAAGGTTAAGGAAGACGGAGATCTCGATGGTTTCCTTTTTCCATCCGCCCATGGAACGTCTGTAACTCTTCTTTTTACGTCATTCCTTGTCCGAAATGACGACGAACAAATGACGCACACAAGACGTCAAACACAAGACACCATTCACACAGGAAACAATACAAGACCCACCCCTAACTCATTACATGTAGCCTCGCTGTAGAAAGCAGTAACTGAACAAAGCTACAATCAAAAGTTGTTGTGTGGTATTTCAATGTAAAATCTTTACTCATTAGAACTTGAAAACGTTTATTTACACAAACAAGAAAAGTCTTTTTAGACAATGTCTGTAACTGTGCTTTAAGCAAAATAAATAAATAAAAGGGGTTTTCTCACATAATACTTTGAAACATGACAACGATTACAGGCATAATTTTTTCTAAGTTTTCTTTTTCATCGACGCAAACATTTATAATTGTTTTGCTTTAAATTAAAATTAAGTATTCATTCAACCTCACTCGCCTGTTGATTTTCTCTGCGCTGCACTTAGAAGAGAAGAAACCGTCGCAAGAGTACTTTTCCAGTTATTTAATAAAATTGAAAAGAATCATCACTGTATTTCGTTCAGGAAAATTATTAAAATGAAACATTTTTCCTGCGTCTAAGACCTTGCAAATCCGCCTCACGATAGGGCTATGACCTGACTAGGTGACCCGTACAAAAAAATCACGTGGAAACGTTAGTCAACATGTCATGCTCACTTCAAAAGTTATCGTTTCTTTCGTTTACATTCTTATCGCAGACAAAAGCGTTTGTGTTAAAAGTAAAAGTTGACGATTTTTGCAAACAGCAGAGCATAGAGCATATATGCGTTGATGTAGTCGGTTCGAAACCTATTGGTCATCTTCAGTCGGCTATCTATTTCATTCAAATACATTACTTTTAATTAATCTTAACTCGTTAGATTTGGAGGGGGCGCATTAATGCAACTAGTGCATACTTTCTTTTCTCCTTATTTACAACTCATTCATTCATCCTTTGACTGTTATCAGCTGACGAACGGCTAAGCTGGTCGTCATGGAAAACAACTGGATAGACGTAGCCGATGGCAAGACTCACCACCTTGGCCTTTCTTAGCAACAAGGAAAGAAAAAAAGAAAGAAAGAAAGAAAGAAAGAAAGAAAGAAAGAAAGAAAGAAAGAAAGAAAGAAAGAAAGAAAGAAAGAAAGAAAGTACAAGATTCATAAAAATGTTTATGAGAAAAGTGGCTACTAAACACTCAGGTATATTTCACACGGACCTAGTCTGTCCTGTAAATAGACGTCATGTTAAGGGAAAAAGTCCCATCAACCCGAGGTCTTCACGCACAGCTCCTGATCTTGGATGTCATGTGATAAGCAAGTTACCTTTTGTCAACGAACTGCCCTCGAGAAAAAGAAGAAACGCATGTTTATATCATGCTAAGCAACAAAAGTAAGCAACGTAACACGAAAACAACTTGTAATGATTCACTTTTCTTTCTGAGGGAAGACCTTCCGATTCTGTAACATCTCTCTCCTCTTCCGTCTGCCCTCAAGACGTTCTCGACAACGCTCGTCGTTAAGACTACCATTCATCCTGGAAAATGCTCTTAGTGTCATGCTCATATTTGAAGTACGTCTCCTAACCTAAGAATCGTGGAGGAATATTTGGAGCAAAGCAGAATCATATATATCGCTATGTTTGCTATAACAAGACGATTTGTACTGTTTGTATTGTCAGTATAAACTTTCCATATGGATACATTGTCTTTCCTTCTCTATTTATATGTTCTAAAATGGGTGTGTTTTCTACATTCAGGACGAAACAGTCGTACATTAGACTGAGCACAGCTTTTACCACACGTTTCATCTCATGATGAACCTTTTCAATCCAGGAGAGAGTGTCGCAAAATTGTAAGAAGTATGGGCTCAAACGTTTGCAAGCCGTGTTTTATTATCTCTTAAAGGATAAAACACAAAAAGTTTGCGCAATAGCAGATAACTGTTGTGAAACACGTGGGGTACCGAACGTACCAGTGGGCAAAACTGGGTAAAAAAAACGTTGGCGGCAATGAGATTGTCTTACCGACAAGCTAGCAGCAGCAAACACACGGACAGGTATGCGCTTTTATGTCTTCCGACATACCGTGTTGCAGCATCTCCCAGTGCAAGCAGCCTCAGCATCCACCACTCGAATATGTCATGCACGTGTTGCACGTGAGGGGAAAAAAGTCCTATTTTTACACCCTCACAACGAGAGCAACGAGTTGGCGGCAGAAAGCGAAAGAAAGGGAGAAGATGGTCTAGAAGAGGAAACGGGGAGAAGGGACAAAAATACAGAGAGAGGGTGTAATAAAGAGAGAGAAAGAGGAAGGGGTGTGTCAAAGATGAAGAAGTCAGCAAAAATGGAAATGAAACAAAAAGTGTTATTTGGAGAGTGTGTCATTAATTTTGTTTGATTGTTTGAAGTGCAGATGCTGTTCTAGCAATAATCTCATTTTGGCACACGCACGCACAAATATAGCAAGTGCCAGCACACACACACACACACACACACACACACACACACACACACACACATACAGGCACGGACCAGCGATAACGAGACAAACTGCATTACACATCGACGAGAGCACAGGAGAAAAATCCGAGAGCAATATTAGGTTCCTGAGATGAAGTGATTTGTTTCTTGAGCTCATCACCAGCCTCTGCCTGCCAAAGTGCTTGGAGCGGTGCGTCGCTCAAGAGTCGCTCATATTTCTTTTTTCTTCCTTCACTCTTCTTCTTCTTGCTTCTTCCTCCAGCAATTTAAACAGAGTACTTGAATGCCTAATGAGGCCCCTGTGTGCGGTGCAAAACAGAATGGATGATATTTCAAGACAACCCAGAAATTGCAGAGCCTGGTCTTACTATGCAAGTTGACAAACGGAATTTGCATATAACTCGGCTAAAGGCTGTTGTAGCATAGTGCCAAGAACATCAGATAAGTGGTAGCATTTATAATAAATACATATCCTGATATTTTTTAACCTCTTTGATTCGAAAACGTAAATAAAACTGGAAATTGTTTTAAATAGGAGCCACCATACCTTGAGTGGAATTTTGTAAAACGTTTGATAGGTCGGACTAGCCAGTAAATCATTTTGTGATCCGTTCTCGAAACCTACTTTTTCGTGTGTTTTACACGATCTTTTAATCGCAGCTTACACAAACACCTGTTGCTGGAGAAATACCACTCAGACAGATAATAAGGCAAAAGGGAAGCAATCTAGTGGCTGGTCCCAAAGAGAAAAGTTCTTCTCCACGTTCCAACGACGAAGCCGCTTTTGTTTCATCTAAGAGGACATCGCCCCTCAGCTGATGCAGTCGACTTCGTTCTGGTCAGAGATACCATCTCTGCACGTGCCACGTAGTAGAGTGATGGCAACTCACTTCAGTGAACATGTTTCTCGTAAATTGCTCCTTACCTTTGTCTAAAGCAAGATACCTGCGATGCTGGAAACACATCTTATGTTGTTTACTTGGCAAAAACATGTTTTTTATTAAAAGAGTTTATGGACTGTCAGCTCCGCCAGCTGATTTACTGCATGACACGTTTTGTTTATGATGATAATTTACGTGTAAAATTTTGTGATAATAAGTGTATACAGCAAAATTTGTTACTTTGCAGCTCATGTGGTCTTTTAAAATACCCTCCCATTTCTCAGTTTATTACAGTTAACCACATACAGACAAAAGAAGAGGAGAAAAAGACAAATGAGAAAAAAATATGTCGAAACGAAATAAGGACAGAGTTCTTTGTTGCTTCGTAACTACACTGCCTGTATTTTATTTGCGTCTTGCTCGAGGGCTTGTAGATTGAATTTCTCAGTAAAAAAAAATATATGGTATAAGCTTGGTGATTAGAAAATCCATATCGCGGTTGCATTAGCAGGATGCCAGGCGGCCTAAGTGCCATGTGCCCGCTTCACAAAGCTTGTGGTGAGCGGTCCTTACAATGGTTACGTGCTGCCAGGTACGACTGGGATGTCGACATCTCCTCTGTGTGTGTGTGTGCAGCTTGCAGTTCGTGCGATGAGGCCCAGATAGGGGTGATGTATGTTCACCGCACGACACCGACAGCAGCGCGACTGCCAGTGCTGGCCCATTATCCTCTTACACGCTCTTCATCATCTGGTTCGATGCTTCGTGTACATGTACAAGATCAGACCGCTACATTGTTTTTCTACTATAGTTTAGTCACAAGATAAGTGAGTATATTTCAAACCAACAGACAAACAGACGTGGCGTAGAAGGACTACTTTTTCCCGTGTCCGATGTATTTAGCCACGTTAATCATGGCTCGTTGTTTTGGACTTACTTCAAAAGACTACAAGATAAAACTCACGCCGCCGTCGTAAAATTGTCTTCCAAACTTAAACTATTTCCATTAACAATAAAACTTTGTCCCCTTTCGTTTTAAGACATCGTGTTATCCAAACAGCCGACTGTCAATGGGTGTTCACTGCGCATGACTGGCAAAAACCGCCACGTTACACGTGGATGTTACGTGGAAGGCTCGAGCCTGAGCAGGAGGTGGGTGACCTCTGATCTGGATCACTACAACACTCAGCACGCAATGCCTGTCACACAGCATATACACTGAAGCGCGGCGAAGAGAAACTAGCCTGATAATCGTATTTTTGTCGATGGGCGTTTATTTTTTTTATTTATTTATTTTTTTTGGAGGGGCGATGGTTGGGGAACCGATCTCGTGTCTCTGAAAGCAAACTGTTGGAAGCTATAGCTATTTATACTCCATAGCTATCTTGTCCAAGCTGCCATGCTACTACCAGCATAAACAACATTGCTTGTAATGACTCTTAGCAGGCTTCGTGAGCCTAAATTGTCATTTCGTGCGGAATGATCTTGCGTGTAAAGAACGTTTTATTTCTGGTTTTTTTTCCCTTTGTTCACAGTATGTATATTAACCTACATATTTCTTTGTCTATGCACGGCGTGCCTAGAACTTTGAAAAGTAGCATTAGCATGAAGAGATCACAGGGCAAACATTTCACAGAGGTACAGAAGGCACTCAGAAACTAATCACTAGCATCCCAGAATAGTGGCATCATGGTACTGTGCTGTAAGCTGCTCATCTTGTCCTGTAATTGTTGGGGGTTTTTTTTGTTTTTTGCAAAACCCTAATTTCAATATCTTTCAAGAATTTCAAGATATTTTAGAAGGAAAGAAAAATAATGAAAGAAAGAAAAGAAAAACAAATGTGTGCGTGCTCTGTCAGCTTCGATGAGTAGCAGGCAGCTGTCTGCCTCCTGCGGATGACCATCTTCCACTTCCGGCGAATATGGAGGGTCTGATTGGACACGAAGACAGAGAGACTTCTTCCGCTGCAGCCATTAATACTGCATCTTCCTGTATCATTAATCTGCCATCCAAAAACAGTTTTCTCAGCTGTCCCGGAGCCTGTGATCCCGTCTCTTTTGTTCTATGAGCAGCTTTTTTTTTACTCTCGAGTCAGAAGGTTTATGTGTGTGTTTATATATATATATATATCTCATCTATCTTTTTGAATGTTCACGTGCTAACACGAAGAAAAGCTGACAGCGTCGACAAAGAGGCCGCCACGTGTCAGCATTTAAACATACTCCTGCAGCGAGTCGATAGATCGTCTTAGATGAGAGACAACTCCCAACATCGGGACGATGATGTCTTTAATCTGATGTATCTAAATGTAGACATCTCAGATGGTAAATATAGCTTCTGACGGGGAACTAATACGCATCTCTCTTACCCGGGCTTACGCAAGAGACGCAGATGGTAAACGCCCAGACTTTCTCTTTCGTGAGGTGCACTCACATCGTGCGATCTCTTCCTCGCAAAAGAAAAAAAGTTCTGCGACATCTATGCCAAAAAATTAATGTATCCCACAGATAAATACCTTTACGGTCTGACTATCCGGGTTCATATACGTTAGAATGCGAAAGACTAAATATCATTCATCCGTGTGTCATTTTACTCATCCATCCAGTTCAGTTAAATCCAGTTTCATCAACCCCTGCAAGTAACTGAACTGTGAAACTAAAAAGACTTTTTAACATCGATATTCTTACCTTCAGGCCATAAACTATCTTTTTTATCCGTATCGTTCCTGTTATACGATTGATTTTTTTCTTCTTAGTATGTGGAATTACTATGTTCGCAAAGTTCTGGTAGAGTCTAGCAGCCTTGAGCTGAATCCTGCAGAGGAGGATGTCCTACCTGTAGTGACAGATTTCATCACTCTTCTCAGACAAAAAAAGTTGCGGGATAGACAGCAGTCGATAATGTGCACCACGCCTCTTAAATGTTGTTCTGTCTTTGAATGTCGACCTTTTCTGGCCTACTCGGAGAATAACCCAACTTTTACCAAAAAAAAAAAAAAAAACTCTCATGAATATGCTATTACACTTGCGTGGTCTTGAAGTACTTTGCTGAACCAATCAGTTTTACCACCTTTACTGTTTAGGAAAATTTTAGGTGATGAAAATGGATGTATGATTCAATAGAAGAATGAATGAACGAACGAACAAGTGAATGAATCGATCACTATGAAATGCAGCAAGCTCAAATTTATCTCGTTGTCCTCACTCTTCAGCAGTGTCTCGTGACTCGAAGACTGGGAGTCGGTCTAGCAAGCGCTTTCCTCCTTCCTTAGTCTTGATACTGTGAAAGACTAAACAATAATCCATCAATAAATCCCGTAATCAATCAATAAATCGATTATTTGAAAGTACTGGTGTGAATAATCCACCTTCTGAGAACAATGGACTTGTAGCTGCTAAAGCTCAAGAACTGTTTGCCGAGCACTTGGCTTACCACTTGTACGAACGAATTATAAACGAAGACAAATCTTTTCATTATTTTGTTTCCTTATCCTGAAATATTAATAGTTCATTGTATAGTTGAGGCAACTCCATCAAAGTAATGTCTGAAGCCTGTCTTGAACACCGTGTATTTGCAAAAGCCAGGCTGGCATCGCCGATCAAAAGCCGCGCAAAATAAAGATACTTTAGTATCTGCCTGCGGCTAAGATTTTCTTCTTGCATAACTAACCACTGCATCTCCTCTCTTAATCTTTGATCATCCCGACAGCTCCTTCTCTGTCTGGCTGTCTTCCCAGTCTCCAGAGCAACCAGAACATTTCAAACCGTTTCCACGTGGATGGTTCCTCCCATTAGCGCCAAAGTCTTGAATTATTGCTTACAGAGTTACCGTGGTGATTGTATGTGGCGTACTTCCGGTACAGATGGTGACTCCTGACTGCTTCCTGTTATCAGGACCAGAAATAGCGGCGGACCATCGTTTCTTGGAAAGCGAGAAGAAAACGCCGATAAGTGTTAATTTGTGTCCTTGTTTTTACGATATGAGAGAAAGAGAAGAAATGAAAGAAGAAAAAAGGGAAGAAAAGAATATAAGAAAAGAAAGGAAAGAAAGAAAGAAATTCAAAGAGCTAGGAAGAAAGAGAAAAAAAACATTACAACAATATTTAACAAGATGTAAGTACGAAACGGAAGCAATAAAGATAAAATGAAACGTGTTTAATGTCCTTCTGTCATTAATGCCAGCTAACATGCTGAGCCAATTACAGGGCAGACTTCTTCTCAGTGCAATTTCTTGGATGTTTTACTTTCTCCATTATTTTGTTGCCCTTTGTAAGGACGCAGTACTTGTCTGAGACGGTATTTAAAAAAGTTTACCTAAATAAATATGTATCCAACTTCTTGTAATAAAATCTTTGTTTACAATGTACCCTCTTGTACCGGGCGTCAATTAACGTACACTTCCCAGTAAGTTTGGACACGAGTGACTCGTCAAGAATAGCCCTGGTCATCATCAGGTAATACATCCCCGGTCCTTTGAAGCACATAGACAATAATAGTCCTGTGCGGAAAGAGGGGGAGTTTTATTAATAGGGTAACCTTTCACTGAGGGATTTGGCCTTACTTTGTCAGGTCCATTTTGGCGAGTATGATGAGAAAATGTGGAGGCCCAAAAGACCAAAGTGATTAACACTCTTCTGAAATTGTGGCTTGCTGCCTACAGAGTCTTGGACATTTTTAGAAGTTTCATATCTCTCTCATTATATATTTATATAGAGAGAGAGCGGAGGGATGGAGAAAAATCATAGCTTCCACACAGACACCAGAGACAATTACACCAAGTGATTGGCTACATTAGAGAGTCTTGACTATTTGAAACGAGTGTGCGCCTGACAGGCTGAGTTGCTTTGTTCTTCAGAGTCTCAGAGATGGGTACAGGTACAGCAACGAGTAGCGCCATGGAAACGTGTGTCTACGTCAGCGGCTGAACAAAGGACAGGTGTTACACGTTACACGTCGCGACGCTTACAACACCTGTAGACATCGTGGTTCCCACGCGTATAATATAATCATGTACAGCGAGATTGTGTCTTACACATTTACTGTATCAGAGATGCAAATTACCCAAAACTTCATTACATTCGTTAGATAATTTCTGAGACTGTCAATCAAAGAAAACCATTTTATTTGTAACGTATTACATTAACATAAAGACTTGCTATTGGTTACATATAATTTTCGTGTACACTACTTGTTCTTTTGACTTATATTTTATTTATTTAGCATTCTAACTATTTGTGACCCGCCATGACGAAATCTATTTTTAAAGAAAACTCAAACTGCACAAAATTGACCCCAGTGATCTTTCGGTGTCTCTGCTACGAAGCTGCTCAGTGCAACTTCAGACTCATTTCCTCGTGGCGGCTCACATTTTATTTTTGTTACAATTTTAACTATTTTATTTTTAGCTTTTTGTTATTCTTTTAAACTAATTTAATTTTTTTTTACTTTTGAACAATAAAAACTAAGTGACATTTTTAATTTTTCTTTCCGTCTATAAATTACACTTATTTGTTTTGTATTTTATTTTATTATTTATATTTAATAATTTGTTAAATTTCAACTTTAAAAAATTCTCAGTTTTGACAAAGTTTTTGTAATGTTTCCATTCACTAGCTTGTGCATTTAAAATTAAAGCAATAAATGGACAATGAAAAGCTGTGATTTATGAAAAATAAGCTAAAATAGTCGTTCTCTCTCTCTCTCTCTCCCTTCCTCTCTCTGGTGTGACTGCTTTTGTACCTTGTTATGTGTTACGTGGATGTTATAAACTTGGTGTGTTATAGGGACACACTCATCATCAGCAGCATCAGGTCAAGTGGTCACGTCGACTGTCTATGAAAAATATTCCCTTTCTACAAGTGTATCATGTGTGGTCACTTGACCTGGCCATGTACACGTGACGAATCTCAAACTAATTTCCACAAATAAAGTCGGCCTGTCGTTGTGTGCGAATCAGAATTAGCATCAAGAGGCAAGACTACACCCTGGGATAAGGATGTCATCAATCGAGTCGCCTTCCTGTTGTGTTGAGTCCGCGTCTCAGTGTAAGTGAAGTGATACTGAATGAGAAATGTGAGGAGTGAGGTGTGAGGTGTGGAATCAGGTGGAGGTCTGGTGGTGTCACAGGACACGTATCACTCTTTTGTGCAGTCTTCGCAGGGAATGACAATGACCAACTTTATTTGTCCCAGTGGGCAATTTGAATATGGGAATGTGCTCTAGTTCAACAATAAAAAATTAAATAAGTAAATAAATAAATTGAAAAATAAAGAGAGAAAAAAAGAAAGAAGTGGGCAAGTAGCATATCTCATATATATATATATAAATTACAAGGAAATCAAGTATGCACCTACAAGATCACACACACACACACACACACACACACACACACACACATTGTTGATAATTCAAATGAGAAAGATAAAAGACTCACAATAAATGACTGGTAAAAACAGCCTCAGATTACTTGACTAACTGAAAAACTATTTAATTTACGCAAAAGATACATCCTTTGTTGGCCACGTTTAACAATGTGTTCGGTGTTTAAATTCCATTTGAGCTGGTTAGTTCCCAGATACCTGAAGGAATTAACAGTTTCAACAGGTTTACTATGTATCACACTGGGAATAACAAAATCCTCTTTGGTCTTCCTAAAGTCTATAACTATTTCTTTAGTTTTAATTCACTGCGGTATCATTTTCCTTGGCATTGACATGTAACAGCACGGAAAGACCAAAACAAAAGAAAAGTGCAGGTGTTTCACTAATAAAGACATTTTTAAGTTTGTTTTTAATCCCGGCCGTTAGTTATCTACCCGTCTGACTAGCTATCGCACACAGTTTCGACTTATTTATGTTATTACAAATGCTCTAATCACTTAGTGATGTCTGTAACTATATCTTCTGTGCCGTGACATTTCCTGCATCACACATCTAGTCATCACTCATCAGTGGTGTTCCTGTGGAGCTAGACATTTGTCGAGTGCGCAGTCTTATCACTTGTGTCGCATCACGTTGTTTCCAGGAACTTTTTTGTGTCGGGAACCATACTGCTGGGTGCCCTTCTCTCATTCCAGGTCACTCTCCATCGACCGTAATACATTTCCTAACCCACTCTTTATACAAATTTTAGTTTTCCGCAGCATTTTCCCCGTCAACATTTTTTTTTTTTTTTTGCTGGTGTAGGTCGCTCGATAGTGTAGTTAAATGGATGTGTGCCTCTCCTCCCTTCCTTGATCTTCATGACATATTCTTCCGCTCAGCATTTAGAAAGTCCTCCTTCTCAGGCCCTCTATTTTCGTTGTGGCCTTATCCATCAGTTCTACTATCGACTGAGGATCTAGCGGTGTATAGGATGTTACTACTGTCTATGTAGAGTACCGTGCCAGGTAAGTCTAGTTTTTAGTGAATATCTGTTTTTCGCTCTTAAAATACACGCCCACAGACAAAAACATGAATAGAAAGAGGTCAAACACGAAAGGTCAGGTTTGTCCACAGAGACGCCTCATTAGCATAATTTTATGGTCTCATCTCTCCCATTGGCTGAAGGTGTGACAAAGTAAACGTATCCTTGTACAATCCTGCTCTGTTGTTGACCTGTTTGTGTATGACGATGTTTGTAGGTGTGTATTTCGGGAGTGGAATGGGTGCAGCCACCCAGATATCGGGTACCTTGCACAGAAAAAAAAGAATCCCACCACTAGAACTTTAAGTCAACATTGAAAGGCGTTCTAAGTGGGGGACGAATAAGTGTGACATCTGAGAAGTAGATATGACAAGGTGCTTTGAGAGGCATACAGAGTGGCTTGAATGTTTCTATGTGTGCATTCATTTACATATCTTTGCTTGCCTTGTCCATTTTCATTATAACAATACAATAGTCTAGCCCCTTGATACTCTCTACCTTAATCCAAAATGTAACAAATGTATTCCTTGTTTTTCACAGATTTTCGTCAGCATTAAGTGTAACTTATATTACTTTCAGTAAAGGGCCTCATGCGAGGTAGACAACATACCCATGATTCAGCAGGGCCTCCATATATCCTGTCAAGGACCCAGTTACCAGGTCAGCAGAAGCGGATGGTGTGTCTCCCGTGCCCTTCTCCCATTCCCTGCCTCCAGCGTGCTCTTGAACTGGTTTTCAGACTGCATCTCCTAAGTAATAGAAGTCTGTGTAAAACATCACTCGTCACACATCTTCGTTACCCGCCTAAGCCAAGCATTTAAAATCTGCGTCGTCTCGAGGTTCGGTGAACAAAAACGACCGAGATATGAG
Organism: Marisa cornuarietis; assembly: GCA_004794655.1. Classification (NCBI taxonomy): domain Eukaryota; kingdom Metazoa; phylum Mollusca; class Gastropoda; order Architaenioglossa; family Ampullariidae; genus Marisa; species Marisa cornuarietis. Next base: position 2,935,169 of record SMMW01000635.1, on the reverse strand, counting down.
GTCACAGGTCATTCACCGCAGGTGATCTTGGTGACACTCTCACGATGCTGAAGACATGTATAGCACCTTTGTAAACTACCTACCTTTCACCCTAAAATCTGTTGTTTACAGGACACATATGGATGAACTGTTGACCTATTTTTGTCAAAGATTATAAATAACCACCGCGTAAAAACTAGGTCAGACCTTCGTCCATGATTGTTCCGTTGTGACGGTGTGAAGACACTGAGTTCAAACCTGCGTTTATGCTTACATTAAACTCATGTTTGTCACTTAACTACGGCATCAGCGGTTTACAAGAGTTTACACGATAACGAGCTTTCAAAGTGGTTTACAGGAATATACACGATACTGAAACGGGTGTTTATCGATGGAATGCGGTCGAATTGGTTTACAACTGCACCTTTCCTCTTCATGTTTACAATCTACAAGAATCTGAGATTCAGAAGTTTGGCGAATGTTAGGAGATAAAGTAGTCGGCCTCACTTTGTCCGACATTCATGCTGAAGAAATGGCGACCATAAAGACCTGTCGACTCCATCTTTGTGAGCCACCATGGCACCGCGGCCTCCGTGTATCGTCTCCTCTACTAAAAACCTCTTCATTAACGTGTGCTCGACCTGTTTATTTGTGGTAACCACCTGCTTAACCCACTTCTCCATTGCCTAAGAAGAGTTAACAGTTAGGGTTCATGCGGTGAACCTGTGTAAGCTCCATGTCTATTTTTAGACAGCCTGGTGTGAAGTGTTACTCTGTAATGCTTCTCGGCTGACAGTCGGAAATGTTTCTTTTATCACATGACACCAGAGTTACTCCTGAAACGAAGGTTTCTCCCAAGAACTCCCTGTCGATGAAACTATTTTGGCAGATGTAAAAAAAACTTCTTTTTGGTTGTAAGTTGTAAAATGCTGTAAGTAATGGAAGAAAAGATAAAAAAAAAAGAAAACCAATTAAGTAAGAACAAAGACTATTGTCAGGAAAGTATGCCCTGCCGGTTGCCAAAGGGTCCCGAATTACTGTTATTTTTTTAAGTATACCAAGATCAGGGCATGCTTGAGCCGAGAGCTCGAAAATAAGAGCCGTCTTCCGAAAAAAAAAATGAGATGAGGCCAGAGGCAAAGAAAAGGCAAAGCTCGAAGCAAGCTTGGTACAAAGATGATTGCGGTCCTGATAAAACTAGATATACGGCGGTTGGAAAAATGCACAATTTCCATGAGCTTTCCACGCAGTTAGCTGATAAGTTATTTCCTCCCTTCGTCGTTACTGCATACAAAGCCGCCCAGAAACACTCACCGTGGAAGACTAACAGAAAAGAGGAAGACAGGCGTAGAGAGAAACAAATAAATATGGCAGCGACGGGGACAGCTGACGAGTCCGTGTTTGTCGGTGGCTGGCAGGGATCTATAGTAGCAAAAAAAGGACGAATACTGTTTTTTGTTCCCTCAATCTTCGATAGTAGATGGCCCTTGACAGTGTTCTGAAGACAATGCGGTTTTCCTCAGCAGCAAACTGATGTCATACCGTCTTTTGTCTTTCTTTTGTTCATTTGTAGGTTAGTTTTTTTTTCATTCCATATTTGTTTCTTTCTCATTTCCTTTATTATCTATTTCTTTCTGCTTCCATTCGTTTCTTTATTTTGTAGCAATTTTTTTTATTTTTCCTTTCTTTGTTTTTTTCTTCATAACATAATTCCTAGATTTATATTTATATCTCTGTGCATTTTCCGTGAAGCTAGAATAAGCAGGAGTGAGGGCGTTTATGAGAGAGAGAGAGTGCATGTGCGGCTGCGCGTGAAATGTGCAGCACTGCATTAAAGCGAGAAGCTGGAGTGGGTGACAAGAATGTTAAAGAGCGATTGCCACGCCCTCTTACGGCCACCCAACGCTTCTGTATTTTTCACCGTTGAACCGACCGTCGCCCGGCAACAGCACCAACTTTCTTCGCACTCTCTCTCTCTGCAGATTCCTGTCACGCGACAAGGCGAGAAATGGCGAGACTGTTAACACGCTCTCCTGGGCTTACGTTAGGGAATCTCAGTCCCTCCTTCCCCTTCTCCCATTCCTTCTCTTTTTTTATTCTTTTTTTTTTTTTGTTCTCCAAAGATATGTTTGCACGTGCGTAGTCGCACGCGCGTGCTCGCTCAGTGAAGTCTGAGGGCGTCGGCTCGCATGGGAAGGATGAAGATACAAGCGCGTCGACAGATAGACCAGGAAGTGCACGTGCTGTGTGTGCGCAGACACACCCACGATGTGAGTGCAAAAGTGTGCGAGATCGCCGGTCGCTTCTGCACCTAGGGGAAAAAAAACAAAAAACCAACGCTAGGCCATGAGACAGAGTCATTTAGAAGCAGTACCCGCAGCATGTGTTGTACAAAGACCAAGTCTTGACAGGAGATCGTGACTCACCCCTCTAAACTCTCCTTTACTAATCGACCAGCAACTATCCTTGTTTCATAATTACACGAAGCATCGTCCACCGCAGCCTCCCTCCACCACAATACACGGACTCATTTGATGTGTTGATTATTTCAACCTCAGAGACTTCAGTGTAAACTGTGTTCATGTTCATGCTCATTGTTGCGGCCCATACAAACAGCGTCCGGCACAGCAACACGACCGTGTCATCAACTGCGGGTCAAAAGAGCAGGATCATCATCATCAGCTACACTGCACTGCAGGGATTTTTACAGTTTCGATCACGAATATTTTACTGTTTTACTTCTGGGTTCGTTGATTGAGAGTGTGGCAAGTAGATGCTGCGGGGAGAGGTGGTGGTAGTGTCCCTCGCGAACGTTCGCCTATCTGCGCAACGGGGACTTGTGTGCTCTCTATCAGCAACAGAGTCCTGAGTGAACACTGAACATTCCCCATCGCAGCCACTTGTAAACCCTTCCAAACGAGTGTCCGTAACGAGAGATTGTTTTCTATCACACTTGTCGGCTGGTGGTGTGCAAATGGTGAATAGTTCTTTGCGCACAATTGTGTGCATGCTTGAAGTAGAGAAGGACACCCAAGGTGTATATGCATATTAAAGGGGTGAATGAAAGCAGATTCCAACAGGACGACCTATTATTTTAGTTACTAATTGTATTTTGTTACCTGGGCATCGTGATGTATTTGTTGCTATTTCCCTGTTGCATGACATCGTCATTTCCTGGCTTATCTGTCATCTACCTTCCGTTACCCTTCGATGCAAAGGACGACCAGATGGTGTGCACATGAAACTCGAACATCAGACACATCGTGTCCTTTTTATCTTTTGTGTTCTTTTTGTCCTTTGGCTCACTCTGCTGCTCACACACTCACTACAGCCACGCTTTTTCTATTTTTAAGAAGCGTGGTACTTCGAGTGCTTCCAGCAAAGTACAGCTTCTGGAGCGTAGCTATGGAGACGACTAACCTGTACATAGCTGCTTCCTAACTTGCACGATTGGGAACCCCTGGAGTTGTCTGTGGACTTCTGAAGTCAAGTGCTTGCTTGCACCTATGGAATCTCACTGTTTATAAGGAGCATGTGCGGCTATCTCCATAATATTTTTATCTCCAACATAGACATAGATATCTCTGATGTTCGACCAACTAAAGGTATGACCAGAGATATCCTGCGTGTACTACAAGCTGCAATTGCACACCTACCACCACAAAAAAGCTGCATTATGCTCACCTCTAAGTATTTGTTTATTTACTAATTAGTTTTCATAGTTCTCAATCAATCGGCGATACATTTGTAATATTCGCTGCTACCTGTTGAATTAAATAATACCATCCGGTAGACACGCAATCAAACAGAGAAAGAGAAAACAGAGAGACGAGAGTCACAGGGTTAAAAAAAAAAAGAAAAAAAAAAGAAGATTGTATGTGAGAGGTGAAACACATGATGGTGTCGACTACCTTATAAGATAAACTCGCTCCCCTGTCGCACCCTCTGATCGTCTTTCCCAGGCTACAAAGTGTTAGGTGTGGCGTTTGTAACCTTCCCTCCAACCTCATTCATCACCACCGGTATGAGCTGGTTTGTACCTAAAATAATGGCGTGCCGGCCCCCACTTTGAACACTTAACCAGCTTCTAGACTAAAGCGAGACTAAATATCTGGTTTCCTTCCTCACGCGGCTTTCCATTAGCTGCACTGGTTGTACGGACTCTCATCGTGTCGCACATCTCCTGTAGACCCGCCACCGCCCTGACATTTCCAGACCAAAGGGTCATGCGATCGACCCGATGATAAACACTTGTAACCAGGAAAAAAAAAAAGGTTGCCTGTTAGTGCACGTGTCACTATTTATAGTTTGATGTTGACGTAAGCAATTACTGGGAATAGAATATGTTGAAGACAGGCTTAAACTCATCTTCTCCTACAAAGAACAAAAAAATTACTCGGCAGAACAGTTTTGTAAAGATCCATGTGTGTATGCAGATGTATCCCTCCCATCATCCCTCTTCCCCCAACTCCGTAGAGCTGCTGTGTTTCTTCTCTCCTCCCTCACTCACACCCTTGCCGTCTGCATACCTTCATATCTGCAGCACAGCGGCGCGGCTGCAGACGGGGGGCTTGGAAGTAGTTGTTGGGCAATAACTAGTTGTCAACATTCCGACATGTGTCAGATGCCTTGCCCCATGGTTCCGTTCCCTGTCCGACTGCCTTCCTTTCTTTCGCTAGAATTCCTAATGTGCACCTGACACTTTGCCACCTTTTCTCTCCATCCACCTTTTACCTCGAAGTTTGGATTGTGAGACCACTGCACAAGCTTTGCAACACTTTCCAAATCGCTGTACGCATATTACATTACTTTGCAAAACTTTGCAATACCTTGCACAAACAATTGCACAAACTTTGCAACACTTTGCACAAACTTTGACATACTTTGCACAAACTTTGAAACACTTTGCACAAACTTTGCCATACTTTGCACAAACTTTGCAACACTTTGCACAAACGTTGCCATACTTTGCAATACTTTGCACACACTTTGCAATAGTCTGAGGTTCATGTACCATTAGTATAACTCTTTTATACGCTGGCAATGAGCAGTGGGGGATCTCGCCTTGAATCTGGCTACTGGTTTACTAAAAGGCGTTATACCAATGTGCTTTTTATTATTGTAGATATTATTATCTACAGAAGCATTTTTCTTCGAAGGACAAAGTCAGTATTTAACGAGTGATGCGCAATTGCTTGGTCCAGCGCAGATCATACAGAATAAGGTGCTGCGCATTAGTACGAGTCTTAAAATAAAACTTTTGTTGCTTTTTTAGTCAGGAAGGCGTTTTGCCTCCAGCGTCGTTCGTGCACGTGCAACGGGAAGGGGATTACTTTTCCACCGTGAAGCAGACTACACCTGAAGCCCGAGGCATTGTTTCCTTATCGTAGACCCTTGCGGTAGTTTACATACAAAAGGAGAGCGGGCCTGCGAAGGAGGAAAACACGAAAATGTTTTCGACTGGAAAGATTCAGCTCGGCTTTATTCGCGATGGGTGAAAACTACTTTCCTCTGGACTTTGACGACTTGGTTATGTGACACCATCATACACACGACAGCCGACATGTTTGTATTCACAACTATACAACCCTGCTAATTGTCCTGGAGGTTTCGTGTCACGGACCACCTCTATACCGCCTTTCCACGCACCATCCAGCTGCTTTTAGTCACGGATGTACATTGGTAGATAGTTTTCCATCTTGTTCTTTCTTGTCACAATGAGGTCAGAAACAGGTCACGTGCATTGAGAATAGATGTGATTTGTGCGTGTGTAACAGCCTGATAAATACTGATTTTCCTTATACACATGGATCTGAAAGCACAGTTTGTTTTTAATTGAATTTTAAATAAAACAATTTAATGTGAAAGAAAAAGCTTGCATTTACAGTAGAGTTTGTCGAAAGTCACAAAGACTATATCCATACATCGCGCGTGCAAGAAACAAATGTGATTGATCTCTCGCTGTAAGCACGAGGACTTGCTGGATCACATGACCTGTGTCAGTCATCTGTCAGAAATGTCTGTTTGTGCCTTTCGATGCGTTTTATGCAGGACGAGTCAGTGCCAGGTGGTTTACGATGCAGTGATATGAAAGGGTGAACCAATGATAGGAACGGTCATTGGTCATAGTGATATATTGTTGTTCAGCATCATTTCACTGTCTTCACAGTTCACGATGTTTATAGAACCACAGCACCGAAAGTCCATTACTCTCTTAATAAGGAGTGATTCTTTCAGATGAAATGAACATTAATATTGAAATAACATTAATTTCATCTGCAAGAATCAATCCTCAGGAGAAGAGTGTGGAATGTGTGTCCGATAACTGGTTCCATTGCCAGACCTAGCTACATTAAATGCAAAAAGTCAAAGCTGGCGAAATTAAGGCCAATGTGCGAGCGACTTTCACAACAGAAGAAATTTGATCGTTAGATAAAAAGTGGAGGGGAAAGTGGAAACCAGAGAGGAAAAACAAAAGTCACAGGCAAGAAAAAAAAAAAAAAACAGTCGAGGACGACGATAAGGACCCCAGCAAGAACATCAGCCAGCCAACAGGCAAGAAAATCACAGCACATCGCAGACAAACGAAAATTGAACAGAAAGTCGGGTCCCTGGAGCCAGTAAGGCAACAAGACATCTCTCAGTCAATAAGGCAACTGAAACTGCTGTGTAATAACCGTAAAACCCGAAGACTGCACCTTCTTTTATCAAAGAATACCGTGCAGTCACCAGATTGAAACAGATGTAGAGCCTGCGATACCACAGGTCAGCACCGCCCTGTTACATTAACACATCTCACCACAGTTAATGAATCAATACAGAAGTTAATGCACACATCCTCCATTATCCAATCATCATCCATCCATCCATCCATCCATCCATCCATCCATCCATACGGACCAGTCAATCAATCGTCGGATGTCTGCACCGTCTTCTTGGCAATGTCTCAGCTTCATGATGGGTCAGTAAATCATCTTAATGACTAGAATGTTTATTGAGCGATCCCGATCGAGACAAAATTTATCTCATGTTTTGCAGCGTTGTGCTTCATCGCACGACGACGACGGCGGCGAGGACTTGGGGAAACTCAATCGCTCAGCACGACACGTCTTCCCCTCTGACCTTTTTTACGGTCGCAAGTCAAGGGTCAAGCCTATCGTCTCCTCAATGCATGAGTGGTCGCCACACGCCTATACAAAGCTCAGGCTGGAAGAAAACTCAAATCAATATGCTATGTTAGTTCCTAGCTCGTAAATACGAACAATAATAAAAATAAAAAAAATGGCAGGTAGGCAGGATATAGAGCATGGGTAGACCAACATGTAGCCATTACCGAGGGCAAGACAGGGTTCAGCGGCGCCACGCGGGAAGGTAGGCTCTTTGGCAAGTCACCTCTTGAGGTGAATACGGAAAGTGTCCCGGGTATTCTCTGCTCGCTCCTTGGCGCTGTCTCCTGGTATTCAGCTTTTGACAAAAGTTTAAACCTTGCTCTTGTGCACGCCAAACAGATTTTGAATGGGGCTGGGATTATAGTCCGCGATTGTGTCTGTCTGCAGCTCGCAACGCACCTCTGACATACCCGGCATTGGATTCCATGGAATGAGACTTGACAAACCTGTTAAGGTCTACAGTGTTGAGGCAGACGGGTATGCACGCTTACGTGTAAGTGTGTTCTGATATATAGGGTCATGAGGAATAGCGGGTAGCAAGCCTATTACATATATCAAGCGGGTACCAACGTCCAGACGGGTTATATTAGCGCGGGAGTACCCGGTTCACTGTTCTCGAGTAACCAGCTCCCGCTCACCGCTTCTTTTGCGGAGACAGTGCACCACTACACTGAGCAGCATTTTGTCTGCACCAAACTCAACCGTTTATTTGCACCTGTTTAAATGTCTGCGCGATTTGCCTATTTTACTTTCAGTGGTTCGTTTAAATGCAACTGAGGTTACAGCTGCGTTATCCTGTGTTATCAGGAGATACAAGTGTCAACCTCACAGAGGGAATCTTCATTTGAGAATATTATGCAACTGAAGATTATGGTAATACACATTGAATGAGTAGATTGAACACACACACACACACACAATACACACACACACACACACTACAGACATATACACACATGCACACAAACACATACATATAAATACACAAGCACGCGCCTGCACGCGAAATTATAAAACACAGGCTCTCACACTCTCTCACTCAATGGTCAGGTGGTCAGTCTTGACCTGCAGGGTACAAAAGTTTAGTTCTACAGACTTATCGGTGTTGGATGTTGAAGCACGAGAGCACAATCTTACAGACTGCTCTACCCGAATGTTCCCCTCACGTGCACGACGGAGGCGCATCACGTGCATGTAGACCGCAGCAGCAGCAGCCCTCGGGAGTTCTGGATGCTGTGGTAAATAAGGAAACACGACCTATCGCTGTTTATTCTATCATCATCAGCACAAAACTGAATCATCGTGAAAAGGGTAGCTGGGAAAAACAGAGGGCAAAGCAGACATGGCTTTCACTTAGAAGGTTTGCTATCATCTCCACAAAAGTTACCTCTCCTTCATCCAGGGAGCATGGCGACCCTGATGGCTCCTGTTGCTTCAGGTCTATGGGGGGACATTGATGCGGATGTATTGCGACTCAGTGTAGAAGTTGCCAACACCACTGGGGTACATGAGATGGCAGAACACGCCCCTGTACACGACTCACTGCCGTGCTGGACGACCTTCTACAAGGCGACACTACCCGTGGATTGGATATTCCCCCAAAACTGCCATCCACCTCGGGTATTAGGCGATGGCGGGGGGCTACCACGGGAGACTAGCCTGGTAACAACAGCCTGCAAGTCTCACTTTCTCTACAGACAAAGACAAATCCTACACTGATAACAATTTCTGACCACCGTAAATAATACATAATAATAAATAACATGTTAAATGTTTCATATTTTAGCTGAGCATGCAAATACAAATGTTACATAAACATATCGTTTCAGTTATACACTGAAGGTACCCCTGAAAATACCCCTACAGTTTACAGTCTTCACAAGTTCCGCCTCTGTGTCCGTCTCCCTTGTCCCCCATCCCCATAAACACTGAGTACTGCCTACACTAATTGTTTGGTTTTATTTTTACTAAGGACGAACACATAATCGACGAACTTGTGATATTGCTCAGAATATTTAATTAAGGTGTTTTTATTATTTTATTTTAATTTTTTGTATAGTCGGGTCTTTGGCGTGATCCTCCTCATCACATTACTGCCTGCTAGTCTGCTTGTCTGTGTCTGCTGACAGGTACTCAGAGTCACGTGTACTTCACGTGGTAACTGATGCTTGAAAGGATCGTACGGTAAGGATGTTTGCATTTACACGTTACACCAGTCAATTTGTAAACACCCCACCTTGCAATCTGCACCCACTAACATGGTACATAAAATTGAATATATTAGCCCTGTATATATTACTGAAGTATGACTTTAAGTGTTAACCCGTACAAACTGATCCTACCTGCCACCTCCCCCCCCCAAAGCACTAAAATGTTTTATAAACTGAGTTTTCAAAAGAAAAAAAAAGTTGGTTTTACAGGTGGTATGTAGGGTAGAAAACGTCTGGCCTACATGTTATTGTCAGCCTGCCTTAATGAGTTGGGGTGGGGATGGTGTCCTTTCGTTCCTGTCGATCATGAATGGGCCACGTGGACCGGGTAGCACACTTCAAAGCCAGAGGGTTGAAAGTGGAGAGGCGCCCAGCTTATGTGAACAGGTTACTGAAGGAAAAGACTGCGCGACTAACTAGGCTGACCCCCGAGACTGACACCCGGGGTCATGTGACACCTTCTTACCAACAGGACAGACAACTGGCTGATAACCTCTCCCTGTATACACTGTACAAGATGAAAGTAAAGTTTGACATAGCGAGCTGCTTGGTGCCATTGACAGCATGAAGGATAAGAGGATATGTTGTAAGAAGAAAATAATATGCACGTTGACGTATGCATAGGTACGCGCGCTCGCACACACACACACACACACACACTCTCTCTCTCTCTCTACCAAATAAATACATGCTATGTATAATTATATGTATCTAATATAAATGCAATTCCGAGGCATATGTCTTCGAGACTTTACTGCCCTCGATTATCTCGAGGCCAGCTTTTGCGTCCTTACCTTTTCCTCTACCGTTAAGTCTGTCAACAGGGGAAAAGTATCGAACCAGTTAGTGTTTTATTATGCTATTCACACACACACACACACACACACACACACACACACACACACACACACACACACACACACACACACACACACACACACACACACACAGAGTTAACTATTTCGCTCTTCCACCTGTAATGGGAAGGTTAACTTCAGTTCAGACCACTGAGCAATAACTCGTAGCAAATTTGTTATTTTTGTTTCTAGAACTGAGGGATGCACCTCCTCCTACTCACCTACTTTTTCTTACGGAGCGCGTGCAAAAATGACAGTGACAGTCTGCCTATAATTAATGTTTATCTTTAGTTCTCCTGTATTCTTCTTGTTCTTCTGCTGGTGCTGCTGCAAAGCAAGAATCAAAGTTATTTCACACTAAAGTGCCAAAAGTAAATATGATATACTGATTGTCCACCAAGATTCCGTTATGTTCAAATTTCACAAGGCTGGTTTTTTTTTTTTGGGGGGGGGGGATAACTAACAGAGGAGAGATTAAGTTGACAAAAGACTCAGTAAATACTTCGATGACGAAAACCGAGTGGGAGGAGCCAAAAACTGGCAAATGTTTTTTTTTTTTTTTTTTTTTACATGGCTTTGCCTCGTCTGGCCAGCAATAGCTAGGAAGATTCTCTCAGTCGCTGGTATATGAGCTTCGTTAGTGGAGTAACTCGACCCCCCACTGTTCTCACGGCCGCCTCGCCCCACAGCCTGAGTAGCGACCACCACCAGGTACCCGAGCTGTCACATCTCTCACGCGCGGTCCCCCTCGGCGCTGGAACTGCCTGCTGTGCGGCGAGAGTCGGAGCAGCACTGCACGTGCTGTATGCAGTTTTGCACACGTTGTACTACGGCTGGTGCATGCGCGTGTGTGTTTGTATGTGCGAGAAAGAGAGACAGAGAGACCCAGCCACAGATATCCTCAGCAACACCTTCTAGAATATTTGATCAGAATCAAAACTGCTAATTCTCCTCTGCATTGCAGACCAAAAAAAAAAATAAATAAAATAAAAATAAATAATGCTTCCTGGGATTAATTTAAACTGCTGGAAAACGGAGAAGGAAATCACCTCTATTCCTTTTTTTTAAAATCCTTTTTCGGTCCTTAAAACGCGCGATGTCAGCCATATGACTACGGCACTACGCTCTTCACCGCACTGTGTAAATTTGCAAGTCCGGGTAATAAAACGGAGATTTTTATTCTTCGATCCCCCCCCCTCTTTTTATTATGTTTCGGGCTAACACTCTAGCGATATTTTCGCGCACTTAATGGTCTAAAGTTTGATCGACTTGCTAAGCTTACTGTTCTTAGATTCGGTTACAAAAAATTGCAATCTTTCTCTTTTCATTATAAGTGTAATTGTCAGTGCTTTTATGGTTTCGCGCAAACACACACACGCACACACACACACACGCAAACACACAAACACACGCACACACACACGTGTTAACATTGCCATTGCATTTCTTGGGTTGCAGACAGTTTAGTTATGTGTAGGCTAACAATAACACGCCACTGTTTGGGTAAAGGGCCGGGTGCAAGTGGGCGGGAGGTTAGGGGTGGGGTGGGGTGGAAGGACGGAAGCGAATTCCTTCACACCGCTTTCAGCCATGCGACACTGAAGAGATCAGCGGGCGGTCCCGTGTGTGTGTGTGTGGCTGGGCTGCACGAACCTTCAGCCGCCAGGGTTGTGCGCGAACGGCGCGCGAGCGAGGGCGCGAGACCATACGACGCGATGGCGCAAACAGTAGGCAAAGGAAAAGTTGGCCGACAGCTGCACAGAGCGCGCACACGGCGGTACTAGTCAGCCGTAACTGTGGCCAAGTGTAGGGTGGGAGTCCTGGGTACTCACTCGGCAAGCGGTTCACCTTCTTTGTCAGTTCCTTGCGCCTGGAGCGAGAGCGAGAAAGAATCGGCAACTTTCTCTTGTATGTGCGTGCAAAGACGACAGAGACAAGGGCTGGCTGTATCGTAGCCTCGTATCTGGCTGCTGACTTATTACCCATCGTTCTCTTCGGCTTCTGGGCTCAGCTTCTTCGAGATGCTGCCAAGTCGGAGGACAGGGCGACAGAGAACAAATGTTTGCAGACAACACTTAATGACCACGCTGTCGGACAGTCCGTGTTCTTGAAGTCACGGCTAGAAAAATAAACCCACGGCCAAGACTAAGAGGGGGGAAGGGGAAAAGGAAAACAATCCCACCCACCTACCCATCCCCCAAAAAATCGATTCGCACATGACTGAGCACAAACTGGGCGGCTACTTTTCTTTGAGGTCATCGGGGATAGCCAATCCCATCAACGGTCGACGTCACAGCTGTCCTCCCGGCGAGTAAACAGTCTGAGGTGTCAGCCGTGGCGGTTGCTAAAAGGGATCGTGTACCCGAGCAAGCCGTTTCTGATCAGATTGAAGTCAGGGTGACTTTACCCGCCGGGGTGCTGATCGAAGGATAAAGAGGCACAACTCTTCGTTACGTCACGCGCTGGACTTGCGCAGATTGAAAGAAAATTGGAATAAACATGTTTCTTACTGAATGGACTGGACTCCAGTGAATGGACTGGCAGCCACCTGAAGTCAGGAGCGAAATTTTAGCTTACAAGGCTTGAGAACAGAAAGAGAAAACTTCTCGTTTGAAGGTGAGTTATTGATCTTTATATCCCAGGAGGTAGACATCGAGTTATTATTGTGACTTCCTGCTGCCTTCACGCCTTTATTTCTCACTGACTGTAGGTAAAGCTTGTGCACGTTAATTGTAATCTAGTATTAGTAACGGACATTGTTGATTGAGCAACTCATCAGTCAGGTGTTGGCATAACTCTCTTCTACTTGTTGTGTTTTGCTACATCACAACATGTAATGAGGTTTCCCATCAATCTATTTGTTTTCGGCATGTCTCATACATTGGTTTTACTTAATCACAACAAAAAGAATGTCAACGCCATGTTTTTAACAGCCAAATGAAATGGCATTAGAGTCTTTTAGGTCAGTGCAATTAAACTAAGTTATATGTAGATATCACTACATCATTCTTAACTGATTATTGTTAGAGTGTCCACTCGGTACATTCAGAGCGGGGATGGTGTTGGCTCTCGCAGTCGGTAGTCGTTAGTACAAATGAGTTCACTGCCTGAATGACGATGGTAGATGAAAAGAAGTAACGTTGTCAACGATGGTGTCTAACTTCCGTTCACAACTGTTCTCGTAATCTTGACACTGTAATTGTAAAGGAAAATGAGAAATGTTTACTCCGCGCGCGCGAGTGTGTGTGTGTGTGTGTGTGTGTGTGTGTGTGTGTGTGTGTGTGAGTGAGAGATAGTGTGTGTGTGCACAAGAATGCGTGACGGACTTTTCTCAATGAATCTGTTTGTGCACGTGTTCACGCATGACTGCTTGCGGTCCCTCGCTCGTGTGAAAGCCCTCGTTTCCCGCAGTAAGTATGAGCCACTCCCACTAAGTTTCCAGAATGATCGAGAAAAGGACAACATGTCATTGGCAGCACATGTGAGAGCTGCTAATCCATATCTACGTCCATAAGTCCTGTTTACTGGGGGCAGAGTCCCGCTAGAGGGAGCCACGGTGTGTTGTGTTGTTATTCGCTGCATGTTTGTGTACAAGGAAGTTCTTGCCTCTGGATTTCCTGACTCCACTGTACTGACTCACTGAGCTAAATATGCTCACGACAAACAGCTTGAACTTTCGAAAGCGAAAAAACCAAAGTAGGTACATTGAGAGTATTTTGAACAATGCAATGCACAAACGCCAGAAAGTGCACCAGACCGTCGGCTATAGAAAAGGTTTCGTGAGAATGGAGTGCACATAAAACAGTCACAGTCTGAAATACTTACATTGAATACAACCAGAGATTAATTTGTCAACGTGTCTTCGGTGGAAAATTTGGGAGGCTATAGTGGCTCTTGACTAGAACATCTGAGTTCGTCTTACATGTGTTACTTCCGTGTCCAGAAGTACAGATGTAGAAGTTGTTAATAAAATCATTTTGAAACGCGTTGGTGACATTAAAAAAAAATAAGTGTAAGAAAGAAATTGGAAATCAGCAAATGTTTAAGTCTCAACACGCCTTGGAAAGGAGACATTTGTGGATATAAAAATAGAAAAAGTCATCGCATGTTCTGTTTCATCAAAATGTATTTTGATTGATACAGATATTCTTTCGTGTCCACGTGTTAGAGAGAAATAATTATTGTCGTGATATTTTTATTTTTCTGCAAGAGTCACACGAGAATAGATTGATTATGCTGAATGACAAACGTGACAGCAGCGAAACAAAATATTAATAATAAGAGACCATGATGGAGAGAGAAATTATGTGATACGGTGACGGACAGATGTAGACACGCTCACTCACGCACGTGCATAATCTGACTGTACGACTGTACGCAGCGACTTACATTCATTCCACCCTCTCGGAAAAAGACCTGCTTACGACTTACGGGTGAAAGGTCGCGAAGATTTATATTTAAATCGACCGGTCCACTTCTGACGGATTACAGGCTATTTTTAAATTTCCGTCGAGCTTTTCCTCTGTTGCTCTCTCTGTTCAAGCAACGTTTCCCTTCACTGAGTAGGATGGGGGCGCCACTATATAGTCGCTGTATCCCGGGCTCAGGGAGGGACCCATGTACTCTATTACTCTCTGTCAGAGAACATCAGAGACCCGCTGTCAAAGGTTGCACGAGGGTCGTGTCGCAGACGTGTTCGAAACCAGGGCTCCGAAGGGCGACTTTAATCTCGAGAAGTCGAGACTGTCAGGTTCATCTGCACACTGGAGACAGCGGCCTTAACCTACAGTTTTTCATTTTCTCGACTATTTTCATTTAAATAGCCTAGAAGTATGCCTCTCACTCTGTCGCTCTAAGTGCTTACCTCAATAATTTAAATTTCTTTGTTTCTACGCAATGGCTTATCTGAAGACCTAGGCTTTTACTTCTGCTGCAAAGAACAGCAATGAAAGAACATCAGAATTATTTCCCGACTTTAACAAATTCATCGATAGTCTTAACTTTCTATTCTGTAGTAGGATTTGTTATTTATTAATTTTTGCTGTGTTTGATATCATATTTTGTTACTGAGGCCGGGATTCTTTCGTAACCGCAACCTACTAACCACAGGCCAAATGACTAGTACACTGCTAGCCGCTAGCTAACATGTAGCAGCTAAAATACTTCGCAGCTAGCTGACCGCCGCCATGAAGCATCCATCTAGTGGCTGGGGGTACTGTGTGCCCCAAAAACCCACCCTGCTGCACTTGAAGCCCTTTTTGGTAGACATCACGAATTTCGTTTATTTCTAAATCTTCGTCTAAAAACCAGTTTTTCAAGATAGCACTCAAGACCGGAAAGTTGAGTTTGTAGTTGTGCGGGTGTGTTGAAAGGGGAGAGAAGCGTGGTCTGCAGATAGAGGGGAGGTTTATTTTTGAAGACGGGAGACAAAACGTTTACCTGTTTAACATTCTTGTCGGAGTGGCTGGCGTGGTCGTCAGTCAGGAAAGCGAGAATTATTATCGTCAGTTAACACTCATAATGAAATCCGTTTGTAGGGCACTTTTTAAAAGGGAGAGGAAAACTGCACCCATACAGTAGCACCCAGTGAACTCCCTCGCTGGCTCTGTCATTACTGGACACACACACGCACGCACGCACGCACGCACGCAGACAAACCCGACAAGGCGACATGTAGAAAGCAGACAGACGGTCTGACGGACGGAGCGATAGGGACTGAAGGAGGAAAAGGGAGATATTTAGAGCGGAAGAGGAGAAGAGATGAAGCGGCAAGTCAGAGGAACCGATTAAGGGAGTAAAGGAACAGAATACAGACACACAAATAGACAACAAATATCACTGGGGAAGGAGGGTCAGCTTCAATTTACAAGTTACACATCTACGAAACGCACCTGCATCATGTCCTGACATTTATTTACTGGTTGTTTATTTATTTTATTTTTTTTTGCACGTGCCTTGTGGGAAAGGCGGATATAAAAAGTAGGGTTAGACCTTAACATCCTCCTACTCAAAACGGAGACTGGACAAGTCGGCTGCGCCACACCTGTGACAGAACTGCGCATGTTTTGCGGAAGATTTAATGGACAGTCGCCGCTGCCGATGCTGGGAGTCAGTCGTGGTCACGTGACAGCATGTGACTTATCACACGATCCTGGTGCAAGGGAGCCTGGCGAGTAATCCTGTCCATCGAGAATCCTCTCGCCAGAAGCCTTTAGACTAGTCGAGGGCAGAAGACTTTCGAAAGGCGCCGGCAAAGGTAAAGTGTTGCACATTGACTTAGTGACCGAACTTTTGATTCACTTTGTTTACAGCGACAATGCAGTGGCTCGGTGTCACCTTTAGGTTTGGGTGTGTGGTAATTGGAGATTACAGACAGAAGGTCGATGAATTGTAATCCATTTTGTTGTCTAAGTACGAATTATGCGAATTCAATTGCCGATACTGTTGTAGCTCACCCGAGACTTTTCGGGGTCAAGGAACGACTAAGCCACCCGCCTTTGCCTGCCATTTGATCTCTCGCTCCCTACTGTCGGGTAGGTGTCACGAGAGCTATAGCCTGCTGTCATGATGGCATTGTGACACATGTCGTGATGCCACTCTGACACATGTCAGCTGTGCGATAAAGAAGACCTCTCAACCTTTTTGGGTCTTAATTATAATCACCCTCTGATCTCTGAGAGTTTTTACACCTGGGAAGCAGTAAGAAAAATTGATAATTAAGCCTTAGACCACCTGTTTATTGAGCTTAACTCTTTGTGGCGACCCTTAAATCTCGAAGCACTGACAAGCTCATCATCCGGTCGAGTGCTTGTCTACGGTTATAACAGCAGCAAATGGCGCAGAGGCTTTTGACTTGTTTTCGAGGCAAGTTTTCCATGATAAACAAGTCATCCAGGATCAGTAGCTAAGGGCCAGAGCATCACTATTTCCCTTCAGAAAGGTTTCTTTGCTTTTATCCGGACGTAGGATGCTACCTCAAAGGTCCGTCTGTTTTTGTTTTGTTTTGTTGGTTTTTTTTTTTTGCGTACCTGCCTCCCCCGCCCATCCCGCACCTGGCCCATACCTCCCATTTCGCTTCTTTCCTCATCCACCTGCCCTTGCTACAACAAAAACATGTCCTCTTTTGTAAATGAGTTTACGCAGATATGTAATGCATGTCTAGCTTTCCTCAATGCTAAGATGAAATAGACTTTTACTACTCGCAAAAATTCGGAATTTATGTACAAGGAACACATTTTCGTTCACAGTATTTTATTGCAAAGAATACGTTTGAGGCCTTTTTCATGGATGTTACCGTCGTCTGTTTTTAGGCGATGGGTTACATGGAGTTTTGTCTCTACAGAACGAGGGGTAAGTAACACAGAGTGGTGCGGGTGTGAGATTTAACCCGGGGCAGAGAAAGCCCTCCGGGTGGGGTCAGTCAGGTATAGCGGAGCGGGAGCTGACAGAGTGGAACGGGGTATTGTGTCCCGCGAGAGGACATTTGAGGATGGGGGAGAAATAAAGGAAGAAGTAGAACGTATTGTGGAGACATCCTGTAACTTGAACCTGGAGCCATCGGTTGCTTTATTTCAACAAACATCCGGGCGACGCAGCGTTCACATAGACTCCGGTCACAGCGAGATTAACGGGAGGAGACAAGAAGACCAAAAAAAAAAAAAAAACAGGCGAAGAAAAGGGAGGGAAGTTTGGGGGAGAGTGAGGAAAGGTGGGCAAAGGAACGGCCTCGGCTTCCCGTTTCAGCCTGAAATAAAAGTAACCGGAGTACACGCTCAGGATGGCAATTTGGATGTCGGGTGCCACGAGGAGGCAAGGGGGGAGGAAACAGCGGGTTGATGGCGGCCGTGAGACTGCAAAGTATGTTCCTGGCAATGGTGTTCTGTTTTCAGAACAGCCCTGTGCCCCTTGTTCTCGTCATGCCTCTTGGTTTACAGGTGGCGCAGAAACCAGGGAGGTGGGAGGTCAGCCGCCCCCTCAAGAAAGATACCGAGGAAGCAAGAAAGTGAGCATCGTTCACTGTCAGCATGGAGTCCCCCCCCTCCCTCCAAAGCTGAGCATCTTCATACGCCACTGGTTTAGTGTCCGGGTTTATAGCAATCAATCCACACACACACTTCGCACAAATCGAAAACACACCACGTGACCATTATTACTCGATAGACACTGAAAGGGGCTGCATTCATAAACTACAAGAAGTTGGCAGTAAATCGCCGATAATTTCTGCACAGGAAAGCAAACATACATAACAAGGAAGCCGGTATTTTTAGTTTATTATTTATTTTTCTATAGGACACATAATGCAAAGAATTATTTCTTCCACGTTGTTAAATCGAAGTATAATAGAAAACTAATTTAGGTCGTGTTAAATTAAAAGAGAGCAAGCACTTTAAATAGCACATCTGAAAGGAAATAGTAACGGGAACTGATGAAGTTCTAGTTTTAATGAGATAAAATAATCTTTGATATCTCGTGTGATAAGGACTTAAGCTTCACACAGCTTAGACTCTTTTCTGAGCAGCGGTGTCCTTTGAAGAGAGGCAAGAGGCAGGAAGATCTTATTTCTAGAAAGGTCGTCGCCTATGAGGTCGTGAAACATGGCGGTGTTTTGCTCCTTGTATCGTCTGCGTGTCGCTGATGGAGAAGAAGCCCCGCACACAGCCGGAAGACGTAAAGATAACTCTTTGTACAGGGAGATAAGCTTGAGGTTCGCAGAATGAGTAGGCAATGATCTGGGAAAATGTCAGGGTTTGGAGGAGCACGAGTTGAGTCAGTGGTACAGCCACCGGAGGACATCTGCTCCCCACGTAAACTATTAAGTACATGCGCAGAAATTCTATCTTAAGTGATTTACTATAATTTACACATCTGGCACTGGCACTCTTTATGTTCGCTTCCGAGGGTGCGAGCGCCAGTTCACGTGTGTCTCTGTGTGCGTGTGTGTGTGTGTGTGTGTGGGCGCGCAGAGAAATTGTCTGTGGATCACTGGACGGTAACTGGTTTCACGTGTTAGGATGTTGGCATAATGTCAACCATCGGACATGGAATGTTTGCAAGATATACGACTCGTGTGGGATACGCGAACCCTCTCAGTGCTGATAAATTCATCGTCAGTCAAAGTTGTGTCGTCAGTTAAATTTCTTGAGCAAACGGGTATTTATTTTAAAATGATGATCATAGGTTTTCTTCAACGAGAAGTCCAATCCTTTTTCCCTAAACCACTACCATTAGCCTTACTTAAAATATATATATAAAAAAACAATTTTCAAAAGCCAAAAAAAAAAGGAAGTGACCGAAAGAAGGAAGAATAATATGTGCAGGTCTTCCTGTTGGCCCTAGCTTCATCAGGAAATAAATATGAAATGTATTGAATATAGCATCCCTGTTCTGTAAATAGCAGCGAGTGGCGATATCCGTTGTTTTCCTAAAATAATTCCGCCTACGAGAATGGCTGTTACCCTTTTCACTGATGCATCATCTGCCTTTTGTATTTGTAGGGATAGGACCGCAGGATCCCTGTAAATGCGAAATATCCGCGAATAACTAACTATTCCCTCCAACCTCCAAACCTTAACGAAAACACTGATATGCTCAGAATTCAAAACCATATTTAAACGAATAAATAAGTAAAAATAAGTAAACTTACAATTTTTACAAATAAGTAAAAAAGTTAGTAAATGTGATAAACAATAATGAATATATTGTATTATTTATAGTCCACTAATTTTTTTAAGCTTTCTATCCATTTTCTAGTCGTTTGCAATTTTTTCGCAGACGGCCACAAAACTGAACGGAAATAAATTATTGATGACAAGCCCTCGTTGAGTCAAACCTGTGAACCTGACACCTGCAAATGTCAACAGTGTTCCTCTCTTGCATGACCCAGTAGCACTGGCTGGTGTTGAAGATGTTCGCCAGTCTGTTCAATACTGTATGGAGAATGTAAAGTATAACAGACCAGATTAGAATCACCTTTTCCCGCCCCCTCCCGCTTTTTCGTCCTTTGGTTTACCTTAATTTTGAAAATCCCTGGAGTTCAAGGTTTACTATGTTAACAAAGAACAATAATTGCGAATACTTTACTCATTTCGTAAACTTACTGCAGGTCTCGTGCAAGTGTCTAAAAGACATCGAAAAATATGCAAAGTTACAATCGCAGACAACTTTCCAGAAAACAACCCGTGAAAATATATTTAATTTGAACGAAAAAAGTTTTTAGTGTGAAAAACCATGCATAAGTGATTAATACGACGCACATACACTTACCTTGCACACGCACGACGCATATTACACACACACACCACGCTCGACGAGCCCCCAGTAGGTGGGGATGAAGGTGAAGAGATTTCTAGTTGATTTATGGAAGATGAAGAACTCGCTGCTCTCTCTTTTCTATCTGGCCATGGAACCGTCGTCTTTCTTCTTCTTTTTACGTCATTCTTTTCCCAAAATGACGACAAACAAATGACGCACACAAGACGTCAAACACAAGACACCATTCACCTATATCGCCCTTGTGATGGCTGCCGGCGCGGGGAAGAGGCATTCTGTTGGTGGTGCATGCCATTTCCAACCCGTTTCCATGGAAATGACATTGCTCTTATACCCAGGCAGACAAGGAGAAAAAAAAAGGATACGGTGTACGGTTAGGTTTGCCTACAGTCACTCCAAGAAATAGAAGTTAAGTTCCACATATTGGGCTCGTTCCAAAAGAGATTTTTCATTTCACCTCATAGCGGAAAGCGCTCATGTGACACGGGTGTCGTCTGTCATTTGACTCTCGTATCAACACGGGTATGAGCTTACCCCTAACACCAATACGGCCTCCGTGCCTCCGTCATTCACACACACACACACACACACACACACACACACACACACACACATTCTCGCATGTACTTGTGGAAACCGATCTACGTGCATTAATATCAAGTCATAGAGTAATTAATATTAAGTCACAGAGTAATTAATATTAAGTTCTAGGAAACTGACAGACGCTTGTAGTTCTCTTTGTTACTGTTGTTGTATCACATGATGTCTTGTTCTGATATTGTAACGGCGTGTTTGTGTCTCCGCCTCCACTGTATGTCTCTTTCTCTTTCTCTCTGCGTGTTTGTTGTAAACCATTATTTTCACTGCACAAGAATACACCTGAATACCTGTTAGTTTATTTGTTATGCACCATCGGAGAGTTTCACGGGGTATATACTGGTGTGCTTATAACATGGATAAGTATACGTGTGCGTATTACTCTGTGTTGGTGTGTTTGTGTGTGTGTTTTGTTGTTATTCCTGTATGTCTGCTCGCGTGCGTGTTTGTTGAGCAAAGAATAAATGCTTGGAGCGCTTAGCGACTTCCTGAGCTGACCTGCCACGACCCAAGACAGAAAAATCTAATAAAAATATTGATACTAGCGGAGCTCGATTCCTTTTTATGGCCCCGGGTGGTGGTAAGGCGCTGAGACTCCACCCACTACGGGCCAAGCTGTCTGTGCAGACAACAAATACTGGTTTATCCAGACAGACGGACTACAGCAAATATTTATATCAGACTAAGAACCCACCAATTTTGTCCACGTGTGGGTGTGTGTAGGGGATTTCACAGAAAGGGTATCAATGCGGTGAGGCGTTTTAACTGTCATATTTGCTTTCCTTTTCTCCTACGAACACACCTGCTATCTCTACCCCTCCAAAACACCTTCTTAAAAACTCCGTAGAGACTTTCCATAATGAACACATTCCAGGGTTGACTGTTCACGCATTCTATGTTCAACTGTGAACACACACGAGGACTTGCTGCCTGCTCACCCGCCACTCCCCTCGGCCAACTATGATAGCCTCGGGATAGCCACTGACGAGCTTTTGATCATAGCGCCTGTCAAGAGTTAATCTGAAACTTTATTCTTAATGGATCGGTTTTTTTGAGTTGACAATAAATCCCGCTGCACACAAGGGACAGCTTTTGGACATTAATGTTTATTTTTCAGGGGAAACCACAGACTAGTGGCTGACACAAAGAAGCTTTAAAAATGTCCACCTGTGGACATAACAGGCGTACTTCGAGCTTTGACCAGATAGATACCCGGCGTACTCCGTGTTGTGACTAGATAGATACCCGGCGTACTCCGTGTTGTGACTAGATAGATACCCGGCATACTCCGTGCTGTGACTAGATAGATACCCGGCGTACTCCGTGCTGTGACTAGATAGATACCCGGCGTACTCCGTGATGTGACTAGATAGATACCCGGCGTACTTCGTGCTATGACTTGATAGATACCCGGCGTACTCCGTGATGTGACTAGATAGATACCCGGCGTACTCCGTGATGTGACTAGATAGATACCCGGCGTACTTCGTGCTATGACTTGATAGATACCCGGCGTACTCCGTGATGTGACTAGATAGATACCCGGCGTACTCCGTGATGTGACTAGATAGATACCCGGCGTACTTCGTGCTATGACTTGATAGATACCCGGCGTACTCCGTGATGTGACTAGATAGATACCCGGCGTACTCCGTGCTGTGACTAGATAGATACCCGGCATATTCCGTGCTATGACTAGATGGATACCCGGCGTATTTCGTGCTGTGACTAGATAGATACCCGGCGTATTTCGTGCTATGGCTAGATACCCGGCGTACTTCGTGCTGTGACCTATAGATGCCCGGCGTACTCCGTGCTGATACCCGGCGTACTTCGTGCTATGACTAGATAGATAACTGGTGTATTTCGTGCTGTGACTAGATAGATACCCGGTGTACTCCGTTCTGATACCCGGCGTACTTCGTGCTATGACTAGATAGATACCCGGCGTACTTCGTGCTATGACTAGATAGATAACTGGCGTACTTCGTGCTGTGGCTAGATACCCGACGACAGGCAGAGATCGTGCTCCCTGTGGATCGGCTGTGGCGGAGACCCAGTCACGCGTGACGGCGTGCATGCTCGAGGAGAGTGCGGCGGCACGGAAAAGCGTGAGCGTCTGATCACCGAGCGCGGGTCAGCGCGTGCAGTGTCCGCTCCACTCACCGTGTCTTTTCGTCTTTCACCTGGCATGGTCGTGTCTCTCTTGGCAAGGCTCTCTATGAAAACGTGAGCCGAGCTCGCATTTTATTGCTTCAGTTCGTCTTTCTGATAGCATGGTTACACATGGTCTCCTTCTCCCTTTCTCTCTCTCTCTCTCATTATTATTTTACTGGAATTTCCACCTTTGTCTCTCTGGAATGTCTGTCTCTGCCGGTCGGTCTGGCACCAGGTGCACGAGTCTTCACATCTTATGAAAAGAAGCAAAGTTAGAAACTTCTTTTTAAAATATCCGCGGGTTGTTTAAATGAAGTTTACATTCTGTTTAGCACTATTTTAAGTGAGCTAACCTTTAATAACTTAAGACAGCTTTGTTACGCGCGCGAGCACACGCATATGCACGCACGCGCGCGCGCGCGCACACACACACACACACACGCGCGTCCTCAAAGTAGGCCATTAGAGTCCTTGTTCAGTCACGACTACTGTTGGTGCTGGCTTAGTTTGTTCACCTGCATTGTCCTTTTAAGGCTGGCTGGCTGGCTGGCTGGCTGGCTGAGCGTTTTCGCCTGCGTCTATTAAGGCCAAACCTTTTCGCCGTCTGTCGACTTCTCTATCCACGTGCCTGTAGGCTAAATCAGTAGAGAGTGGTGAAGAGTGTCTGCGAGCCTGTGATGACCAAGATGTCTACGATTACTTCCGGTGCTGATCAAGTCAACGTCTTGGTACGTGTGTCAGTGAGTACTTGCGTGTGTCCGTGGGTCCGTGCGAGGAACCCCGAGGGTAACCGAGATTTCCTTCGTAGCTTTTCTTTTCCTACTCCAGGGTCAATGCACCCAGCAAAATGTTCCTACTGCTTCGATTATGTCCGGCTCGTTTGAACCAGTAAAGATAATAACCCTGTTTACAGGGTCTGAGAGAACCAACAATTTATTGCTGCAGTACATCCCACAAATAGTGTAATGACATTAACTTCATACAACTTCATACAACAACATCATTGACATGAGCAACTCATGGCGAGCGGTAACGGCAAAGCAGACATCTTCTTGAACGGAGGCTAACAATAAGTAGGAGCCACCCTTTAAGCGGGTGGCAGGTCGACGGCAAACATCCGCATCAGGATCCCAACAGTGACAGTGGTCAGGATGGACAGGATCTGACACATCAGCGCCATCAGGGTTGTTACCAAATGAAAAATGTACAAGTCTCGTGTGAAGCGTGGACTCTGCCCGCCCGTACGGAGACGAGAATTCAGACATTGGAGAACAAGTGCCTGAGGGAACAGGACAGGGAACATAACCAATGACTTTGTTTATAGTACAGTCTCGGTGGATACCAGGAACCACTTCTCGCAACCATCGAATGTCTGGCTCGGTCGTGTGTCTTAAATCGTCCTCCAGGGTGCCTTGGAGAAGGGTCAGTGCCGAGGTGAACAATGAGAGAACTGGCTTGCAAGTGTAAAAGAGTGGACTTGTCACTTCATGCAGGACCTGGTCCCCACTACCAAAGACAGACCTAACAACGAGTCTTGTCAACCGCTGCATATATATATATATATTACAAAGAACTGCAAACAAGCGTAACCCTTCGTCAACTTTTACTAGTCAAGGGATAAATAAATGAATGAATGACTGCATCATTACATCAGAATACCACGAAAGCAGCATCGCCTCAAGATTATTTGTTACTTCGACCAAAACATTTAGTCACCACTAAACCATGATTATGTCACAATACCATAATTTATTTATTTTGCAAGAAGAACAAGAATTGTGTCTTGGTGTAATAGAATGATGATGATGATGATGATGATGATGATGATGATGATGATGATGATGATGATGATGATGATGTCCATTTGTAATGCGCAGGTATCCATTCAGAAGAATGCTCATTGCGCAGCAAAAACAAAATAAATAAAAAAATAAGAAGAAAAAATAAAGTAAATAAATAGATAAAACACTAGGAAAATAGAACGCACATAAAATACATACACTCGTGAGCGCACACACTTCTGCATGCACACACACACACACACACACACACACACACACACACACACACAGAAGCTGGAGCAGTTGGTGCTATTACAGTCCACGGTTAATTATTACAGTGGCGTATGTTCAGCAACATATTGTCTTTATATCCAGATACCAGTTTAATGGCGATGTTCAAACGATGAAGGCGGCGAGGTAGTCAGCAACTTCATCAGTACATCAAGGTAATACTAGTATAATGACACTGTCTGACTATTAGCACAGAACCACGATTTTCATTTGCTATTCGGGTTGTTTCGGAAGGTTATTTCGTGTTATAGATGAGATCTGTATTTGAAGCAGATTATCGGATTTCACTTGCACGCATTTATCAAAAGCCGCATTTATTCTGTTTAAACCAAGCTGCTCTTAAATGTATGGTGCCAACTGCTTGACAGACCACCGGTGCAGCTCTAGCCTTGGGGCCCGAGCACACGAAATTGCTTGGTGTCTGTCAGATGAAAGGATGATGGCAAACAAATGGAAGGACAATAGCGCCATCATCCGGGTCCTCACACGAAGACACGCAGTCGCGTGGGCGCCATCAGGAATGGCGCGGACACAATGCGAAGAGCAGCTGAGGTTTATTTCTGCGGCCCACGCTGTTTGTTCTGCAATCCATCCCCCCTCCCCCTTTCATTTGTGCCTCATTGTGCAGCCGCTGCTACTGAAGACATGGTGTGTCTAGAATTGTTTCATTTACTTGTTGACTCGCAGCAATGGTAACAGTGTTTGATGTTCTTTTTTTAAATTTTAATTTTCTCCTTCATTGCTTATTTAT
Organism: Marisa cornuarietis; assembly: GCA_004794655.1. Classification (NCBI taxonomy): domain Eukaryota; kingdom Metazoa; phylum Mollusca; class Gastropoda; order Architaenioglossa; family Ampullariidae; genus Marisa; species Marisa cornuarietis. The sequence goes on along the minus strand of SMMW01000635.1, from coordinate 2,909,108 downwards.
TGCTTTTGGTTCCTCTTTCTGGGATGTGTAAAGGGGTTGTTTGCTTCCATCGTGATATTCGTGATTTACCTTCTGGACAGTTGTGTTCCTTGAAGCTGCGTGTGCCGGTGTCGTGTTCCGACATGTAAATATATTTGTGAAACCAGAATTGTGATGTAGACTATCGGCTGCTACTCCTTCCTTTCATCTGCACTCTTAAGGGACTTGTTGCTATCCGCCGGACAAACGTGGCTGTGACATTTATATTATTACTCTGCGAGATGTTTTTGTTTTTGAATTAGTATCAAATTATTTGTGTTTGTGTGTGTGTGTGTGTGTGTGTGTGTGTGTGTGTGTGCGCGCGCGCGCGCGCGCGCGTTATTGTATCAGAGTAAACAAGCTAATGAGAGAATGAAGGGGATGTTAGAGGAAATGTGTTGAGAAGAAGGAGAAAAAAAATCGAGGGTTTGAACGATTACAGTTGTTAGGGTTTAAGACGAAACTCTTGGGGGAAAAAAAATGTGTAGCCTGATTTGAAACTTTATGCCGTTGTGGTGGCAGAAGCTGCCGAGGGTAGCAGGGAATGTCGGGCATCAACAAACACAGCCAGCGTTGATGTTGATTAACATCTTGATGAAGCTTCTGTTGTTGGCAGCCCTGGCTGTTTCCGTGAACTTTCCGCAACATTTGCAACATTTAGTTAGATCGGCTGTACGGGGCACTACTAGAATCGTTTGTGGGCAAACACACTGACACACTGGCTAACTCACAGAGACCAACACGGATAAAAGAAAACAAACTAAAAAACGTTCCAGAAAAAAAAGTAGTAATGAACTCACAAACGAACTAAAACAAACAATCTAACAATGTACTAATACACTGACTAAACAATATCCAACCAGTAAACTAGCAAACAATATCTACCCAATAAATTAACAAACAAGATATCAGCAAAAAAACCCAACAACTGAAAAACACGATGTTAAACAAATGAACAAAGTAAACATGATTTAAGCAGTAGGCTAGGAAAAGAACTAAACAACCAAACTAAGGAAACATGATCTATGAAGTGAACTAACACACAAAGTTGACAAAATACAAAAAAGTAAGGAATGAATTGCCTGTACTATCACAACAATAATATTGAAGACCAGGCTGTCGTCACCTGCTGTCTCGTTGTCGGCAAAAGGTGAACGGTTACCGGCCGTAAATAGCTCTAGGTAAACAAACCACGGCGCCTACTGCATTGCTGGCGGGCTTTGGTGAGCCCTGACACCGTAAAATGTTGAGGATTAAAGGCGATACGATAATAAAGAACACAGAATAAAAGATATTGAACGGACTATAAAGCGAAAGGGCGGACTGCCAGTGTTCAACGCCCGCCGCTACCAACAGCCGCAAACACAAGTTTCCTTCCCCCCCGTCTTCTCAAACACACTTCAAGATCGCACTTTCTAGTCTACGTTTGTGGGATATTTTCCAGGAAAGGTTACCGTTAAGTAGAGTCAAAAGAAAAAGAAGAAACAAAATAAAGAAGTTGAAACTAGACATACATTTCCAAAAAAAACCCAAACATTTATCTTGCAAACATCGTCCATCTTACGAGTTCTGGTAGGCGAAGCAGCTCGCAACTGGACTGCAGATGTGTGTGTGTGTGTGTGTGTGAAACATCCCGGGTAATACATACATATGCACATGAGCACTTACATAAACAGAGAATAAACATTTACATACACCGGAAACTCTGTATGCTGGCTACACATACGTTTATGCTTGCGGACACACACACACACACACAGAGTGAGAGGAAGTTTTTTTTGGGGCGGAAGCCTTAGTTAAGTGCTGTGGATTTAATGCCTTTGTTTATGACCCTGTTACATTATTACCTGGCTGGCAGATGTCGACACATCACAGGTATCCTTTTGAGAGGAGCACAACAAACATGACGGAATGTGTACTTTACTCAAACTGTCAACAAACGTGTGAAATGCGCAGCAGGTGTTGGCAAGGTGGTTGTCTCATCGTACTCGAGTTTGTAACTAGGGCTGGTGTCGTTCATTGACTGCTACAATGCGCTCCACCTGCTACATCCATCGATCGTTGACCTACAAGCTCAGGTAAAGGGATCATCAGGGGGGGGGGGTAGGGAGATTAGTATTTTATGTCGAACCAGCATCTAGCTAGTTATATCACGGTAAAGCAGTTAGCCCCGTAAACAGATGCCACATGCAGAAAAAGAACAGCCTGCCCGAGACGAGATCTGAACCCAGGATAGCCAACCTTCACTGTATTGGTGACCGTGGGGAGATGTGATGTTTCAGAGTAGACTTCACAAGCTAGCCTGGATCATGTATTCAAGAGGACTAGGAAAAATAACGACATACATGCATGTACATAATACATACACAAGCGAATGCACGGGTGTTTATATATATATATATAGCATGCACGCAATCGCAAACGTGCAAACACACAACAAAAAGCAGAATCCAGTAAAAACGTCCCAATTAGACAGAACCATGTCAACGGAGGGACTATAAGGCTTTATTTTGATTTAATTATCAAGAAAATTGATATTCATGTGAATTCATTTTCCACCATGGGAGGCAGGACCTGTTCTTAGATCCGTGTGTCCGTGGAGACAGCTGCCCAGCAGGCGAGCTTCACGGGCGCGGAGTTGAGGAACGTGCGGTGAATGTGAATGAGTGTCAAATCGTTAGCCGCCAAGCGCCATGCCGACAGGTTGAGGGGTGGGAGGACGGCGGGGAGCTCTTTTGTGGAGATAGTTCTGATCATTATTGATCATTATTGATCCGAGGCTAAGCTGCAGTCAGCACCTTGAGACTGGTCAGGCCAGACCCTCCTCCCCGTCGGCCGCTAATACCAGGCGACGACCAGATTTAGCCGCCAACCCCACCATCCTCTCACTGCCACCCATCACTCTCTGTGAGTGAGTGAGTGAGTGAGTGAGTGAGTGAGTGAGTGAGTGAGTGAGTGAGTGAGTGAGTGAGTGAGTGAGTGAGTGTTTATAACATATAAATACCTCTAGGCTAAAATCAAAGCAACTTTGCGGTAGTGAAAGTCTCAACAAGAAAGACATTTTGTGTTTGGAATTTACAAGCAGCCAGTCATGTGAGTCATCTTTTGTGATGTAACAGTCCTCATGTTAAGACTAAGTCTCCGTGGGTCGTAGATATGAATTAATGTGAAGTCGTTACCCCAGAGGCAACAATCGAAACTCAAGGATACACTTTGTATTCGTACTTATAAAGCGGTGTCCAGAGTCCACAGATGTTGGTTTAAACATAAAGTAGTACTCACGTGGTCTGGACATCCTATTGTTAGTACGAAAACAAGACAATTTTCCTTGATTTTCGATTTAGCCCTGCGTAAATGACTCTTGCTTCATAACTACCGCCCCAGGATGTGTTTACTCATTCCTTCTCACAGGCTAATGCACTTGTAGCTCTACCTACTTATCTAGCTACTTACCAGCAGACAGAATGACAGACAGACACACAGAAAGGCACACATATATCTACTTATCTAGCTACTTACCAGCAGACAGAATGACAGACAGACACACAGACAGACACACAGAAAGGCACACATATACCTACTTATCTAGCTACTTACCAGCAGACAGAATGACAGACAGACACACAGAAAGGCAAACATATACCTACTTATCTAGCTACTTACCAGCAGACAGAATGACAGACAGACAGACACACAGAAAGGCAAACATATACCTACTTATCTAGCTACTTACCAGCAGACAGAATGACAGACAGACAGACAGACAGACAGACACACAGAAAGGCAAACATATACCTACTTATCTAGCTACTTACCAGCAGACAGAATGACAGACAGACAGACAGACACACAGAAAGGCAAACATATACCTACTTATCTAGCTACTTACCAGCAGACAGAATGACAGACGCACAGAAAGGCACACATATAGCTACTTATCTAGCTACTTATGAACAGACCGACAGACGCACAGAAAGCACAGTCTGCCGATCGGTCAGTCGCACAATCAGGTGGCCGGTCAGTTCTGATTTCTCTCAGTATGTACTGACCACAGAGACATCGTCAGCTCGACAGCCTCGTCCTTTTTTCTTTCGCAATCGCGGTGCTGCATCCTAACATAAACCACATCTGGATTTTGGACCACCCTTTATTTTTTGGCCACACCTATATTTTTTGGCAATCCCTACTTTTTGAACCTTCCCTCCTATTTTGGACCACCCGACTCTCCTTCCTTTGGGCCGCTCTTACTTTCCTGGGGTTTTTTTTATTCACGCCCTCTTCTTCCTTTCCGTTCTTTTTCTCTTTGTTTCTCTTTGTTTCTTTCTTCGCCGGTCCACTTGAACAAAGATTTATGCATTCATCCTTCTGTTAATTTCATTTATCAGTCGTTACTTGGACGACTAAATGTGCGCAGACTCTGCTGTCCAACATGCATGACACAGCGCCACCCGTTTATCGAGATTTTGAGTAGCAAGTGAAATCGCTGGCAAGTTCCTCAGGACTTGCGCCTTTCTCCTCCTCCTTCTCCTCCTCCTCCTCCTCAGGCGGGCCCCTCAGATACGTGGCTGGCAGGCGTCCAGTCAGTCCAAGATGTTTATTGAGAGCGGAGAATCTAGCGAGGGCCGGCGTTTCTCCTTTGTTGCCTGCCTGTACCCGACAGGAACAGACCAAACGGTTTATGATGGATACGTGTGAGGTGATCAATAATGTGTAACAGGACACATCCTCTAGGAATATACACAACGCTGTGATACATCGGGTACAAGCCGAGGTGGGTAAGGGAAGGAGGGGAAGGGTTGGTGTGTTGTTTGGAGGGAGGAGGAGGATGGAAGATAGCAGAGTGCGGTAATAGAAAGCTACATGGCGTGGTGCAAGCACTCATTGCTTCGCCGCTTGTTCTTGGAGAGATTGATGATACTGGCAATGGTCGGAACCTGGCCTGCAAGCCACTTTCCTTCAAAAAGGCACAACAGCCCGAGGGCTTTGCTGAAAGCTGGTGCGGGTACCTTCACCTAGTTCCTGTGCGGTCGCCTCGTCACTGGGTTGCTCTTTAGAGGACTGGCATTGGGTGAGAAGGGTGTTCCTCAGGTACACCTGACAATCCTGGCTTTTGTACCTCGACTGGTGCTTTGATCCTGGGAGGTGTTTTACACCGAGACAGCAAGTATATATATATATAGGCGGGACTGTCAATAAATGATTTAAATGGTACGATAGAGGGAGTCTGTGTCTGTGTGTATGCGTGTTTTTATATATATATGGAGTGTGTATGCAGGTATGTGTGTAAGGGGGTGACAAAGACTATGTTTTCAATCGTACATGTGTGTGTGTGTGTGTGTGTGTGTGTGTGTGTGTGTGTGTGTGTGTGTGTGTGGCTACAAAAGCATACGTACTTGGATGTGTCAATATTTCGAAATGTTAATCGTCAAACTGCATGCAAGAATGCTCAGACCATGTCGTCTAGGAAGCAGAGGCTTACCTCGGGTGAAACGGCTTTGTCTGCCGGGTGTGAAGAGCAGACATTTCCAGCCAGCGCCTAGTGTGTTACTCAGTGCATGTCAATCCATTGAAAAGGAGAAAAAAAGGCCATGTCTGGTAAAGCCCTTCAAAGACTTTGTGGCGAGCTGAGTGCATTTGGCCGAAGAATTCTTCACACTGAGTGCGGGTTAATGCAAGAACACGCATGCGCGCGCGCACACACACACACACACAGAGTGAGTGAGTGAGTGAGTGAGTGAGTGAGTGAGTGAGTGAGTGAGTGAGTGAGTGAGTGAGCATATCAAGAGTTTAGGCCCGTGCTTTCGATACCTCACTTGGAAGGAAGGAGATAACCGTAAAACGGTTGACTGGGTTAAGGGAGCCAAGAAAGCACTTTTGCTCTTCGTTCGCGTGAAATATTTTCTTTTTAAGTTTCTATTGCTAATTGCCCGGCTTCGCGACATTTCTGTCAGTCAGAGGACTGTTCATCTCATAGAGAAAGACAGAATTTTTTTTTTTTTTTAAAAAGGTTGAACCAAAGGAGCAGACGTAATATCGAGGCATAAGACTTTATCGTCGCTTTACTGCAACTTGTAACATTTTAAATGTCGAATGTGGGAACCACCATTTTAAATGTCGTGCACGCAGGAATGGCATGTCATGGTAGTTTTGTCTGGACATTCAACTTTTAAAATGTTATTGAGGCACGTGACATTTCTTACGTAGCTTTTAGCTACAAACATCGTACCCCGAGTGTATTGGAAGCAGGTGGACACATTCCCACCATCTTCAGTTTAGTTTTCCAAAGGTAATGTTCGTCTTCCATTCTTTTCAAATAGGATATCGGGAAGGTAAATGTGACAAACTCCACTTTTCTCGAGGCCAGCTTTCTTGTCGGCGAGTGGTTCCCACATCTTCATCTTGTTTCTTTACCTCTTGGTAGAGCCAGGTACCTATTCTCGACAGGTGGGTTATCTAGGGACGAACTAGTTCTTGTCTTTAAGTTCGGACACCAGTATTAATCTGACTACTCAACTATCCACTCCCCCAACATTTGCGAAGCCAGGCACTTACTTGCCGGAGTCTAGTTTCGTGCAAACATTTTTTTTCTGTCTCCTGTTCTGAGCTTCGTTGAGTAGCCGCAGAGCTCGATATTTTGAGGTTAAAAAATATAATTCGATCGAAGGAGGCATTCCCGTCAGACATGGCCGTGCTATGGTGAATGCTGATGCAATTTCGCATCACCAGGCTGTAGACAAATGCTCGTCCTCCTTGTATTTCCGTCTACAAAAGCTACATTTAGAAGTGGAGCCTTGGTCGGTCGATCGTCGAATCGTTTGAAAAAGAAAAGAGGTATGCGGCAGTCCACCCGCTTTGTGCTGAGCACTGGGAAGGGCCTACAACGACCATTAAAGTAAAACGGGTGGATGATTGTACATTGAAAGAGGAAATAGGAAATCCCTTTGAAAAAAAGGTCGTCCTTGGCAATTCAGAGAAATTGAGAGTTTGCAAATGTATTCCAAGCTAATTTAATTCTTTTTAAATTCTTTATTTTTTTTTAACCTCACGTTTCCATGCAACTATTCAGCCTGCTCAGTAAGAACTGTCAGGGTGTAGCTTGAAAGATTCGAGGCAATTCTCATAATCTAACTCTTTGTTTTTAGTAATATTAATCCTTAAACTTATAAATTAAATGGGCTGTGAACATCCAGCTGTTTGTTGCACAATCAAAGCCAAGATTACACCTTCGTCAGCCAAACACTACCTTTACTCCTTATCTGGCTGTTTCCTTCCCTCCATGTCCCAGTATTGAGACTCTTGCTGAGAGACCACTATTCTGGCCGTGAACATGTGATTAACATACAAGTTATAACAAGACATTATGTAATATTAATAATAAATAATCATAAACTCGTTCTCTTTGCCATCACATTTGTTAGAAATGTAAACTTGCTTAGCAATTTAATTTTTTTTTAATCAGACACAAATTTAATAAATATGTGACATGGTTTAGCAAGCACCTACACGACGGGGATGCATTGTCAAAGATAAGGCCCTCTAAAAGTCTGTACACAAGACCATTTTAATTACTTCAGGTTCCTCTGGCTATGGGCACATCAACAATTTTAGTTTAGACGTTTGATTGTGGGGGATTAACCGCAAAGAACTTTGCCTCTTGCTCCGCCCAGATGGTCGACCATGGACCAACACGACTAAAAAAGTCGAGCAAGTCTCTTGTCCCTGCCATGAAACTTTGGCAATTCGTCGACACTATAGCCTCCCGGTCACAAATCCTGCCACCGAAATGGAAGAGGGCATCACATCCAGTGGCAGGAACGAATCAAAACACATCAAAACAAAGTTTGGTGACAGAGGAAGACATCAGGCGAGACAAAAAGATAAATATTATTCTCCTCAAGTTGTCACTCGTCCGTTTTTGTCTGTCAGGGAATTGCATAACTGGAATCACACAAACCTCGGATCCATCTGTTCTCCATGATTGTCTTGTTACAAACAGTCAACAAACATGTTGCTGCTATGCACGTGGTTTGTTGTTTGTCCAAATTCAGGCAAAGTAACTTTTCATTTTCTCTCGCGGTCTACTCAAAGTGGGGAAATAATTAGCCATGACACCTTATAGAAGGTGGAGCCTCTAGCGGTTAACGTATCTCCTTCCATCCCATGACACTGCCTGTCATCTCCAGTTATTCAGTCTCTCCACATGCTGACTCTTTTATATGAACTTGTCACTGAAGGTCTCCTCGTTTTTCATGTTTACGTTTAATATCCAGGGAATGTTCAGTGCTCGGAGGTCGCCTTTTTTTCTACTGTCTCACGCACCACGACTCGTTATTAAAACCCTTTTAGATGGGAAAACTTTCCCCCGACACTAAGTCCTCTTACCTGACGACTACCTAGTCACCTGTCCCAGACTCGAGGAGCCGTCAAGCGGAACACATCGATCGGCTGATAAGCTTGGGGTCGATAGGTCAGGGACAGGTGTGACACAGCGCCGCCAGGTAAAAGCTTAGCATGAAAGCTACTAAACACCTGCGATTACAGGTGTATGTGCCTTCCCACCCTCACATGGCACACTTAAGCCTAAGTTCCAATGGTGTGCATCCTTATTTGAATTTTATTTTCTCGGAATCGAGAGCTTTGAAGTTTGGGTCATTAAGTTTTATTGGCTTCAATAATGGGACGTGGGTTGAGATCTCAGTCACCAGTACTGGACTCATCCAAGTATAGACTAAGGACTAAGTGCTTGAAAAACGTGTTTTTCTTAATTTTTTGTCTAGAAATAGACTTGTTTATCTCGGTTACCATTTCACATATATTTTTTTTGGAATCTTGCAAAGTCGCACGGGGTAAGATGTAAATTCAAATATCAAATGAAATCGGTCAAGATCGTGTGTTTAACTGTAAATTGCATTTTCGTCAACTATAGGAACATAATACAAATAAATGCAACCTGATTGATTCCGATTTCATCAGGCAATGTGCTGTGTCACAATTTACGACGATCCCTTCAATGATGCTATCACATAAAACAGAAATTTGCTCACCCCTGATGCAATAGATATGTCGAGAAATCCAAGTACATTTTCCAACAACAATTTTGTCGGTGTGGCCTCGCAAACGGGAAACACAAGCATTTCCTCTAACAGTTTATAAAAACTTTTTTTCTTGCGTTTTATAAAACATCGATTTGTGAAAGAGGTTTGTTTTCTCTGTCAGGTAACACTTTATAGGATATTGTCGATAAAATATGTTGTGTCCTTTTACAAGTTAACACCGCGTTTAAAAAGGAAGAAATGGATAGAAAAACTGCACACAAGTCGTGTTTGGACAGTGCAGGCTTGTGGCATAGTGCACGTGCACTGTACCGGGGCTGTCCCTGAATTCCGGACTATCTCCTGGATGCCGGTGTTCTTCAGTCGATGACGAGGCTGGAGGGCGTTCGGGTGCAGTGATGTCATGCAGGCACTCAGGCGCGTCTGGGCAGCAGCCGTGAGAAACAAAAGAAGCTGCAACCGTTGTCGTGTCGCCCGGTGCGACCCCTGGCGGCGCTGTATGTAGATGGCGCTTACAATGCAACCTTCATTGCCTTGTCCTGTCGTTTTGTTTTTAGGGTAAATCTGATGACCATGTCCCTGTCTGGATCAATATGTAGAGCAAGTAACCGGAAAATTTTAATTTGATGAACATTTCAAGAAAGTAATGTTAGTGAACGGAAGCTTTGCACAGCAGACACATGCGAATCCCTCCCTCTTTTTCTTCGTCCTCTCTCTCTTCATCTCTTTCTCTCTTCCTCTTGTCCTCTTTCTCACTCACCCCTCAAGTATTTCATACCCTGGAATGAGTTAAATTTAAGGAAACTTTCACCTTCCTCTCCCCCATTCTGTGCTATGAACATGCTCAAATACTAACTCGTTACTATCATAAAAAAAACTGTAGTCTTCTGTCACTGACCCCCTCAGCATAAAGGTATTGACCTTCTGTAGTCAAGAACAATATACAACAACGATCCGCACTGAGAACTGAAATTGGACTGATAATATTGATAATAATTTCGATAATACAGCACTCACTGCCCGACTGCACTTAAACACTGGCTGGTATTTGATGGCTTGCTTTCGATTAGCTGTTCATTACGGAAGGTAGGGAAGGGATTCTCAACCGCCACCGTTGACATATCTCAAACATTTCATTTCCTCTTCACGTTAACATAAGCTTTTGACTCTATAGCCTAACACACCAACATACGCATCACGAATAGTTTTATAGATACAAGATTAGAAGCTTTTAATGCGCGTTTCCTGTAACGGGTACATCATTATGTGGTTTTTATTCGCCCAAGGATGCTGCAGCAGTGAATATGTTGCTGCGATTCTGATGCGTCTGTGCGTGCTGTTCGAGAAAAAATGTTTTTAAAGTACCAATCCATCTTTCTTTACTCATTCTTTGTTCTCGTGACAACAAGTTCTTGGAAACGTTTGCACATCCACTTTTTTTCCAAAGAATGGTCCATTTCTTTCGACGTGGAAAGACACGGCCGCGGAATGTCCAGAGAATTAGCGAAAGTGTAAATGGAAAGCCGGCTATCCTCTGTGCCATCGATCACACCCTCGATTGCATCTTGGGATAGGCGTTATGGCCAGAACCTCCCAGCCTCGGTGCAAGGGTTGCTGGAGGTGATGCAGACGTCGTTTCTTGGCACGAGGCTGTAGCCAGCTAAGGTGTCAGCACCTGACTGCTTTGAACTTAAGTGGCAGGTTTATAGAAACCATATTTTCTTGGCACAAATTAAAACTAACTGCTGCCCTCCTTGTGAACTGAGGGATGAGAAATTTCGCGCAATTTTGCGGTTGCGGTGACAAACTTATTGATTGTAACTATTTACTTTTTGCATGAACTCTTTGATGATAGATGCATTGATGCATGATACATATGTAAGATACATGCGATGCACAATACAAGAATATAAGCTAGTTCGCTGCCTGTACCGACGACAGAAGCAGAATAATATGGCAAAACGAAAGTAAGGATGCATCATTCCACAAAATGATTACTCGTTGAATTACAAACTGATTATATGGCGAGGGAGGACAACAAAGCAGTCAAATAACAACTGATTGACACTCACACAGTCATCAAACCAGTCATAACTATCGTGTGTTAGTGCTGGCTTGCTGAGAATTCTCTCTCTCTCTCTCTCGTTCTGGGCTGGCAGACAGGCAGGAATCGTATGGGCAGTGATTTGCAGTGTAAGGCGATTCCAACAGAGGATATTGTAGAGAGCATTCAGTGGGAATCGAAGATGCACGGGGAGGTTGTTTTTGTTCCCGGTGCAGTTTAAACATACAGCTTCTGTCTGAAAAAAGACATACGACACCCGAGCTCCACCCGGCAGCATGTCGAGGCTGTAGTCAACTGTTATTTTAAGTCTCCTTTGAAAAACACGTTTGGACTGCTCCGACTTAGCTAACATGGAGGTGGATACATTTTTCAGGTTATTTTTATACTCCATGTGTTATTGAACATTGCATCTCATCTTCACATGATGTTGTTGGTAAACTGACATTTGTAACAGATGCTCAGCATGAGTTTTCAGTACGCAAACAAAACGGAGTTTACAATAACCACGTTGTCGTCTGAACTCGAGAAGATGAGCTCACATTTTCCCCTGCATCTCAGCATGTGGAAAGTGTTCCCTTGTTTGTCACTCGGATAAAGTTAGTACAACTACCTTCTCAGACCAGCTTTTCCCTTAGGAAGCCATCTGTTTCATGCTCTTTTCGTTCGGGGCCCAGTTGCACAACACATTTCTAATTTTAAACACTTTTAGGCCTTAACTCTTTTTAGATAATCAGTTTAAAGTGCACACCATAATTTTAGAATTTTTAAAACTAAAACTGCTTTAAGTAAGATAAAGTTGTTTGAGTCTGACTTTCCGTCCTCTCAGTACCATATCTTTGTATTTTCTTGTGCAATGCATCAAAATAACAGAGAAGAGATTATGCTTTATTAGAACAGTTTTAAGGTTTAGAAACATGTTGTGCAACTGGGCCCTGAACGCTACATGGCCCTAAGGAGATTAATTAATATTATAAGGGAAAGGTAATAATGTGTAAAGAACAGACACGATGTCTTGTGCATCCACCTTCCTCTTTTTTTTTCATATCAATACAGTGAAGGTTGACTGTCCTAGGTTCAGCTCTCGTCTCGGGCACATCTTTCTTTCTCTGCATGTGGCATCTGTTTATAGGACTGGTTACCTTCCATGATATGGTCATAGTTGCTGGCTCGGCGTAAAACACCAATTTTCCTTTTCTTTTCACATGTGTCTTCAATATTTCCTTTATGCTAATCATATCTGGGCATTAGGTGGTTTGTATTTTGTCTATTTGTGGTATATGTGTGATGCATATTTTTATATAAATATATAATTGCTTTAAAAGGAACTCTTATTTCATTCAGATATTAAAAACCTTTTTATCAGCTTTTTGCTTCCAAAATTTCTTAAACTTCAAAGATGAGGCAGAGCAGATGTTAGAGCAGATGAATATTTCTGATAGTTTATTTCGAATGTCGGAAATACTTTTTCATTAGAGGGAGCGCAAGATGTACTTAAGATGGATTCTAAACTTTTGGATTCAATGAGCTGAAACAAAGATTGTTAATGAGGTCGTAAATAAGCGGTAATTTACATTATTTCACAATACCTAAATCAGGAAATATGTAAGAGACAAAAGCTAAGAAATCTCCACAATCGTGTACGAGACCTGGAGACATGCTGGACCCTGCGTGCGACTGTTGTCAGTATGCGACCTTCAGTCACTCCACGCAGTAGAAGTAAATCGCCATTTAGTCTGCCACCTGTATTATAAAAGCTTTGATGAATCATTTCAGTTAAACCTTTGTGAACGATTAATATTTCCAAGAGAAAGTGATCAAATCCCGGTCCACACACAGCTGACCTGAGTTTCTCCTTTTATTTATTTTCTTTCACTTTTTGATGAACATGTTTTTTCCCCTTGGTATTTTTTTTGGTCCTTTTTTGCATCATTCTTTCGTTGTCGGGTATTTTTTAACCTCTTTGTACTCTACATGATTATCTTTCCTTTTTCTCTGCCGAGCTGCTTGTCTGCCTGCTTACTCAGTTTTCTAAGTATTAGCGCTTTTTTAAGTGATGAGGATCGTGCTTCTTGGAAGGTAGTTTGATGTTCTGGTCCGAAGGACAGGAGCGAAATCATATTCAACTTGGTAAGAAGGAAAATAAATCTGACTTTCAAGGAAAAACAAATTGACGACTTTTGTGAAAGAATCTTCTATCGGAGGGACAGTGTCGTGAACCTTTTATAGTTAGTCGAGGAAGAGGATAGTCAGGTGATTGGAGTACTGGGATAACTGTGATACACGCTGGTTCGATACCCGTGTAGCGCAGCAAACTTACCCCAGTGGACTCAGCTGTCGGTAATGAATACCTGACTTAATCGAGGGCTGGGGAAGCAGAGAGGGAGAGAATACGAGCACCGCCCTCAGGTAAAGCTCGCCTCGAGAAAAGTAGGGTCTCTAACACCTCACTCCCTGACGACCTCAGCAAGTTAGGAGACGACCTTTACACACACCCCACTTTTTTTTAACTGTTGTAAAGAACAGCTACAAACTGCACAATCCACGATTAATCCTAAACTTTGAGTTGGACATGATCAGACAAATACGTATGCAGTCAGACAGACAAAAGGAAAAGGAGACAAAAGACTCTGAGATACATTAGTTAGTGATTAATCGATGTTTCAGGAAAGTTGCTAAGCATGGCAGCCAGAGATGCTTGCACACGACATTAATTAATAACAGACCTTTCTGCAGCAAAGCAGGGGGGCTGAAGGTGAAAGGGAAGGGTGGGGGGGACAACGAGAGGGTGCTGCTGCACCAAAACATCTATTTTCAGACCTGACTGCGGATATTACGATACCCGGGGATGAATTGGAAAGCCATTGTGGCGGTCGTATGGCGATCACTGGCCTGGTGTAAATCAGTTATAAGGATGAAAGGATGCAGGGACTCGACGCAGAATAATGGCAGTGCTGCGCAAGATGAAACCCTTGCTTGGCCCCCGGGTCTCAGGGTCGCTCACCGTATTGTAAGCGCGCGCTTGAGGATTCATGGCGGCCTTTAAGGATGAGTAAGGGGCTGAGTCTCCGCACGACTGTTAGGGTTGCGTGGAATTAAATTAAATCCTGCTAGAAAAGCCGCTGCGAATGGGACTGTAATAGATTCCCGGACTGGCGGCTGGGCACCTTAATCGCTTCCCTCTATTTTTAAAAGGCCCTACCTTTCGTTTGTGGCATTGACGGTTTTTTTTTTCATCATAAGCAGATAATATGGGGGAAATAAATAGAAGGAAAGAGGAGATATCATTTTCTCGCTTGAATGCGGACCTTTGAAGACGAGAATTGTAGTTGGAAGGCTGAAGACACTCTTCTTGTTTGAAAGATAAGAATATCCAAATCTCGCTGAACGCCTGACCTGTTTTTCAGGGGTCATGTGCAGTTTGGTTAGAGACGGTTCGGATGGGTCAGATTATTTTTTTTCTTTTTTTTCACCTTTTATTGTTCATAAATCATCATCATCATCATCATCATCATCATCATCATCATCATCATCATCATCATCATCATCATCATCATCATCATCATCATCATCATCATCATCAAATAACTACATTGCATGTTTATGCAAACAGATTAATGTTTGTTTAAAAGCTGTTTTTTCAGTGGGTGACTAAATGATTCCAGACTTTTCTGTTCGCATAATCGGTCAACAATTCTTTTGTGGATGTGTCTGTGCTAGCCTGCAGCCATGGAGCCGTGGTGCTCGTGTGCTTGTTACATGGAGTTCATTAGTGATACTTTGACGGCCAACAGCTCGCCATGCATGCTGTTAGTGTAGAACTCTCAGAATAACTTAAGTCAATGAAGTGTATGATAATGAAAGTGCTAGAAATAGACAGCTACAACAGGTATGTGCCGACGCCATGTGTTTTTCCGCCCTTAAATTTATGACCCAGCGACACGAACACAGGCGCGTGCATCGCAAAGTTGCCGTCTGTCATATTTGCTGAACAGATGAGCTTCCCGGATGACCTATTCTCAAATCCAAAGGACTAAAAGGCTGATGACACTTAACAGGTATCAGATTAATAATAACAGGCTCCTTTGACACCGGGGATCTTAACTAACCATGGAGTGGTGTCTGCGCTCTCTGCCGCAAGATTGCGCGAACTGATCAAGACTGTCCTTCCTCCTTCACGTGATCCTGGCACGTACCACGTGCTCGACCAGTCGTGGTGATGATGATGATGATGATGATGATGATGTCTTTTTTTTCTTTTTTTTACGTCATCCCCTGTTCCGAAATGACGACGAACGAATGACGTACACAAGACGTCAAACACAAGACACCATTCACACACGAAACAATACAAGACCTACTCCTAACTCATTACACATGATGATGATGATGATGATGATGATGATGATGATGATGATGATGATGATGATGATGATGATGATGATGATGATGATGATGATGATGATGATGGCGAAGAGTATGTAGAGTAAAAGGAGGAGGCAGGCAGGAATTTCAAGTCGAGTGAAAAAAGATACGAAAGGAGCAGAAATTTTAGATTTTAGTCAGGCTCTCACTCCACAACACGTCTCTGAGCCCTTTGTCTTTCATTCATCCACCGGGTAGATTAAAGTAAGCGTCACGTGACACCAGTACTTTGTTGTACATCAGCACTTTATAGAAAATGGACTCGGTTTCTCTATCCTACAACCAGATTGGCCATCCCTTCTCTAGCCTGTAACTACAGATTACCCATTTGTCCTCCTCACTCCCTAACGGTCTAACCCATCCTTTACCCCATGTGTCTCGCTTTGTGTGCGTGCGTACGTGAGCTCAAGCATGCGCAGCCGCGTGAATCCAGAACAACGAGTGTAATTTTCGGGGAATCGCTGTTTCTAGAGGCGATACTTAAACGTTGCCGCTCCAAAAATAAACAATTGGGCCCCTCCGACCCCTCACTGCCCTCATTTCCGGTTCCCCTCCCACCCAGTGTGACGTAGGACACAGGCCCGCTGGGTCAATAAAATGAGCATCGTTAAAGAACTACATGGAGGCGATGGCCATAAATCACACGTGGACCAGATCGTGTTGCTTGAAGGCAACTCACCCAAAGCGAGAACAGCGACATGAAGTAATCTGATGTCTTATTGTTGACATCGGTCTCCATTTTTTTTTAATGTTCCTGGAGTCCTGGTGTTGTTTTCCTTCGCACCCCACAGGGAGAAGCTGACATCTTCATCCCTGCGTTTACAAAAATCTTTATTAAGGGCTCGGGTGCTTTCTTGGTTGTGTGGAGCTATGTTTGAAAGCACATCCAGCCGGCCCTGTCAGTCCATTGATTCGATATTATTAGGGTAGTCAGGCAGTTAAAGGGTTAATAAGATGGCGCTGTCTGCAAAGGTAGAGTTCGCTTCATCGAGGGAACACAAAGTGCGCGCGTGCACGCAATGACGCTGGACCGGCACCGCTGTGATACTTCAATCGCCATAACAACATTAATAAGCAAATAGGTGGACAACAAGCGCAGTTGTAAGGATGATTGATAGGCTGATTAATCGACCGGTCCAGCGTCAGATCTGGTTACAAAGACGCAGCTGCACCTTGGCGTATGAGGTCGATAAATTAAAAAGTCCGTTTGTACCAGTCACCAGTGCGATTGCGCGAGAGTGGGAGGAGCGAAGGAGGAAGAGGAAGACAGGGATGGAGGACACGGAGAGGGGACAGAAGGACAGAAGGAAGCTAATGTGCGTAGTCGCTCAAGAAGCGGAATACAGGGCCACTTCTTAGTCGCACTCTTAGCCTTTGGATATTTTTCACCTCTGTGCACCCGTTTAACACAAGCACATCTTTTGTGGCCTATGTTTTTCACACGAACAGCTGTAAGACCAAGGAAACACCCCGGGTATGTGTTCATACACTTCTCTTCATTATATTAAGTAGGTACTGTGTGTTAAATTTAGTGTATGTATATATAATATGCTTGTAGGTATGTCACTGAATATATACGTGGATTGAGAGATACGCCACCTGGGAGATAGCAAAATGAAGTAACAAATAATGACTTTATTTTGTGATGTTATGCTAGAAGATTAAAAAATAAATATGTCAGGTAAATCGATGGAGCAACAAGTCTGTGTTGACAGTATTCGTTTCAGGTTAGTAAACTGCGAACTGTGGAGCCAGGAACATTTCAATGGCGTATCGGGGGCTGAATTCAAGGAACAAAACTCGCAGACACAAGCACGCACACGCGCGCGCTGACACGAACTCTCGGACACACATGCGGGGGAAATATATAGAGACACGGAGATGGAGAGAGAGGGAGAAGAGAAGAGACTGTAAACACCAGGTTAAAAAAAGGCAAAGTTCATCGTGTGGAAAAACTTCATGAGACTCATGGCCTTCACTCGGTCCTCCTCGTCTTGACAACCTTCTTCACGCGATGTTCACTTGTCTGACTTCTCTTCACCAAGGATCTGTTTTCCTGGAAAAGCAAACTCCAAATGACAAGTGCTGCTGAAATTAGACCCGACAAACAGAAACAGCATCCACTCGTCATAACAGCCTAATACGATCTTGCGGAAAGCTATTCTGCAAACAACTATTTTCGGAAATGTGCTCTTCTACACAATGGGGGTGATTGTCTGAGGACAGGGAAGTATTTTTCCTGTTTATTTCCCCCGTTTGATGCTGATTGGGATATATAAAGATGAGGCTTCTTTAACAGCGTGGTGTTTTTTTAGTGTCAAGGGGCACATTCGTCAACATCTGCCGGACCGGTGTCTTTTCCTGATCACAAAACAAGCTCATAAGAGAGAGAGAAAGAAAGTGAGAGAGAGAGTGAGAAATAGAGAGAAAGGGAGAGAGAGAGAAGAAGAAGGCTGCTATTACTTATATTAACATCGAAACCTAGAAAAACAACTGGTGAAAAAACACCCACAATGGTTGGAGACTATGTTCTGCATTTGCAGGCTATGCGACCTTCTCTACTTTCAGATATTTTTGTTTCCCGTACCCAGTACAACGGAAAAAAAAAACCAACAAAAAGAAAACTGAAGAGTTTATGATGCTCTTAAGTCATTTATGGGAGGAAATATCAGCCAGTTAAAGAAATGTAATATGGCTGTCATATAATGTGAATTCAGGCTGTAAATATCTTTGATTAAATTAAGCTGTTTGTGTTTTTGTATGGATTTGTGTATTGTTGGTTTGCATGTTGATAAATATACATGGCTTTTTAAAGGCGCCTAAATGACGGGAGTTTTACCTCCGTAATTTAAGATGGGTGGGGTAGATTGAGAGAGAGAGAGAGGGGCGTGGGATAGAGAAACGAAGAAAGACTCACAACTGGAATATAAGTTTTATTTTGCCTGTATATAATGTTTAGGTATAGATGGGTGTTTTTGTTGTTGTTGAGTTTTGCTTTCTTTCAGGGAACTTTCATGAACTGTTATTTTCATCCACAAAAGTGCTAGGGACCTGCATACCAACATAGATTCAGACACTCGGCCAGTTGTAGATTTTTGTTTATGGTGGAGGAAATACGACCTGTTTAAGTTTTAGAAAAGTCTGGTGTAGGGTGAATAACTAATTACCTCTCCTCTCCGTGAGTATAGGCCCTGCGAACCCTGTTATGCTTGGTTTGAGGGAGGAGAGAGAATCTGTAACTGAGCCCTGAACTTGACCCGACCGTTCTAACTGTCAACTTTCCTTTGTGCCAACAGACCTGTGGTTAGCGACCCGTGTCTGGGTGAGGGAGGTCACGGACAGGTTTTCGCGAGGTGGACAAGTCCCCTACAGGTGTCGCCGTGTCAGGTAGGTACCCGCAATATTGTACTGTTTGCTGGGGTGGAAAGAAGTGGTAGTGACGGTGGCGGTGAGCGGGGTCGAGGGGGGTGGTACTGGCAAGCCAGAAAAGTCTTGCTGACTCGCAAGGTGTTAGGACGGGAGTCTGCGAAATTTGCACCAAGTATGCAAGAATGTGGGTCGTCTCCGTAGAACAGCAAGTGAGGCTGCGAAAGCAATCGCCTGAAAAATAAAAATAGCTCGAGAGAGCAAAGAAACAACCCGACAGAAGGTGATGGCGTCAGCAAACGGGGGTGGGGTGGGGGGAATGGCTGTTTGTATGTTGTCTTCCATCTGAAGGTAATCTTATACCCACAGCATTCTCCGTTCTGCCATTCTCTGAAGTGCAAACACACACACTCACACTCTCTCTCTCTCTCAGATACACACAGTTTTATACACACACTACCTCATACACACAGTCACACACCCACACACACAAACACACACGCGCGCGCGAACACACACATACACGTACACGCGCACACACCCATGCAAATCTCCGTTTGTCGGCAAGTCTATAGGTCAAGCAATCAATCTGTCTGTCCGTCCGTCTCATCACTTTCTGACACTTCCAGTGAAATAGGGTAACATCTCCGAGGTTCATCTCGAAAATGAGTCTCCTTCTAGTGGTCTGGGCCACTGCCGTCCATTGTCCAGACATATCTGACGAAAGCCACCCTCCCTAGGGGTGCTCACCAGGGCCTTGTTATCTTAATGGGACAGTTCTTACCATCCTCCTCCCCCCACCCCTAGTGCCTGCTTCATTTGACAAGAAAGGAACCCGGAAGCGACGACTGGTTCGTTAACGGGAAAACAAGTTACTCCCCTGCAGCCCCATCTTGTTTCTCCTCCGCCCCATCCTCCTAATAAAAAAAAAGCACAAGACCCCTCGCGCTCATAATTTGTCAAACCAGCAGAGCTGACTCCGTCTGCTTTCTATAACCCAACAGCATGTGTTTCCCCCCCCCCCCAAAAAAAAAAAACAAAACAAAAAACAAAAAAACAACTTTGCACGTGCTCTGTGTAGGTATAGGCATTGCTCAGGCCCTGGCTTTCATTATGTTGGTATCTATTGTCGGTATCTTTTTATGCTCCCTGCCTGCTGTTTAGCAAGGTTCGTACGAATGATGATACGAATATCAACCGTGAAATGCAGGGCCAATCGTTCTATAACTACACTCACAACCAAAAGTGTTCGGTTTTCACCCAGTTTTTTTTTTATTACCAAAGCTGAACATATCTTCCCTGGCTGCATGTATTTTACTTTCAAATTTGTCTTCATAAGTACATATGTCCGTCTTGTGGTATATGTCAACATTCTACAACACATTCAAACATGTTTTGGTTTAGTGTTTATGTCGTCTTAAGCAGGGAAAGTGGCCTGAAATACAAAACTGATTTGTTCAGTGCCGAAGATATAATGGGTACCAGTAAGTAAGCAGTAGCAAGGAGATAATGGGTGGCAGTTGTTGTGACATAATGAGTGCCAGGAACTGTGACAGAATATGTCTGAGAAATACTTTGTCTGTAGCTTATCCAGTACTGCTTTACACAGACCAGAGGAATGAGTGTACATGTATTTATCTTTTGGTCTGGTTCAAGTTGTGACTGTCTGTTGCCATATTAGCTGTGAATTCTTCATGGACGAAATAATGAAAAGCGTTGAACATTTCTGTGATATGAAGGCTCATAAAGTCCTTGTCATACAGGTCTAGTTATCAGTCTCTCTGAATCACATCACTTATTTGAGCATGACCAGGCTAGCAGTCAGCAAATGAACGATGGAATACGTATTCTACATGCGACCATCCACACAGTCAAGCACACAAGCACGCAGGCTGACTGACTGGCTGCATTAGTCACACATTATCACACAGCGGGGTCAAAGTTGACACGACAAGACGACCCTCCTTTCATATTTCGCACTGCTGGTCATTTTTATCCCCCTCTCCCTACCCTCTCCCCTCACCCACCCATCGGAAAAAAAATATTGGATTTTAAAGACCTGGCTTTTGTCAAAGCCTTGGCCTTTGCCCCGCTTCATGCAGCAGGCCCCAGGGGTGATTGAGGAAATTCTGCCTCCAGCTTCGGTAGCTGTCTCACCCGGTTACTTGCCGTGAAAGGGGTGGTAGGAGGCTCTTTACTCGGCTGGAAACAGGTTTTTTCCACCATCATTCAGGGAGGGGGTGATAACCCTCGGTGCAAATCAAGTTTCTCTGCTAATATTAGGTAGAGTTATTTATTTATTAGATTTATTGTTCTCATAAAAACAATGTTCTTCTCCGCCCTCATTCTTGCCAAAGGGGGCTCACTCCTACTGAATGCGACTGCATTTTTTTTATCTTTCTCTACGAATAACTCCCTGGATAATTTTAGAATTGTATGGGATAATGTCTTTTGTCTTTTAAATGGTCGGAAACAGCAACAACAGCATTACAAAAAATTCTTAGCCAGACCATCCATCATGTCTGAATGTTCTTACTCTCTTCTCTTTGCTCGTTTGTTGGTTGAGGTTCTTTCTTTCATTTTTTTTTAACGTTCATTACTTTTTTCTGCTCTTTTTTTAGTTTTATATCTTTTTCTTCCTTCTTATTATGATTCTTTTTTTTCTCCAAGATAGTCATGGGGAGTGAGGAATAGGCAGAAGATAACACTTGAAGAAAAGTATATAGATGCTGGCAGAGATTGGAAGAGATTAAGGAAGGAAGGGGGAAGATAGATAGATAGATAGATAGATAGATAGATAGATAGATAGATAGATGATAGATAGATAGATAGATAGATAGATAGATAGATAGATAGATAGATAGATAGATAGATAGATAGATAGATAGATAGATAGATAGATAGATAGATAGATAGATAGATCTTTCAGACATGTAACTGCTCTTTTTCAACATCACTTGTCCGGGCTGCTGGCTTAATGAGTTCGCAAGCAGTTCAAAAGCATTTATGGCTGAGCGAGGGCAGGAGGAGGACACGCCCCGTTTACTTTTCTCAGCCATTTCTAGAGTCTGAGACGCGTTCTGCAGGCCGCCAGGTGGAGGCACCTGCAAGGTGAGCTCCGCTGTTAAGTTGGCCTTAAAATCAACCGTCGAAAGGAGTCGCGTGTAGGGTATTGATCCGGGTACTGTGGCGGTGATACCAGCTGCGTGAGACTGCAGTATGCTACCCGTGCAGTATTTGCCAACAACTTGTCTGCAGGTTGCCGGATGGTGTGCAGTGTAATTACAATTAATGTGAACTCCTTTAGTTTTTAGTCTCGCTGTTTGCCCAAGTTAGCAAGGAGCGGGTGGGGAAAGGGTAGTTTTACAGCAAGGAATAGCAAGAAGGGTTAAAGAACATTAGAATGAGAGGAATAGGTATAAATGTTACAGATCACTAGGATGATGAAAACCGAAAAGACAGAAAAGTAAAAATTCAAGCAGTAGTCGAGGAAAAGATAAATAAGAAAATGGCAGCGTTTTGGCTTTGCTGTTAAGAGCGGGAAAATTGTTAAGTGAAGATCATCTTCCAATCTGATATATTGAAAGTAGTACAGCCTTCAGCTGGTAACCCATGTTTGTAACGAGGGGACAAATACACGTTTTTCTGTACTTGGTGAAAGGGAAAATCATTCTCCGTAGTTGTAGTTGAAGTTTGAATGAAAGAAAACATCAATATTGTCATACAATTGTAAAGCAGCGTAGCTTACCCAATAAAGTGTATTAAAATGAGAAAAGTTTTTATCTTTTTTTGTCTTTAAAAAAAATTAAACCGGAAGGATTCATGCGAGACATGTTTAGGTAGCAACATGCGGAAGCAATGTGTTAATTATCTCCATTCTAATCACGATACGAGCCCCAGAAGATTGACATCCGCACGCAAGCTATTTTCTGTGACCAAGATCCCTCCCCCCCAGCTGTCACTCACTCACTCACTCACTCACTCACTCACTCACTCACTCACTCACTCACTCACTCACTCACTCACTCACTCACTCACTCTTGTGTTAGTAGACAAGAGAACCAGATCTGCAAGACTCGGGGGGGGGGAGGGAAATGGAAGCTCATGATTAGACATGATAAATTTTTCTTTCTCGCGATGTCTCTGTTAACTAACAGCGGGCCTGGTGAAGGACGACTTCTACATCTGTCGCATCTCATCAGACAGTTATCTTGTTATCGAGGCCCGCTAACAAGCACGAAAAGCTAGTTAAGAAGAGCTCATTATCTCACAGTAGGCCGTAAAACACTCAGCCACGCAAGTCTCGACGAGAGTTGTCTCCCGTACCACAGGCGAGGGCGGGGGGCACGCCATCAAGTAATAGGAGAGAAGCGAATGTTACAACCGTTAAAACGCGATCCATTGTTTTTTCCTGTTGTGATAATTGCCTCCCTTCCTACTTTTAAATGCTTTTTGTGGCCACTTGAACCTTCTAGCTACCTTTCGCCTTGTTTCGGGATAATGTGGTAGAAAATGTTTGTTTTTTTTTGTGAGAGTTTTTCTTATGCAGACATGTCGTAACTTTAGATATCAATCGGGACTGCTGCAACCAAGTTCCCCCAAGTAACTTCTTGAACAACATCAAAGCACAGATTCACTTCCTGCTAAACCATCAACATTAAGAAGAGCAGACGATGCAAACTCTCGTGTTGACGAAAGTTTAAAAGCTCAAACTTTATGGTCTGTTGTCTTTTAGGTTTATTGTCTCCAAGTCATGGGAATTTTGCCTCAAAATAAAGGAATTAAAAATGATTAAGTAACAAATTTATTGCAGGTCTATTGCTGCCTTTAAGAATGGTATCAAGGTTGTGGATATCAAACTGTTGAATGGTTCGGCGAGATCTGACAACCTACCACTTGGCCAGAGGCTAAGAACTGGTCTCGGCAGCAGTCCAGACATACACGTGCGTGTGGAAAAATTGAACTGTAGATGAGAGGCGGACAATTAATCATTCGACAGTCTCAATTAGGTAGGCCACGAAAGTTAATTACTGAAAGAGGCAACAATATCTTCTATAGCATCTTTATGTCACCGAGTCAGTTTAGGTCTAACTCGAGGACGCAGGCGCCTTTAAACACACACACACACACACACACACACACACACACACACACACACACACACACATATATATACACACAAACTCCCTCTCTCTCTCTGTCTCACACACACACACACGCGCGCACACAAACTCTCTCTCAGACACACACGCACGCACGCACATTTACCAAGTTGGTCTTTCAAGCAGCTGCAGGTCTAGACTGCTACTCGGAAATAAATTACTGGTCTATTCACACAAGCTCTAAAATAACTGCCTTCAAATAAAACCTCTAAAGTTTCCGGTAGCCGTCCTGCCAGACTCGAGTGCAGTCCACCTCCTTCCCATCTGTCAGAAGTCGTCAGGACTTCATCAACCTTGGTGGTCATCAGTGGATGTCAATGGTGGACAATCAACGGGATTTTGGCTGACAGTCCGACACCTGCCTGCTCCTCGGATGGAGTCAGTTAAGAATTTGTCCAGCCATTTTGCATAGACTTGTCTGGATATCTGTGTGACATATTTTATGTTGTAGAGAAAGTGCTTGGTGCATAGAAAACAGGTTTCTAAACTGTTGCGAGGTCACTTTGTTCACAACAGTACGAGACCGATATTGAAAATAGTGAAACATAATCAGTTACGTTTGTGCGGAAGTTTGATGCGAGCAAATCCTATTAAAGAGATGGTAATGAGAAGATATACATTAGCTACAAACTGTTGCGGAATATTTGGGGCCCGCCTCACAATCCTTTGCTTATGTTGAACACGCAAATCGAAGAAAGGGAATACTCACTGTTTTGAGTGAGCATGTTCAAGACTGAGTGCTCGCTTACATGAGTAAATGAGCATATATTCCTCCGTGAGTAACCTACGCCAGACACGAGAAAAAGATATAAAAATCACGAGCGAGTGATTTGCAACCTGCTTTCTGTTATTATGCTCACCTATGCCTGGCACTTACTGACTACCTAATCAAAAAATGCGCTTACATACCAACATACGATGTAATGTCGAAGTGTAGTCATTTCTCTAGCTAGCCAAATACACGACTTTTTGTTGTTGTTTACTATAGATTGTTTACTTAGATGACCTTTTGCTTAACGAAAGCGCTTCATTGATTCGCTGATTGATGAATGGATGAGGCAGTCAACACTCATGGCCTGTGAGTGGAGTCGACATAGAGACATGCCAGCTCCATGTTCTGTTCAGGATTAGTTGCCTTCCTTCCTATATGAGCCACGCCTGAGCACCTGTAACAAACAAGGAGATAGGTTACAGGGATTATCACAGCCGACAGACTTGTCTCAAAGTTGAGGGTCAGCCGTACGAGCCGCCAGAAGAGTGAGTAAAACTCACCATGACATTTTCTTGCGACCAGCACCAAACGTTAGCCTCAAACGAGGCGGAGGATGCTGGCCGGTGCGAGCTTATCGCTGATTGGTCAAGTGCGGTCGATGGCTGGGGAGTTTGGCCCTGAAGAGATGGTCCTTGGCAGATCTTTGCCTCAGGACTGCAGACGATTTGACATTTATCAGGATCTGTCTCGCCTCCACCTTCAGCTCTTTACGACATTGACTCCCAGCAGCCTGTCTTTCGAAAACAATTTTTCTGCTGCCGAACCTCAAAGGGACCATTGTGGTCGAAAGAATCGCACACTTGTGCCCCGACATTCTTCTGGTGCTGCTCTAAGAATGGCGCGTGAACTTATCTTTGAAGGGATTTACGTGTGCGTGGACCATTCGGCCCACAGGGCCGACATCATTAGCCATGCACAATCAATGTGATATTGAAATTAATATTGTGTGCTGTAAGGAAGGCGTGTTATACGTTGATTTTGTTTTTCTTTCGCTACAAATTTAAAAATAGAGAATAAAAGCTCAACAAAAGGACTCAAATTATGTTTGTATTGAATATTGTATATTGATTGGGCGGTCGGTGGTTGAATGGTAAAGAAATAAATAAATGCAAAATCTGTAAAACAGGTTTATCAAAGGCTACTGTCGTCACACTTTTTTTCGGAAAATACAGGAGCACGTGTGCGATGCCGTGGCGAGTGCAACTATATAGAAGTTATATCACTTTCTTTTAATACTTATTTATGCTACTAAATTACACAATACATTTCTAATTATAAACATTTTAATTGTTCAATCTATTTAAATAGTCAGTTGCATAAAGACTCTGTGCACATCCCAGTTTGAAAACGTGCTTAAAAACTAACATTATTTTAAATAACATGAAGCTGATTGAGTCAGACTTTCGTTTCCGCCAGTACAATGTTTTGTGCACGACATGTAAATGGCACGAGAGGGATTTTTGGAACAAGTTTTTAAATTTGCATCTTTGAGCAGTTGTAGGTTTTAGAAGCATGCTGTGCAACTAACCCCAGAAAGATTCCCGCTGATGTTTTTTGTCCCCACACTGATGGAGTGGTCCATGATCATTAACACCAGTCCAAGTGATCTGCAGGTCGGGACTAGAAAGAAAGAAAAATGCAGCGAAGAGGAAAAAGAACAGAGGGAAATCGGCTGTGAAATTAAAAAGAAATTTATAAAAGGTCAGGTAATCGACAAGAGAAGAAGAGGGTAAGTTAACACGGGGATTCTTGTCACGTCTTCTCCTCCCTCTCCCTCCGTGTTGCGAGGTTCACGAGGGCGCTTGTGATTTTTTTTTCCTTTCTCTTGATCCGAAAGAACCCACTCAGGTCTCTTTGGAGAACAGCAGGGGGGAGAACTACTGACTCTTCGTTTCACATCGAGTCCCTCTGTCTGCCTCTGATATAATTTGCCTGGTGAGGTATGCGTGATCGATGACTGTGCAACTACAGGGACTTGTGTATCAAGTATTCACTGTGCTTACAAGAGGCACTAACATTGCGACTCACTTTCGCTTCTGGCATAATTGCCGGACTATTACAAGAAAAACTGGACGATGTAATTTAGGGAACCCTCGCAGCGCTCGCATTTATTAGAAAAACTTCGATCCCCTGACAAATATTTGCCGACACGCTCAGGCACTCCTGCGCAGTGGGAGCCCTTCTAGCAAAGAGGATGTCCCTCTCCACCCCAAACGATGGTGCCATAGAAGCCATGTTTCCAGCCTACCTCTGTGCATTAATCATTGTGTCAGTTTACTGGCACGTCCAGCTTACTCAAATTTTTGGTATTAATTCTTTATTTATTTACTTTTATTTTTCCTCTTTATGGATGTTTTCAATGGGAATCAAGGCTGCCTTCACTTCAGCCGGACAATTCATGCGAAGATTTTACATTGTCGTCAACTTGTTTTAAGCTGAAATATAATCTTTTGTAGCTTTTTGCCTCATTTTCAAACAGAAGTGCAATGAGGTTGCACTGCCAGGTATTTCCTCTGAGGGTTGACAGTTATTGCGGGGGACACACCTTGCTTTGGAAGAATTGTAGAATCTTTTATCGACACTTTTCACAGCAATAGTAAAGGCATCGAGGAAAGAGAATGTAAAGGTTGGCACGAGTCTTGCACCATTCACGTTAATGTGAAGCTTTCATAAATGACTTTTTAATATATAATCAAAAATAGCGAGGTAAATAATTGTTTAAGCAAGAACTTAAAATGTTGAGAGAAAAATTTTAAACTATTTAAAAAATATTAAACCCTCATGTTAAACACAAAATGAAAACTTAATTATTTGGAAATTTCTGTCTGCTGATATAATAATAATAATAATAGTGAAGATTTTTATAGCGCATATTCACACTCATAGAGAGCATGCTCTTAGCGCTTAAAACGAGGAAGAGACGTGGACTAAGTAGACACAGAACACAGGGGACGAAAGAAAACGACAGTACTGACGACGAAACAGAAAACAAAAGGCATCAAGTAACAGGAACAGAGAAATATAGTGATTCTGCGAGAAAGATGGGTAAAGTAGCAAGAGGGAAGGGGGTGGGGTTAAGAAGGACGAGCATTGTGTGGACTGTGTTAGGAGTAATGCTCAAGGAAGAGGTGCGTTTTCAGTGCAGATTTGAAAGATTCAATTGTAGGAAGGTGGCGGATATGGACAGGAAGAGAGTTCCATTGTTTTGCAGCACAGTAGCCAAAAGTCTTGTGACCTGATATAAAGGTAATCGAAGCAGAAATTACCAACAAACCAATGAAAAGAAAATCTCGAAGCAAGCAATCTGAGAGACTGAAATGCTTAAAATATTCCTGCAAAACACACACACACACACACACACACACACACACACACACACACACACACATTCATCTCACGCTTATCTTGACTAAATTTATCGCAATGTACCACGTGACACAGCAAGCTACCACAGTTTGCAGGTGATCGGCAACAGGTGTTGCTGAAAAATCATTCCTCATATCTTGCGCAATACTTTTTCTCAACAACACGATTTTGCTCATTCTAACCACATGGTCTCCGGTAGAGGGCTCTGTTGCCGATTAGATTACTTTTAACCCTTCCTTTCTCACCACCAAAAGCTGAAAATTAAATTCAGAATGCTGTGAGAGGAAAGATACTCCTTTAGTGCAAACAAGTGATATCTTTATAGAAATTTCCTTTCATCACGAAATCTTGGTACATTGTGTGTAGAGACCTGCACATACCAACCCTAGACAAACAGAATGATAAATCACTTTATTTTATGGAGTATTTCTTGACCAATTAAATATTGTACTCTAGAGAATTTTTAAGAATGATTTAATTATATTATATATCCTTGATCCTGTTCCTTAGTTTCTGTAGGCTGTATTTTTGTCAAGGGATGAATGATTTCATAGGAGCTCAGAGGGAGCTGTAGACAGGCACCATTAACACTTTTCTTACATTGTCATCGTTATCGAGCTTTAACCGGTTTGTCTGGTTTATTCAAAGCACACTTTCTCTCACACTTGACCAAAAAACGAGAACATATTGCACAAAAATAATTGAAGGATTATTTCGAGAAGAATCTGGTTATAAAGTAAAAAAAAAATGTTGCACTGGGGTTAGAGTTTAAGGAGTCGTGTCACCACAGCCTGCTCCAATGAAGTACTGTCAATGAGTCACAAGACTAACTACATAGTAGAGAGTAATGTTGGGGATTAGGCCAAGATAACATGGAAAGGGATTTGATAAAATTAATCGTTGATTTCTTTCTCATCCATGGATTAAAAGTGACACAGTTCATGACCATCGCAACACGCCGGCGATGGTGGTGCAAAGACACGTGAGTCACATTCTTCGCGAACAAACTGTCTGTGTGACTGAGATCAGTCGTCAAGTGAGGAATGCAGCGACCCCTGTCGGAGACGAGAGAGCTGAGTAGTAAGTGCAAACTGTTTCCAGATCGTTCCACGATACCCGCCACAGATCTTTGCTGTCTTTCAGCCTCCAACATCCCCCCCCCTCCCTGTCACAAACGCCACTCAGTGGCAGGCGGCCATTAATCTCAGGCCAGCCTTATATTGGCCGCAGCTTTCTTTTAGCTTTGGTGTAAAATGAGACCATCAATCAATTTTTTTTTCAGCTGCCGCATGCCTGTGCCTGGCTTTGTGGGTAATTATTTCTTTCTCGTCGGGGTATTTCTGTTTAATCCGGTTCGACAGTCGAGGTGTCCGATATTTTTGAGGCCAGAAAAAGTGCGTGGTTACAGACACCAGACTGCAAAAAAACAAACAAACAAAATAATGAATGAATAAATAAATAAATGTGGAAAGGGCATGCTGTGAAGAGGAGAATTCGATCTTCCGATGTACCAGGCTTACTCGTGTTCGCTGCATTGATTTCGGGAAGCGATCACATGCATTAGGACTGTGGATGAAGAAAAAAGAGATTTAGTGTCTCACCACGTGTCCACGCTTCTGAACGAAACAAAAATGGTTTGGGAAAAGAACATTTTCTGAGACTTATGAGCCAAAACAAAGCTGCAGTTATTTGAGGAGCGGGACATCTTTCGGGAACATGTATATAACTGTGTTCCGCAATTTAAAACAGTTTCTTCCTTATATTTCAACCATCATCAATTTGATCGTCAATGCCTTGAAAGAAAGTCATAAATCTTTATTTATTATTATTATTAAATCTTTGTCAAACTGCACAGGAGCACAAGCTCTTTCTTCCACTGTACCTATCAGTGTCTTTCTCTTTGCCTCATTCTTTTATTCAAACAAAAGTGAACACTGTGCTCAACTCCTTCAGACTTACCCTGTTCCTGGTTACAAAACCAAAATTATTTTCATAAACGAATTTGACATTTGTAGCATGGCTTCACGGTTAGTGATGTTATTTTAAATATGTGAAGTTCCTTGTTTAATTATAATTGTTACTCTCTAGTCTTTTAATGCTGTTTTAACCCCTTTTATAGAGGGAATTTTAATAAATTTATCAATAAGTTAGCCTGTTAAGCTCTCTGTTGTCCTAGCAGTCGCTAGTAGTTATGATGTGATCCGATTTCGGTAGGAACTCAGTTGTGAACTCTAGCACGTGATAAACCCAGTGACACCCTCAGTAAATAACATAATACCTAGAATATAGACCGTACTTAGTGTGATCAGTTTGAACTTCATGATTGAGAGATTCTGGGTTGAGTTGTCATTTTAAGTCACTCTGTCCTTTTCTCTGGATGTGACACCTGTTGCTCTTTTGGGGAGTGGAATACTCTGATGGTCTGGGTTCTTTTCCCGTATCATCCCTATCATATATTCGCTACAAATAAGCACTTTCTTAGCCAGCCAGCCAGCCAGCCAGCCAGCCAGCCAGCCAGTCTACTAACTAAGAAAAAAAAGTAAAGTGATATTTTATGGTCCTGACTGTTTTTACACATCTGAGGCTAGTCGTGGTGGTTGGTATGATACCTTATCACATCACCTGAGGGTGTTTCCACAGGCCAGTCTGTGTGGATATATGAGCGAACTTTCTCATGATACTCTAGTCAAGTTTCTGTGCTGCTTTAGTCAGGTTTCTGTGTCTCAGATGACAAAAAAGAAAGCAGGTAACAGTATCAGCATATTTCATCGTACAGCAGGCGTGAGAACGATGAAAATCAAGCTTTGGGGTGGGGAGTGCGTGGGACCCGCACTCTCCGCCATCCAACAGACCATCTGCTTGTTGAATGAAGCTGTGGAGAAAGAACTTCAACACCTGACAGAAGTGTTCAGCATGTGGGACCCCAAATGGACTTGGCATTAACTGGGAACCCTCAGTCCGCTCCCCATCTTCTTCTCGGATGGTGTCCCCATCTTGGACCGCGTGGCCCAGTGGTTACCACGAGTGGTTACAAACAGTGGCAATTGGCAAAGGAGACTATTTACATCGAGGCTGCAAAACCTACCCTCAACTGCTGGCAGAGTACAATGGTCTTATTCAGTCACCTGCCACGTTCATGTGAGGGTGGTGTGCGCTAAACACACCAGTCACTTAGCTTTTATTTGCTTAAGGAGGCGTGTGGATGCACGTCCAGAGGTCTAGTGAGTGCTGCATCCTCCATGAGTATCAAAAATTAATTTTCCTTTTACTCAAGTCAAGCATGACGGTCAAGGGTTGTTGAAGACCTTAAAATAAGAATCCGTGAGTGAGAGAGTGAGTTAGCAAGCGTGTCACTGAATGAAAGACTGATAAAGGGATGAAGAAGGGGAAGATGGGAGGAAGGGTGAGAACACCGAGTAGAGTTGGGGGTGAGCACGTGGTGGTGGTTGTGGGATGGGGGAGAAATTTGAATGATGTTTACTGCAGACATTTAGTACCAACATAAACACGTAGCTGGTGGCCGATGCGAATAATAAAATACGCAATTGAAAAAAAACACCCTACCCCCCCCCCCGTTTTTGTTTTCTCATCCATGACGATATGGAAAAGGAAGGATGGAGAAAGACACAAGAAATTATGTTTCTCTCGTCATCACCATAATCACCTCGGCTTTCTCCATGTCGGTTTGTGAGGAATGTGCTCCAAGGTCGTTAGAGGGTGGAGGTAGTGGTGGGGGTGTGAGGCGGGGGGGGGTACAGTAGTTGTTATGACTGCGACTTTTTTCATCTCCGTCCTCGGGGCCGCTAGGTGCATAGCCTGTCCAAACTAGTGGAGTCACAGACAGATTTTTCCCGGAGACAATCGGTAATCCGTCTGAGTACAGTCGTCTCACACAGAAGCCAGTGGTAGAAGGTAATATCCGGACAGCCTGATAGTCCGGCAGTTTGAGCGGTAACCTCAGGGATTTCCGCGTAGAGCTGGTAAAAACTGTTCTGTGGTTTTAAATGGAGGGGACATGAAGGAAAAGACTTGGTTCATCCAGAAAACGTCTGATGTCACTTACAGCACTATTAAAAAAAATAAGACCTCAACAAAGTGAACAAATCTTTGTATTTACTACTATGTACTTATATGAATGTACTAAAGTAAACTCCGTACTTATATAAGTACATTAGACACCGGTATACAGTTCTTAGTAGCCTTCTCATACTCACTGTCGTCCTTTAGTCGATTTCTCAAAAATGAAAAACCGTGTAAAACCCAAGAAAAAAGATGTACAGGCAGCAGAAGGTGATAAACTTCTCATCTGTTTCTGTCTCGTCCTCTCCGTGTAAACTACTTCTCACTCTCTGTCTCCTTTCATTATTTTTTTTTATCTATTCTGCCTGTCCACCACTATGCCACCATGTTCTGTCCTCTCTTCTTTTATTGTCTCCATTCACACCTGTTGTATAATCCTACCTGCTTCGAGAATATTCTATTAGCGGCAGAGAAAACCATTCACACGCTCTTGATGAGCAGGCAAGTCCGTGTTTATGATACTTATTACATTCAGACTGAAACTGATACCTCAGCTTGGAAACAGCATCCACGAACAGCAAAGCAAACAGAGGGTCGAGCAAAGGTGTGTTACTTGCTACAGGTAAGTTCACCCCAGGTACCGTAAGCCTAGTACATTGTTCTACAAAAGGGGGCTAACTCCCTCAGATTTCAGAGTGGATTATACTTTTCTGTGGCTCATTAATTCTGAAATGTTAACGCGGGAGAAAAATAAGAGAGAGTTTTTTTTCCGACCACTGTTCCCGTAGACCAGGAAACAAGCAGAGAATGAGAAGATGTTTAGTATGAGGACCCCACACACCTGTCTGTAGAGACCTCGTCACGCTCCTCGGTTTTCCGCACTTTAAATCGTCCGCGGGTCAAGGTGTTAGCTCACCTTTCATTGCTGCTGGCTCCGTGGCACAGTGAAATTAATGCTCTGGAAAGAGCAGTTAACACTTCGCCGACATTTTATACCTACATGTATATACTACGTTCCAAAAAACCCCAAACCGAAAGTAGTCTACAGAAATATTTTGGATTATATCTTTTTAGACGAGACGTTTTGAGAGGTCATCATTGTCGTCGTTGTAGTCGTTATTGTCGTCGTTAAAATCGTCTTAGTATCATCATCATGAACAACAAATACAGCAACAACAACAAAAGTGCAGTAGGAGGATCATCAGTATCAATGTGTTGTGGTCTGGTCACAAATGTTCTTACTAGTGGTTACAGTACCAAACAGTCTTATTAGCTGTTATATTACAAGAAGTCATTG
Source organism: Marisa cornuarietis (assembly GCA_004794655.1). NCBI lineage: Eukaryota > Metazoa > Mollusca > Gastropoda > Architaenioglossa > Ampullariidae > Marisa > Marisa cornuarietis. The sequence goes on along the minus strand of SMMW01000635.1, from coordinate 2,875,567 downwards.
AGTTGAGCAGTGGCTGTGTCGTCAATTCGTCAGTAGATGAAAGCGGAAATAGCGTGGCTCAAATTTGATAACAGGGAAGGGGACCACCAGCAGTGGCCTCATGCTGTGGGGCAATGGGGGCTATGAAAATGAGTGTATTGACTAAATGTCCTTATCCTTCCCGCCCAATGGTGGTGTTTTTTACTCATCATCATCATCATCATCATCATCATCATCATCATCATCTGGCTAATAATACAAAGTTGTCGGCTTTTGTCAAAGATGGGATGTTTGCCAGCAAGATGATATCTCGTGTGCTGTGATGTTCATGTTTTATTCTTCGCTGGCCAAGTAGCTCAGTCTTCGCTGGCCAAGCGACGAGCCGGTCCTGTCAGCAAGTCTCCGTGTCGAACGACAATTCTGACGGTCGTTTTCGTCATAAATATTTACCTTGCTTCACCTGAAACCCTCCACCCTCCCGCTCGCCGTGTGCTGAAGAGCACGGTTACGTCTGTAGCACGTGACTACGTCCTCTCTGCTACCTTGACCCTGCGGCTTGGTATATCTCCACGGCGTTTCCTCCTATCCTCCTCCTCCCCCCCACTCCTTACCTAGATGCCTCCTGTTACTTTAGATGGCAGAATCGCGTGATATTGTGACGATAGGGGCCTTGGGTGAGCGATAAGATTGTCTCGACGATATGTGCAGCCTTAAGGTAGAGTAACACCTGCCAAGGTCCTGCTTAGCTCCGGTCTGATGTCACCATTTGTCTGCATTATTCAATGGCCCAGTGGAGGTTTTGGTGTTTACTCCTTCACGCGACAAAACAAAGGATTGTTACTGTCTGTGGAGGTCGATACTTGGCACAGGTCCTGGTACTAACTACCCAGATCGTGAGCATATTAATGTGGGTGTATATATTTCAGGTATTTTTGACAGCACAAAATATCCGTGAAACATTTATTAACGGTTATTGGCATACATTATTTTTAGGAATTAGATCGTAACAGATCAAATTATGTTTACTAACGATGGACTGAAATCGATCACAAAGATAGTTTACACGCATATTAGTTTGTGCACACATAATGCATGCAGTCATAATTCTCTGCACACGTAGATATTGTTTCTACTCAAGAGTTTTATTCAAGCACCCAAGGCGGCCTCAACACACGCCGCTACCACCTTTACCTCCACCCACTACCCGCATAGTTGAGGGGGTAAAGATGGAGGCAGGGTATACAGTTTCCGTTTTTTTATAACACACACACACACACACACACACGCGCACACACACACACACACACACACACACGTACACATACACACACACACACACACACACTCTGTTAAGTTTTTGTTTTAATGGTGTTTTACGTCGAGCTACTAGCAGCGACACACGCCCGCTTCAACTTTTAAAACTTAATGGCGGCGCACGTCTACACTACTCTAACTTACTCACTTCTTCTCTCTCAACGCTCACTCTAACGTTAAGCATGCTCTCTCTAGCTCGAACATTTTTTTACATCACAGCTTGCGTCATTCATCAAGACTTGCGTCATTTATTAAGGCTCACGTCATTCACACTCACTCACGCGCTCGCTAAGATTGACCTAGATAGACCCACTAAAATTTCAATCGTAGCACACACACACACACACACACACACACACACACACACACACACACACACACACACACACACACACACACACACACTCTCTCTTTCTCTGTAATCACAAATCAGTGTTGGTCCAACCCTTACCCAAATCCAACCCACTGCTCCAAGACGCTACAAATGACTGACTGTCAAACAACACACAGCCTCGGGACCTGCTCTGTGACAATGACCCATCGACGACACCCTGGGTACCGGCGACTCCAACTACGTCCTGTGACAGCGATACAGTCGCCAAACCCTGCTTCACTTAACATGCGATGCACATCTATGTCTAAGCTTTCACAGGCCACAGTTTTTTAAAAATTTTTATTTGTTTTTGTTGTTTTTTTTCACTTGAACTGACTTATTCCAGACGTGCGCACATCGTCTGTTGTTGTCCTGTTACGGTGTCCAATGACAATGCAGTATTTTAAATGACTTCAATGGTAACTGCTTGCTGTCAAAGTTGCTAATGCGTAGTGGCTACAGCGATCAGCTTTCAGTGCAAGCGTTGTAGGTTTGTTTGTTTTTCTTCGGATCTTTTATTTTTATTTATTTTTTGTATTCACGCCTTCCTTTTTTAAATAGCATTTTATGTGTTTTATGTGGTTTATGTGGTTTGTGTGTGTGTGTGTGTGTGGAGAGAGGTGGCGAACAAAAAGTTTGTTGAAGCTTGGAAAAAGGTGGTAGTAAACAGATTATAAGTGACAGCCTCGTAAAGCTCTTGCTAATTTTTTCTCTCTCTCACAGACGTCATACGGAGCCGCATTTAGCCCGGCGGAGAAATTCGCGCTGTTATGGAGGGCGGCTTGGGGGGGGGGTTAGGATGAGGTGCACCTTTCTTCCGCCAGATGCAAATCGCCAGCAGCAATCTGATGCGGGGACTTAGCTTAAGGTAGATACGCCAGACCCAGGCGACCTGCACACATGTTGCCACCATCTTACCTCCACCCTCTACCCGCGTAGTTGTAGAGGAGATAAAGGTGGAGGTAGGGTCTTACACTAATCAGTTCCCTACAGCGCGGCGATGTCTTGCTACGAACTAGTAATTGCCTCCTCTATTGCCCTCCATCACTTTGTGGCGAGTGTCTTTATGAACGTGCAGCTCGAGCTCCGCAGAGCTCTCCTGTGTGCGAGTTTCAGAAGTATCACAAATAGACGTGCACGCGAGAGGAGAAATAACGATGAAAACTGATATTCCGACTGTTGGATATCTGTTTACTTCTCTGTCAGCAATTTTTCTGTTTTAATGCACGGACTTGTTGTCGTCTTGAGTGTTTTCCTAACAATGACATTAAATTATCGATCTCTCGTTAGTCTATTTATCCAGGAGCAAAGGGACTAACCAACTACTTATTGACGACGCCAGTCATCATCATCATCATCATCATCATCATCATCATCATCATCATCATCATCATCATCATCATCATCATCATCATCATCATCATCATCATCTATACATTGTAGTCTACATTCAGTTAATTTATGTGTAATCGCCTCGAAATATTCGTTCTACATTTGTTATTGTAAAATTGGTTCGTTTTCAAAAAAATTTTGTTTTTTTTTCACTGAGTGAGCTGATACCAAAGTATTGATACCAAAGGTCGAAGATTGTTTCATCACAGGAAGACGACCACATAAAACGAAAATGCTCTGATATTGGTCAGAAAGACAAGGGAGGGATAACAACAAGTAAACAAAATCAATAAATAAAAATAAGTGATATAGGCGTGTGTTTTTTTTATTATTGTGTTATACGACTAATGGCGATGTTCTTTTGGGCGACATGGCAAGTAGGTCCCTTCGTCTGTCAGTGAATGCAAGGGGGTAAGTCGACACTGTTGACAAACTATTTCTGTGCATGGAGGGGCTAAACCTACCTACGCATGACATGGGCGTTGACCTGGTAGAGCTGCACCAAAGTTAAACAGTTAAGCCTGGTTATTAGGGGGGAGGGGGGCAGTCAGGGGGCTCGTGCTGACGTCTGTTCTCTCCGGGCCTGTTCCCTACCTTTGTTTTTTTAAGAATCAGTTTTCTTGAGAGGGAATCAGGAGCCATATATTGTTCCTGATGTAAGACTGAGTAGATAGATATTCCATGTTAAGTATGAACTTGCCTTGTTAGTAACTGCGGGTGTATACTTGGTATGTAGCTAAACACTTTCATAGTTTTCTGTGGGCTGAAACCGTTATCACTGAGCGTCTGGAGCTCTTAGCTTCCATCAATGTTTTGTGGGCATTATACATGTGTACATATAAAAAACAAACTGATGAACTTGTGTAGACCTGAGCGTAGGATGTTTTGCACAGAATGCAGTGGTGGTTAATGATGGGGCAGCCAAGAAGATGGTAGGACAAAGGGGGTAAGTAACAGTCAGGCGGTAATACGAGACTCGTGTGAAACATACTGACATATATTAAACAGACGATTATCCATTTTAATCATAATTATAAAATTAGAAGAAATAACAAAACTGTTTCTAGTTTCCTGCATTTCGTAAACCCCCTAGACACAGGTTTGTCTTACGTGGAGAAACCATCATCGCCTTTTTCAAGGAGAAATAATGTTTGGTAACAATGATTTGGTAACACACACCCTAGTCTCCCTATTGTCTGTTTCTACAGGGTAGACCTGTCTGGGTGCTTGGTGGGTGGGATGGGTAGTGCGGTCGCTGGCTAATTTTAAAATCTCTAAAAATATTGACAACGTGTTGAGCGTAAAGACCATTAAAAAACCATTGGCAGGCAGACCAAAGACCGTATTTAAAAACAGAAACCAGAGAAGAAGCACTGTAGTTGTATTGATTACTGCTTGGCCCTAGCACAATCTCTACATCTGATCGAACCGATGGAATCGCGGCAAAGCTTTTGTTTGTCCGAGTGCCACGTGATGGAGCGTGAAGAAAACAGCGTGTAAGGAGACTATCAGTGCCTGGGGCAGCGAGGGTTGCCTTCCTATGCCTGAGTGAAACGCCGTGTTCGCCATTTTGAGCAAAATGGTGCGTTCTTTATCTTACAGAAAATTGCATGTTGTTTTGTGTGTGTGTGTGGGGGGGGGAGAGGTGGAAGGGGGAAACTGGCAAAGTTCCTACCTGAGATAAATGCGTGCGTGAGATGGCGCGTGGAGCAAGGCTTCGCCGCCTGTGCTATACGGGAAATGACATCATCTTCCTCTTGCGCGCGCATCATGACTACATGGTCTCTTGTCTTAGTCAAGCTGCTTGTTGATTATAGCTTGCCAGGGTTCTCGTGTGAGGTTGCATTATTTTATACGATGTGGCCGACGACTGGGGGGATTTTCTGACAATAGATAATGTCACGCCTACTAGGGCTGACATGACTCGGTGTTATTTGACATTAATACGCTGGGCACGAGGGTTAATACCAGTGAAGTCTGAGCTTTGACGCATACTTAGATGCTTCTATATTACATACATGCGCAAATCCCTAACACACACACACACACACACACACACACATAAGTATACCTTTATGTGAAACAAACTCACTAGAGCTGTTCATAAGGCCACAGTCAAAATTTTCTGAAGTATACTCATGTTTAGAACACCTGAAAGAAATTTTTCATTTGCAATGTCTCTTCAGAAGCAGCAAGAAGGGCGAGGGAGCCTATTTTAAGAGATTGGAGGCCGCGCAAGGGAGGAAACTCACTCGAATAAGAACGCTAATCCTTTCTTATCACCTGTTTTCTCCCCTTTGTTCTTGGATGCTCAAGAAGAACGGCGACAGAAAACTAAGAACAATATACGAAGAACACAGAAACCAGCTTCGACTGAAATGCGCATGCACATGACCTGGGTTTTATTGAACCGTTAATCAACTGAACATGTCATATCGTCTCACCAGTCGCAAACCTCGCAGAAAGGATACAAAAAAAAAAAGAAAGATATTTGCACGAAGCCATTAATGTGATCGGATGATGCATGGATGAGTCTGCTTCTGGGAGACTGCGGGTGGGGGAAAGATGTGAGCCGAGAGTAAAGGGAGTGAAGCGAGCCTTTCAGACACCAACTTCTGGGGAGGGGGGTCTGCAGCCAGTGTCACTGCTGGATCCCTGAGAACAGTCGCATGAAGTCTGCTCAGCTGGAGCGCTGTATGCCCCATCAACTTCTATCGGTGGGTTGTATAACCATTTGTCATCAGTCAGTCGTCCCTTGACTGGCACCTGTCGTTGGGTAGAGCACATGGATGGATATAAGTGGCAGCTGACAGGGCCCGCCAGTCCCGCCTTTTGTGGGCGATAGTCAGCAGGTCCTGTACAGTAAGTCAATTCTTCCTCTGGCCACCCCGGCGTCGACTCCCCTCCAAGGTGTAGAGCAGGATCGGTTCTACACAGGGTTTGTACAGATTGTAATAAACCTGATGTTATTGCTATGCCAGATCCTGACCAGCTTAGTGATCGCCTTTCTTGCTGTTGCTGTTGCGATCCTGATGCGGATGTTTGTTGTAGAGGAGTTTGCCCTGCAGAGAGGACAAACAAGATGGAACGAAACATAATGTGCTCTATGTACGAGGCACATTCTCTGCAAGCTTAAAGGTCTGGTGGGAATGTTTGTAAATGTGTATCGCCAGAACGAAACTGGAGAGGGGGTATTCACCAAGATTTGGTGAAAGACTTGGGGAAAGAGGATGTTGCACTGAACTTCAACTTGGCGTTAGGAAAAGATGCACTCCACTACACCTGTGACTCTCTCGACATTCAACCTATAACTCTCTTTGCATCAGTTCTTTAACTACCAGCAGGAGACTCTAGACCTGTAGCTCTTTAGGCAATAAACCTGTAACTCTCGACACTTCACCTGCAACTCTTCCAGCACAAACCCTTTAATTCTCGGCACAAGACCTGTAACTCTCGGCACTAGACCTGTAACTCTCGGCACAAGACCTGTAACTCTCGGCACAAGACCTGTAACTCTCGGCACTAGACCTGTAACTCTCGGCACAAGACTTATAACTCTCGGCACAAGACGTAACTCTCGGCACTAGACCTGTAACTCTCGGCACAAGACCTGTAACTCTCGGCACAAGACATAACTCTCGGCACAAGACCTGTAACTCTCGGCACAAGACCTGTAACTCTCGGCACAAGACATAACTCTCGGCACAAGACCTGTAACTCTCGGCACAAGCCTGACGCGAGAATATTACAGTCACCTGGAGACTCCGCCATGTTTGATGGCAGTGACCAGTCCCGTTTTTTCGGGATCGATGGGAGGTACACGGACATTTAATTAACGCCAACTAAACCCAGAGAGAGAAGAGTCTTGCCAAGCTCATGTCCAAGCCTTCTCCATGGGTGACCAGCGCTCACTTTTCACGATTGTTATTGTTGTCCACTGGCTGCCTCAGACCTGTGAGCGTGGGAAGGTCATGATTTTTTAGCTGGACATAAGCTGTAGTCGTCACGTGACATTATTGTCACGTTTATATTGTACAGTCACGCCTCATTAGTGAGTGCTCCTGTGATATTATATATTATCACTAGTTTGTCCTGATACAAGAGGTTAGCAGCTTCAATGCCGTTACTAACCCTAATGTTGTCCTTGCAAGGGCTTTGATTTGATTTTCTTGTCTTAGAGACTCAACTACCTAAGCGGCAACTGAACTGAAACTGGTATAGCCTCAGTTAAACTGATGTTAAATTTGGCCGAGACTTCAAGAGGGTAGAGTATGTAGGTGCAGTAGAAGTGTGCCATTACCTACTGACCTTCATTACTTGTTCTCTTGTTCGTTGTGAATGATCCAGGAAAGTGGGGGAGTCTCATTCTGTTTGACTTGGTAGATAATTGTTTTGTGAATCGCAGGAAAGGGAATAATTCTTCCTTTGTTATACTGTGGAAATGATTGAGAAGTGCAGTAAGGGTGGATACTTATTCTTCTTCAGGAGAAATTAACTCTTTACCTCTAGTTGAGCTCAAATTCCCATGACCTTTGCTTGGCCAGGAGTCTGGGTGCATTTAGGTGCCAATCAGCTCTTCAGGCTGTGGGTGTTTGGAGTTGGGCCACGTTTTTTCTGGCATTTTGCCCTGTGTCTAGACCTTCACGAAGTAAAGTTTTGTTCTCAAAAAGATCGAACTTAACTCCCACCTCTCGTCTGATGTCTTACCAACAAAGTGGTGTGTGTTAGGTACACGCGCAGATAAATCTTCTTGCTTCATCGTCAAGCGTGCATGCGTGCGATGGTGTGTACGTTCATGCTTTTCTGTGTGTACGAGTTAGTGCGCGCAATGAACGGGAAGGGGGAAAAAACTAGAGACAAAGAGAATAATGGGGCAACTAAACATCAGAGGCCATGTTTATGTTTGCACCTAGAAGGCGCACTTGCGTCCGGGGGAAATGGAGTTCGTGCACGGAAGTTTGCGAACCAGCGGGTTGTGCGACTTGACAGATAATTTGTCTGTGTGGAAAAAAGTATAAAAGCCCTTAGAATTTTCTGAGGCATGACAAACAAACAGATACAAACATGCGCAGAGAAAATGCGTTCACCTCGCCAAGGGGGAAGAATTGCGAGTAGATGTTTAAGCGCTGATTACGTGTACAATTAACAACGACTTTCTATATCTCGCTCCGGAAGCAGCCCGGCAGCCAAAACAGATGGAGACCTGCTCTGCCAGATAAGCTCTTCCAAAGCTGCCGGCTTCTTCAAGAACAGAACCTGACCAATTGCTATCGCAGCGGGTAAACCCGTGACTTCTTGTCGTATCTGGTTTGTATTTGTCTGTCTTTCTCTCTCTCTCTCTCTCTCTGCCTGTAGCAGATGGTGCTATGTGTCCGATTTTTCTCCTTCCTTCTGTCCTTTTAACCTCGTGATATCTCTGCATCGCTTCTGTTATCCGTTCAGTACAATTAGACATAAAAGACATGAAGTAAAGGAAAGGAAAGTGTGAGTGGTTAGTGCGAGAGTTTGCTTTATGACAACTCCAGTGAACTCAACCAGTATCGTACTCACCTTCTCAAAAAGCGGATAGATAGATAGATAGATAGATAGATAGATAGATAGATAGATAGATAGATAGATAGATAGATAGATAGATAGATAGATAGATAGATAGATAGACAGACAAACAGAATAGTCAGACAAGTAGATAGGTAAAAGTGGTCTCATACAGACTACTACCATTCTCTCACGCAGTTCTCAAGAAGACAAAGGGTCATTTTGCTCTCCTCAGTTCTTTTGGAACTACAACAAGCTAACTGGCATGATGCTTGCTTAAAATAATCTTGTAAATTAATTTAACCTCATCGCTTCGTCTTTAATTTTGTTCTGCTGTCAGTCGACCATTGTCTTACCCAGCGATCGAGACTTCTCCCAAACATTACTTGCAAGCGGCTGCGTGAGGTCCAAGAGCAAGTCAACCGTTTCTATGTCTGTACAAAGTTAATGTTTTTCACACTTGGACGGAGCTATCTTCTCCTGGAGAGTTTTCTTAAGACGCCTAGACATCATGGCGGCCAAAATAGGAACACCCCCCTACTTTGAAACTTCAGAGCAGGAGAGTGAATGTAGTTATGATTGGCACAGAAAAAATAAAGGATGAGGATGGAGGTGTTTCTACGTCAACAGCTCCCCATCTCGATGTCTGCTTTTTCAAACAGCCAAAACAAGCAGAATGTTTCTAAAGAAAGTCGACCGTTTTCTTGGAGTTATTTTTTTTATTTTCCTTGGTTATCGTAGTAGCAGCATTGAGTGTGAAGTGGTTCTGTGTTAGAGTTCGTGGTGGCGATGTTGCGAAGTCCAACTGGTTGCAGCTCTTCCAACGACGAAATTCTGTATATTTGTTCTCTTGCTACTTCGACAGCATAGCTTCGAGAACATTCTTTTGGTGTGTTTTCATTCCCTACGGAGATTAACAGAGAACTCCGAGAGTTGTTTTGAGAAGCCAAAATAGCAAATAGCCTTGTATTTAAAAGTGTCTGCGACTGCCATTCCCTCCAGACGTAGCATTCACGTCCCTGGGATTAGAAGAAGAGTCAAATCAGAGTTGTGTGCCCCAGAGTGGCCTTATTTATACTTTATTTAATTAGGTACTTTAAAATGCATTGATGAACTTGGCTGCAGGGTTATGGGTATTACATACAGTTCCAAAGTAAGACACCTTAGACATTGAAGTCAGCCAAGAATATTCAGAACTATTATGCACCTAGTTCGTATTTAGGCAATACATCAGATGTTTGAAAAAAGGCAAATTTTAAATGTAGCTTTCATTTCAAATTCCGTTTATCATCATTTATTTATGTATTTATTTTTTATTACCACTGTTTCGAAGCAAAGAAAACTAATTTAGCAGCTCTCGAGGCACAGCATGCTACATCGTCCATCTTGGCATCCAGCCCAGCAAAGGGAAGCAAGCAAGAATGTAAAGAGGGTTTTGGTTAAGGAAAGAGGGGTCATTAGTTGTCCCCACTTTCACCCCCTTACCACATTCCTGTTGGAAAAAGAATGGGGTGGGGACTGTCAAAGCGCAGAGACAAGAAACAGCACGAAGCCATCGATTGGACGTCAGCGGGGACTGGTTTCCGCTCTCGCGCTGGAGGCGATCAGCGCCATGCAGATGATGGCTGCTGAAACGAATGGTCTTGCTTATCTCCCTGTCAAGCTGACCGGTTTGTGGCCTGGAGCTGACGAGAAACTGGCCATCGAGAAACGCCAGAAGCCTTGGCTCTGAACTCCATCGTTTGATGATGACAGCTTAAGCCGATTTGTTAGCTATTGCTGCACCGTTTGGGGATCAGAATGCTTTTTGTCAGCACTTCCAGGGCGAGAGTCTGGCAGAGAAGATTCTGGGTATTTTGTTTTTTCTCGCTTTAAGCTATGACTGTAACACTTAATGGACGAAGACCAGACTCCGGAAGGAATGTTAGCTTTTGTGTGACAAAGCTGCTGGCAGAAAGTGCCAGCTTCTTCGCCTAGCTCCAGGAAAGTGTCCCCAGGGACGATCATTAAGGAATCTTTATTGACGATTGTTTGCATAACTGGGGGGTTGTTGCCCTTAGTTCCTTGGCTTTTGCGAATGTCTTACTTTGGCGAACAAATGGAGCTGGGCTGAATAAAGGAAGTGTGTAAAATATCTTTCTCTAGATACATTCGAGTAATCGTCTTTTTAAAACATGTTTATAACCCCTGTAAGCATGAAAAAACTTACCTCCCTTGCGATTTACTGTCAAAGCATTTTTGAGAATAGATAAGTTAAAAGCTGCTGAGAACATTTGTTCTAAATACATTAAACGCAGAATGATGAAAACTGATAAAATAACTGAAACGTACAGTGTGACAATCAACAGGAAAAAGTTACTATGAAATGTTTACAGGAAACATTTAGTTAAAAAAAACTACAGAATCAAAAACGAAAAAGTTTGTAGATAAACTTCACTGGAGCAGCAGATAATGAGTGCAATGAGATAAGAATTAAGAATTAAGATTGTAAGAGACTCTTGGACAATAAAATCGTTTAACCACGGGGATTCACTATCCTGATATCTTAACACCACAGCATGAGCAGCGCTTCTCAGATTCTTAGGAAGAAAAGACAGAAGTTTAAACCATCCGAGACACAAAACAAGGGGCTAGAACAGTTCAACCTTTCTTTGCCTTTTTCCAAGTCTTTAAGAGGACAGTAAATAGGAAAGTAAATCTACAACATTGCAGAAGGCATTGGTCCTTGTTACTTCGCAAAGCTTGGGTTAGACTAATTAATTTTTGTAGATTCACGAAAAAAACGTAGCCTAGCCCATCTATTGTTTCGAACTTAACCTTTCTCTCTCTCTCTTTCTCTCTCACACACACACACACTAGTAGAAAACGATATTCTAGATGCCATTTATTGTATTTAGCTCATACCACGGGGGTGTGAACGACAGGGAAAAAGAGAAAACAAAAAATGAAGCGACGTGTTCCAAGTCAGTTCCTACTGACTGGTCTTCAACCTGTGTTAACAGAAAGCATCTTTTTAACATGTCACGAGCTGTCACGAGAATAAGAAAAGTCGACAAGATGTAAGACTCTGACAACTGCAATCAGACCCATCCTGGTGATTTTGTGAACATGTTGTTTCTTCCTGTATACGGCTGTGTTTTCAGGCTGACAGTTAATCTGCATTGTGATCTTGAGGCTACTCGAGGCAAACACTATTGCATGATTGAAAGGGTCACGGAAAGAGAAAAAGAGTGTGTGTGTGTGTGTGTGCGCGCGCGTGTGTGTGTGTGTGTGTGTGTGTGTGTGTGTGTGATGCGTGCGAGGAGAGAGAGAGAGAGGTAAAGAACGTGAGATTGTGCAGTCTTACATTTCTGTGATAATATTTGGATATTTGCCCATTAGTCTACCTACCTACCTCCTTCAACGTGTATGACCAGGTGGTAGGGACAATCAGGAATTACGAGCAGAAAAAAACTCACTCACTCACTCACTCACTCACTCACTCAAAGAGACAGGTGACGTCAGACGTAGAGTCGCACACACATCGAGAGGTCAGAGGTGAAATTCTCTTCGTCCAGCGGTCAGAACACCTCAAAGTGCTCCTTCACCCCCCGAAGCCCGACAGCACGAGCCTAGGAGCGCGCGAATCTCGTTCAGCGATCCCAGCACTGCGAGAATCTCGTTTAGTGAGGAGGAAATGACTGTCGCTAGAAGACCTCCACGTGCCGACGCAGAAATCCGGAGATAAACCCGCTTTCTACACCTCGCTGCACCCAGAGAAGTCAGTCATTACGGGAACTAATTTCCCTGAAACGACCAGATTCTTGTTCGGTTCAAACTGTCATTTCAATCTCTTTCGAGAAGCTCGATACAAAGTTACTGCCTAAGAGGAGGAGGTTTTTACCAGCCACTTCAGACGTCGCGCCGAGCCTAACGCATGTCTGTCCAAACGACATCGCGAGGGTTTAACTAGGAAGAAGTTTGAAGCCTTGAGGACAAGAAGTTTACTTTTCAGAAGTTAAGAGAACATCACTGAAAACTTCATGCTTTGGGAGGAGGATGAGTGGGGATGAGTCTCCATAGTCGTGGCAAGTGCATTATATCAGGTGGACAGCATACATAAAATAGATTCGATTGTGGGAGGTGGGGGGGGGTTAATATCAGACTCAGGGTGGCAGGCAGACAAAGAGACACAGAGGCAAGGAGGCATGCAAAGATCCAGACAAGTAAAGAAAGTGCAATCTGCTGGAGTTAAAAAAAATATTGTTGCGAGAATGCCTTCCAAAACTCTAGTTAAGATGCAAAATTCATTCTCCTTGTGTTCAGGGTTCTCCAGACCGTGATGCCGCTAAGTGCAGCTGCGCGCTCTTGCGAAAATAATTGATATTTTGAAAGTGAAAACATCAACAGGCAACTAGTTCATGCACGTGCGGCGTGTATGTGTGTGCGAATGAATTTGTGTGTGTGTGTGTGTGTGTGTGTGTGTGTGTGTGTGTGTGTGTGTGTGTGTGTGTGTGAGTTCGCCTTAGTAATGGGGTATCTAACTGCAATATGCGTTTCCATAACGAGTTTGAAATACAAATGTGTTTTTTTACCCACTACAAGCTACAGGTTACACTAACGAGCGCACAACATCGCAGTTTATGCTGAGTCATGCATTTCCCGAGAAATGTTCACAGGCTTCAAGCATTTAAAGCACAGAGTCTGAGATCTCATACAATGGTCAGAGAGTCTGAAGTGTCTGGATGTGTCAGCTCTTTCGTCTGCCGGGGCTTCTTTGAATGTCCAGCTTCTACAGTTTGTAGTCTTTGTCCATTGACTAGATCCTAGACGCAGGTACCTTCCTACCTGTACAAATTTGCAGTGTGCATCTACAGGGAGACGTGACTGCTGTTGAGATGTAGAAATTGTACCAAACACACCTGAAAAGTTTTACCTGGCATAACAATGCCAATTGCGGATCCTGACAAACCCAAACATGTTCAAGTATGTGAATGGTAAGTGACTGACTAGCGGAGTGAGTCATACGACTGGGTACAAAAACACCCGCACCAACCACCCCCCCCACATACTTTTAAAAATGTTGGCGTTTTTCTTCTGATTGTTTGCCATTCACGCTCAGCACGTGCGAGCAGTCAGGCGAGAAAAGGAGGGAGGAAGGAGAGCGAGTGAAAGAATGTTGACTGACTGTAAGGAGGGTCGAGCTGCAGGCACCACATTCAGTTGCACCGGTTCACTGTTGCGCATCACCGGGGTACCAAACAACCGATTCTATTTTTAGACCAACGCTTCTCACATTCCGCGTGGTGCCAAGCATCTCGAACTGTTTCTCCCACCATCAGCATTGCTATAGACACGGATTTTGTAATGGACAGTGTAGGGCGAGGTTAAGGAAAATCAATGTTAAAAACAAACGGAAGGTATAGGCAGCGACCCAGAGAAAACAATGTCGCCGTTTGACCAGTGAGTGAAGATAAATATGCTGACTGTTCTGTGTGTACCACATGTCCTTATTATATCCACCCTCGCCTCATCCCCTCTACCCTTCTCCAGTGCACGCAGTTCCAGAAGGTCTTTGAATGTTTTGTCGATCGACGAAAAGCAGGAGGCTTGGTATGAAAGAGAATAACGAAAGCACGATGTCTGTGTTTTGCAGGTTCTGGCTCTGAGGATATTTCAAGATGTCACCATCCGACTGGGAGAACGTGGAGAATGAGAGAACCCAAGCTGGCGATCCTTGGGGTACCTCCAGCTTCCCAGCCACGTGATCAGGCTTCACCTCAGTAATGTTGCGATCTCTTCGTTTTCTGGCACAAAGACGTGAGTGATGAAGGAGAGATTAGTTGTGTGTACACAAGATGTGTCTGGACCCGGCAGTGATGCTGCCAAAAGAACAGTTATGTGAGCCGCACTTGAACGCCGCTGGCCTTTGGCCAACGTGACCTCTGAGACTACGCCGAGGTGGCTGCCAGAGGTCCAGGATCGAGGTAGAGAAAAATGTCTGCTGGTACCACAGCGGCATATTTCACAGGAATGGAGACCGGAAATGGTTCGCTGGACGGGGACTTGTCCAGTGCGACCATGACCTCCCTTGCCAACGACACCTTGGAGTGGCTGGTCAACGCGACTACCAGTGACCCTTGCCAGGCCATCCTGCAGGACAAGGCTGAGCCCCCACCGGAGTATGGGCTTTCCACCACCTGGGCTATTGTGGCCATCCTTGTGCTGGTACCGCTCTTTACGATCTTCGGCAACACGGTGACCATCCTAGCAGTGCTGGCCGCCCGCAAGATGCGGACGAAGACAAATGCTTTCGTCGTGTCGCTAGCCATCGCAGACATGTGCGTGTCACTGCTGGTCATGCCCTTCGGCATCTACCAGCAGCTGAACAACAAAGTATGGTTGCTAGGCGACACGGTGTGCCGCCTGGCCAGTAGCGTAGATGTGATGATGTGCACCGTGTCCATCTTTCACTTGTCCTGCCTGGCCATCGACCGCTACCTGGCCATCTGCCGGCCATTCCTGCACGAACGCCTGACGGTGCGGGTCATCGTGGCCATGCTCATCTGCTGCTGGGTCACACCCATCTTCATCTCCTTCCTGCCCATCATGAACGGCTGGAACCAGATCGGCATCGAGGAGTACCTTCGCTGCGCCTTTCCGGAGGATTCCAAGACCTGTACCTTCATCGTCAACATCCCCTTCGCCATCATTTGCTCCCTCATCGCCTTCTACGTGCCCGTCGTTTTCATGGGCGTGTGCAACGTCAAGATCTACATGGCGGCGCGCAAGCAGGCATACCAAATCCGGTCGCTAGAGGCTGCTGGGAAGCACAACCACCAGAGTCATCACAAGCGCCGCGCCAAGTTCCACCACGAGGCCAAGGCGGCGAAGACTTTGGGCATCATCATGGGTTGCTTCAGCATTTGTTGGTTTCCCTTCTTCATCATGAACATCATAGACCCAATAATCGACTACAAAATACCTTACGTCCCCTGGATGATCGCCCTTTGGCTGGGCTACATCAACTCCATGATGAACCCCTTGCTTTACTACTTTTTCAACCGTAACTTTAACCAGGCCTTCAAGAACTTGTTTCGATGCAATGTGTGTAAAGGCAGACGCGACTACGACGAGGAATACATCACCGGAAACACCAACGTCTCCGAATGACTCGGGGCCTCGCAGCATGACCTCAACTTGGTAGACAGGTCCAACTCCTACAACCATTCCAACCACAGGAACAGCCACGCCTCCAGCACATACACGCACCGCAGCAACGACAGCAGCGCACACGACACCCACTCCCGCCACAACGGTCACAACGGCAGTCAGCAGATGGAGTGCATGCGGATGATCAGCAGCGAGACGGAGGAGACTCTGGCAGAACAGGAAGCCTGAATCCTCCCCTTGCTGCCCAACAGCTTCCTACGTCCAGGTGTGGCGATCGCATCGCACAGCCCTTGAGCCTTATAGTTTGACAACAAAACTTACACCCATGACTGTAGACTAGGAGGAGCTGTAGGGTTTAGGGTTCCAGCATTTGGTTATAAGCATCAGATGATTGGAAATCGCCTGTAAAAATCGAGGCAAACAACTTCTGTGAAATATTCTGAGGCGAAAACAAAATATTATAATAATTACTGGTGCATTTAGACGACTATTTGCTAGTATCTCAGCACTTTCATACATAATATTAGATTAGTGTACTCACATTTCTTTAGCGTATACTAAATTAAATAAAGAGATAACATTGACATTAAATTTTATTTCGAGAAAACTAAAGAGCTAAAGACCCGAACTCCTGTTGACAATGATCCTCAAACTCTATTCGTCAAGAGGGCTGTAGGCATCTGGACATATGAAGCTGTGCTAATATTCTTGTCATTCAATAAAACAGACCAACAAGCACACAAACAAAAGCATCTAGCATTCTTTCATTGGCGTTAAGCTGCTTGGGTGGAGGAACAGAGACAAATGTGTTTGCAGCCAAATTTTTAAGACCCGAAAATGAGCTGAGAAAAACGACCTTAACGGCATCTTTAACTACACCAACATATCAGGAAAAAAACTTCAACAACATCTCTATATTAGAGGTCTTTCTGTGCGTGCATGCGTAGTTTACCAAGATTTTTTCACTGACTCATTTTGTTCTTTGTTTGGCGTCCAAGACCAAAACGAAAACCACTCAAACTTTTAAAGAAAGAGTTGGTCTGCAAACACATCTGCTCGAACTGCATCTTGCAAAAAATAAGTTTGGACTTAGTCTGAAACTTGTCATTTGCAAACCAAGCCAGCGAACAAACAAGACCATTCATACCTTAATAGTTGGAACACACTCACACACACACATACACACGTGCTCGTGCGGCCAAGCAAAGCCGCTGGAACTTGTCTCCCTTGATTCTGGTCATGATGCGAGGACTCCGTATATAATAGACATTAACAGACATTTTGTGTATCTTGCCAGATGTAATCACGATCTTTTTTGTGATATAACCCATAACAATATTTTATTAGTACAATGCTCCATTGAATGTGTGAGGACTACTCAACCCCGGAAAAAAGTGCTGAATTCTCTCGAATATTTCACTATTTTATTAACAAGTCTGTGATGTCGTTTGATTAGGTGTGGTGTGTGCATTTTTTTTAAACATGATACAACTCTTGTCAGTGCACTTGCGGCTCTGGCTCTACTTTGATGAAGAATGTTCACTGATGAACGATGATGGATGCTTTACAATGAAATATGATCTTGTGCATTAGCCGTGCTAAAAGTGACAACATTAACTGATATTATATCACTTTGGCGGCTCAAGTTATTACTTTTGTTCCATTTTCTGCCGATAACTTGATCCCTGTGTGGGTTATAAAATACCATTTCCCAAGAGCCATAAACCATTTATATTTATTTTTGGAGGAGAGCGAAGCTACTTGCCACGACTTTGTTCTCCAGACAGAACATATGGTCTTCTCACTGCCTGTGCACTTACTGTATTATGTCCATGGGGAAAAAAACTCGGATTGCACAGTCTTCTTCATAATTTTATTAAACACACGATGTAACTGTAAACACCCGTATAATACAATACAAAAACAGTGCGCAGCGGGTAGATGATCATAAGCAATCTTTCAGTCATTCGTGGCCGGGGAAACAGATTTAGACACAGCCTGTATACAACACTAAAACAAAAAATAAAATATGAAAGAATTCTGAAGGAGAATAAAAATAATTATAAAACTGTCGTGACTAATGATGTGCTCCACAATGGCTTGAAGCTTTCGTTGTCGACGCAAATAAAGTTGAAGGGGTCAGTAAGGTGCACATTCTCACCTGTTTTGCTCACCTATTAGTTTCATAAAAAAATCAATTCAAACTTAAATATTCAGTGGATTTCAAGTAATTATTCTAATCTGAAATAGTTGTACAAATATAAAACTTCTATAAAACAATATGGATTTATAGGAGACTATGACCAGATACTCACACAGATGTCACTTTTAAGATCGTTGAGGACAGTTTAGGTTGAGTCCGAACCCTGCTCACCAAATGGAATACATATACTTGTAAATGGAGCTCAATCAGTCTCATATTGAGGCAAATCCACTACAGTAATTCTCAACTGCAAGGTAATGTTACTTAAACTGTCTGTCAGGGTTACCCTGTAAGACCAATCAGACTACAATAAGGTCGCAACAAAAAAGTGGGGGGGGGGGTTTGACACTCAAAGCAGCTACAGGTGAAAGGTGAAACAATAATATTTACCGACGCAAGTAAGTAGATATTATTAATATTTTAGATAAATAAAATATTTGCTTGACATTAATCTTTCATTATGTCAGTGCCCGTGGTTTCATCCACAGAACTACATGTGGACCTCTGGGTACTGTCTTCATGAGTGTGATGTGCGTCTGTGATCAATGTTATTGCACTGTGAGTCAGACTCAGTGTCCCTTTATAAACGAAAGTTAACCAGTATGTGTAGATACGAGTTGTAAGATATTTTTTGACGAAAACTTCTAAGTGATGTCTGAGTTTTAAAGGGTTGATGCTAAGCGATCTGAAGACACTTGTCTGCTTTCGTCCGCTTCGTGTTACAATGACTGCCCTTCAAAGGCCGCATAATAATCTGACATAATGTCTGCCTATGGTCTACAAAGTAAATATTATTGAAGTCACATCTTCATTCAGTTTTTACTAACGTACTTTTCATCATCTGAGTTCTTTTAAATAATCCATTCCATGTCAAAACGATATTATCTTTAGTCATGTCATTTTCATCAACATCTGAGTGTGCGTGTGTTTTTGTTTTTGTTTGTTTGTTTGTTTGTTTCTTTGTTTTGTTTTTTTTCAGCGAATGAAAGAACGAAAGAAAGGAAGAGAAACATCAATGATGGAAGAAAGACAAGGAGAAAATTGAATGAGAGAGGCTTGACAAAATGATTACAGACGAGAAGGTTAATGAAATAATAAAGTGTATGATGATCTAAACTGGAGCAAACAAATAAAACATAGTACTTTATTTTCTCATATGAATTCATTTGTGACTGTTCACATAATTATTGTATACTGTTACATATTTCATTACAGACAGTGTGCTAACGAGTGTAAATGATTAGTAGACAAATCAACATGATACTCATACTTATACAAACTAACAACACTGTGTCTATCTTTGAGGTGTATAGATGTCTGGCAAATGTCCTCAGCAGTCAGAAACCAAACTAATGTCAACCAAAATATTTACTTAGTTTTGTTGTTGTTGTTGTTGTTGCTGCTGCTGCTAAGACATTTTACTGACATCCTTAACACATTGATATTAATTTTTTTTTCCCCAGAAACGATTTTTTTATAGTCTTGTTTCTCAACCGTTTCATCCCTTGCTTTTTCTACTCACAGATTTATCCTTGCCACAGTTTTGATGACAACCCAAGACAATGTTCATGTAGTCTCTAGCAGCGAGGAAAGATAACTGTTTTTATCAACATGGTTTGTCTGTCACTGCACTGCAGACACCAAGAGCAGTTTTTATTTAAAAAAATGTTTTTTTTCGGACCTACCCCGGCGCTTATAAATATAACTACAGTTGTTGATACATCCCACGCTGCATTGTGTTTCACCTCATTTGTTATTGAGTGATAAGTGGCCAATAAAAAGTCACTTGGTGGACACTCTTGTGTGATATTGTTATTCACAGTACGTCTTGCCAGCAAAGAGAGAGAGAGAGGAGAAGGAAGGTTATACCTTAAGGGGGAGATAGGGGTAGTATAGTAATTTATATAATTTTGAAGTTAGAAGAAGCAATTTCTGAACGTAAAACATAAGTACAACCATATTTGAACCATTACTGTGAGAATAATAACATTTCTAATAGGGATATGTGGGTTTTGTATACACGTGTGTGGCTAAACTAGCTTACAGAGATCCGACATGAATACTTGCTTCATACAGATTTTCTTTAGGCTATGGAAATTATTTGACCATAATTTTCTAATTTTTCACTAAGAGTCATTGTAAACATAAATTATTTATGAATTCAAAACATTGTCCACGTAGGACATTCGTCCATTCGTTCCGTTATTTTTTTCATCTGTTCGCTTTCTTTGTCATTTCTTTCCTTTTTCGTTTCGCTTTTTTTCATCTTCTGTTTTATGTCTGAGATTGGCAAATTGTTATCAGGCTTCGTCTGTTGTTGATACGTTCCTCTCTCTTTCCTCCTCTCTCTGTCTTTTTTTTTCTCTCTCGCGCACTAGCATGCAGCCGGTCAGGGTTATCTCTCACCTGTCAATTCCTCTCTCACTTTCTACCTGTAGGAGTCTCCTACGAGACTTGTCCGTATGGCATCATTCACAAAGAATGTCTTTGTAATTTTTAGAATATATCCTTCATTTCTTTTGCTCAAAATTTTCTGCATCTGTAGTTGGAAATCCATGTTGTGACATCTTTTGTGCCGAACGCTGAAGCCTTCTGTGAAGTTGTAGAACCTCATTGTTCAAGCAAACCTGTGTATAAGAAACAGACTGAGCTGGCTGCCACTGATGAAAAAACACACAGTGTCTGCTACACCACTGCTGACTACAGTTGTAAAACACAAGAGACTGCTGACTGACACGCCATTCTGAAGTATAGTCATCACAGACAAGGAAGTCTCTCCATCAAATCCAGCATCTCTCATAAATGTTGCAAATCAATTTTTGTTGAAAACAATAGTCAAGAGGTAGATATGTGAGTAGCCTGCAGACATGCTTCTGGCAGGGGGTCCTGTTTTGATTTGAATTATTAAATTATCATTATAAATAAGCCGCTTAATTGATGGTTCAAACCCTCTTGGTTCGAAAACCACGATCGTGGCTTTGCCGGGTAGGTTGGCCAAGGCGATTTCCATTACTTTTTATTGGGGAAGCGGATGGCCGAGTGTTTAGAGCGCTGGCTTCCGAACCGAGAGCGCGCTGGTTCAATTCCCGAAACTTCCCCCAGTCGACCCAGCTGACGGGAATGGGTACCTGACTCCATAGAGGGTTGGGGAAGGTAAGGCAGCGAGGGAGAGGAGATTGGCACCACCCTCATGTAAAAACTGGCCTCGAGAAAAGTGGGGTCTCTAACACCTCACTCCCCTACGACCTGAACAGGTTATGGGATGACCTTTACCTTACCTTATTTTTATCTTGAACCAAGAGGATTAATTAATTTCATGTTCGGTGTTATCGTTAAACAGGATTCACAGATGTTGAATGGAACAGTTTTTCATTAAATATTGATGGCAAGCAAACAAATTTGTTAATTTTACCGCACTTTTTGGTTGTAGACAAACGAGTGCATACAAGAAATCGCTGGCGACAATGTTTTACTGTGTCTGCTGCCAGTCAAGTCTCGGGGAATAACCACTCGACAGAGGAAGCCACCCAGGATGGAAAACAGATTAGGGATTAGCATGTCTTATTTTGCCAGCAGATGCAAATTTCGCTGCACATTTAAAACTGATTTGTCTTGCGGCAACCATTTTGTCTGACCGTTAGTTCGCTGATGGAGCTCCTCGCACTGTCGGCGACAACCACAAAACTTGATTAAGTGGTCGCAGTCGTCTGTACCGCTGATGTAGGGAGGAAAAGCATTTTCCGACAGGGTGTGTCCCGCACCCGGGGGGTTGACACGACTCGGCCGCCGCCATTTTATGTGTGTGTGTGTGTGTGTGTGTGTGTGTGTGTGTGTGTGTGTGTGTGTGTGTGTTTTCGCAGCTGTTGTGGTTGTTTCCATGTCGGTAAAGATACAGACATCATACTGCTATAACAATGAAATGTTCTCAGTCTCAAGCAGGGGAAAGAGGAAAATGATATTACAAACCAGAAATGCTGTTAGGCTCGCATATAGGACTAGCGCAAGCCAAGAGATTATTACAGGGAAATACTGTGAGCTTCAACCGAAAGGAAAGACAGAGGCAAAGAATTGGTATTAAAGTGGAATATTGTCTTGCTCTTCTATAGGTAAAATAGCCAAGACATTTCTGCCAGAGTAATAAAATGATAATAACAGGCAAGGTGTGATTTACATAGCGCAGAATCTCGCTCACGAAGGAGTCTGCTCTCATTAAGACAAGTAGGAGACATCGACGGAATACGAAGGACAGAAGGAGAACTACTATGCAGACAACGAATAAAAGACAAAGTAGGCACCAAAAAAGAATCAAGGAACAAACAGATGGGATGGAGAGAGTGTGATAAATCTGCAGAGGAAGACGAGCAGACGGACTAGTCGATTGCTTTCCCGTGAATGCAACAGAAAAACACATTCGGTGTATCATGGCTGATGCACGAACTACAGGATGGGTGAGCGATAAAAATAGTTTACCTGTCGAATGTCTGAGCACCTGAGAGAGCCTGGTGTTAGAAATGTGATCAGAAGCTGGTGCCACGGTCGACTGTCAATGAAAACAAAACTGAGAGATGGCACACACTCACTGAACCGCATCAAAGGGTGACTGACAAAGTGATGTTTTGATGGAAAATGTTCAAATCCTGCGAACGAAACAGACTTTAAATTAAATCTCAATATCGGTAACACAGAAAAGAATAATGACAAAGACTGTTCTAAAGATCACAGACGACAGTGTTAATGAATGTAAAAATTAAGCGATGATTAAATCCACAGAGTGAACACAGTGGAGGCATACAGGGAGAACAAGGAAAGGAAATGAAAAAGAGAGAAGGAAAGAATGAAAAAGTCAAAGGAGGCAAAATTAGTGTCAGAAAATTTTTTTGTTTCATCAAAAGTTGAAATCTCCAGTTTAAAATGTGAACGATGGAATAGCAAGATAAGTTTGTCTTCAAGTTTCTGTCTAAAAGAAAAAGTTGACTGACATTCATTCTAGTTGTTCACTTTCTTCGGAGTGCAACATCTTACAGTTAAGTAGACAAGCCCAGCAAGAGCCATTAATCTGAGGAGAAAGTGACAGACACTTGCGGTTCATCAGGTTAAGATGACAAAGAGATAACAGCAGACCGACCAGGAGGCATCGTTCTCAAGGAAACACGGTCATGCTGATCCAATAGGAGATAAAAAAAGATCCCGGCTTAGACCAGACTCGAACGCAGAGCCCGAGCAACTCCGTGCAGAGTAAACGCATTTTGAATGGTGAGAGTAGTCGTTCTTGTTGTCAAAACCAAGAGTTAATCGCAAAATGTTCTCAATGAGAGAGAGAGAGAGACAGGGAAGACCTGCAGGGTAACGGACAGACAGACGGGCTTTAGAGGTAGAATAGAAGTCAACGTTTATCGTTGGTGTGTTTGCCTGTGTGTGAGTCCGTGTGCGCTAACACCTCAATAATGCAGTTTCACTATATTCCGTCTGTAAACAGCTTTATGCGGTCTGTACGGGCCATACAGTGGTGCCCGTGACCGAGCGAGCATCCGTGTGGGCTGATTACACGTGTCTTTTGGTATCTATAGTGTCTATGTACATGTAGTGTCTATATACGTGTAGTGTGTGTGTACGTGTAGTGTCTATATATGTTTAGTGTCTATGTACATGTAGTGTCTATATACGTGTAGTGTATATGTACGTGTAGTGACTATATATGTTTAGTGTCTATATACGTGTAGTGTATATGTACGTGTAGAGTCTATATATGTTTAGTGTCTATGTACATGTAGTGTCTATATACGTGTAGTGTGTATGTACGTGTAGAGTCTATATATGTTTAGTGTCTATATACGTGTAGTGTGTATGTACGTGTAGAGTCTATATATGTTTAGTGTCTATATACGTGTAGTGTGTATGTGCGTGTAGTGTCTATATATCTCTAGTGTGTATGTACATGTAGGTCTATATACGTGTAGTGTGTATGTACATGTAGTGTCTATATATCTCTAGTGTGTATGTACGTGTAGTGTCTATATATGTTTAGTGTCTATGTACATGTAGTGTATGTACGTGTAGTGTCTATATACCTCTAGTGTGTATGTACGTGTAGAGTCTATATACGTGCAGTGTGTATGTACGTGTAGTATCTATATATGTTTAGTGTCTATGTACATGTAGTGTATGTACGTGTAGTGTCTATATACGTGTAGTGTGTATGTACGTGTAGTGTCTATATACGTGCAGTGTGTATGTACGTGTAGAGTCTATATATGTTTAGTGTCTATATACGTGTAGTATGTATGTGCGTGTAGTGCCTATATATCTCTAGTGTGTATGTACATGTAGGTCTATATACGTGTAGTGTCTATATATGTTTAGTGTCTATGTACGTGTAAAGTCTATATATGTTTAGTGTCTATGTAGATGTAGTGTATGTACGTGTAGTGTCTATATACGTGTAGTGTGTATGTACGTGTAGTGTCTATACATATGTTTAGTGTCTATATACGTGTAGTGTGTATGTACATGTAGTGTCTATATATCTGTAGTGTCTATGTACATGTAGTGTATATGTTTAGTGTCTATTTACGTGTAGTGTGTATGTACGTGTAGTGTCTTTATATGTTTAGTGTCTATATATACGTGTAGTGTGTATTTACGTGTAGTGTCTATATATGTTTAGTGTCTATATACGTGTAGTGTGTATGTACGTGTACTGTGTATATATGTTTAGTGTCTATATACGTGTAGTGTGTATGTACGTGTAGTGTCTATATATGTTTAGTGTCTATATACGTGTAGTGTGTATGTACGTGTACTGTGTATATATGTAGTGTCTCTATACGTGTAGTGTGTATGTACGTGTAGTGTCTATATATGTTTAGTGTCTCTATACGTGTAGTGTGTATGTACGTGTAGTGTCTATATGTTTAGTGTCTATATATACGTGTAGTGTGTATGTACGTGTAGTGTCTATATATGTTTAGTGTCTATATACGTGTAGTGTGTATGTACGTGTACTGTGTATATATGTAGTGTCTCTATACGTGTAGTGTGTATGTACGTGTAGTGTCTATATATGTTTAGTGTCTATATATACGTGTAGTGTGTATGTACGTGTAGTGTCTATATATGTTTAGTGTCTATATATACGTGTAGTGTGTATATACGTGTAGTGTGTATGTGTGTATAGTGTCTATGTATATACGAGGGTGTATGACTAACAGTGCGAGCAGTATTGTCTGCAAGTATGAGTGAGTGTGCCCAGTATTTGTTGAATAATTAACGACAATATTGACGTGAAATTTTTTGTGTTTTGTCGCTTTGCCAATAAATGTATTCTCATTATCTTTATTACAGAGTCTGAGGAGGGATAAATGCAGTAGTCCTCTAAAGCCAGGTGCATAGACTAAGCGGGCCGGTTACAAATAGCGAGGTGAAGGAATTCAAAGGTTGAGCTCGATGGAGGATGGAGCTAAATTAAATGATTTTTTTTCAAAACACAACAAAATGAAAATATTTTCCCCATAAGCAGGCAGGTAATATCAAACTATTCTATCGTTAAAGAAATTTTCTTTCTTTATCTAGGAGAGAGCAAACATTCAAAGTAACTGAGGAAATAAGGAAATAAGTAAAGAGGTAGATTAGTAAAGAAGTTAGTAAACAAGTTCCTGTGTTAGTAAAGCGGTTCGTAAGCGAAAGGATACATTGAGGCAAACATTCATGTTTCGAAATAAGTGTGTGTACGTATACATGTTTAAAATGCAGAGATATCTACATATGTATTAACTTTTATGTACATATTTACCAGTTTATAACAGCTATATGTCATGAAGGCGACGTTCAGGTAATTATTTTGCACAGATTTTTTCATAAATTTTTTTTTATTGCATTTCCCTGTAGCACCTCCTAATAGCAGGAAATACTTAGTGCACTTGTTTGAACTTTCTATTATTATAAACGCGGGGCTAACCAAACGATTTTTAAAAGTTGTGAAGTGACTGCAGCCTTCAATACAGAGCGAAACAACTTGAGGCAAAACAGGAAACTCCCGTTTGGGAGAGTAGGTGTACTTTTTGTGGTGTAGGGATAAACAAGACCAGAAGCAGCTGCTAATATGATCGGGAAGCTGTGGAAAAAGCGACCTTGAGCTCTTCAGCTACAGTCTTGTCTATCCGGCTGTTTACAAGACCTCCTTCTCAGGTTAATTATATGGCAGCTGACATCCCAGGGTATGTATTGCCATCTTCCGTGTGGCGAACAATGAGAGAGAAATTATTGGTCATCTGTGATGGTATGGATTATAGTCAATTGACTAGTCCGCCTGTCGTCTTCCTCTACAGATGTACGACACTCTCCATCCTTACTGTTTTGTTCCCTGATACTTTGTTGTGATGATGATGATGATGATGATGATGATGATGATGATGATGATGATGATGATGATGATGATGATGATGATGATGATGATGATGATGATGATGATGATTTGTAATGCGCAGGTATCCATTCGAAGAATGTGCCTCCTACCTTTGTCTTTTATTGGCTGTCTGCAGAGTTGTTTTTCCTTCTGTCCTTCTGATTCTGTCCATGTCTCCTGTATGTCTTAAGCGCTGACAGCATGCTCGTTAGTGAGCTATATAAATCATACCTTGATGATGATGATGATGATGATGATGATGATGATGATGATGATGATGATGATGATGATGATGATGATGATGATGATGGACATTAATAAAATATCCAATACAATACATCCTAAAACGATAAAAAGTAATACAACATAGTTCACAGCAATTTAGACCAATCTACATCATGTATGACACCTATTAATACAAGTGACACTAGTAAACAATAAAATGTACACACTAAGACAGTTCAAGTTACAGCAATACAAAAATAACACTAATACACCATCTTGAATTGTTTGAAAATGAAAGAGGATCCAGTGAGGAAGACTGTGTTTCAGTTAAAATGCTATTCAGCAGTCAGAAAATGCATCCTTTGCACGTGCGCCCACACACACTATATCTACCTATATATATGGAACCCAGATATTTTCCATCAGTTTTAAAAAGACACATCATGCGAAATAACAAAACAAAGACAACAAAAAAAGCTTCGTCAGTTTTAGCAACAGCCTGAATATTTGAGGATGATTTCCCCTATATCAAAATATTTAAGTTTTAAAATTCCACCCTGATTAGTTGTCGTTTTTCTTTTTTGAGGGGCCTTCCTTTTTCATTTGAGTTGCTGTATGGGGTCTACCGAGTCTTATTTGTGTCTGATTTTGTTTGTTAGAAGCTGCAAGCGCCGTCTCTCATAACAAATCCATCATCCGTATACACCCTAATAACATCGGATAATAACCTGTCGTTTTTTAATCAAAAGGTTTTGAAGTTCCCGTGCAACTGCCATGCAAAAAAATAACCGGAAAGAAACTTTATGTTTGAAAATATTCCCACACCATCATTTGCACAAAGGCCTCGCCCACACACACACACACACACACACACACACACACACACACACACACACACATACACACAGTGCGAATAGGCCCGCTCTAGTTGATGGGGTGCACACTGACGGGAGGGGCAGCTGGAGGGAGGTGAGAACAGGCAGGTGGGGGGAGGAACGAAGGAGGTGCACACTCAACGGAAGCACAACAGGGTTAAGTGTCTTTGCGCAAAAGCGAGAGGAAAACCATCAGCTCCAGAGTGAGGCTCGTCTTGACTTGTCTACACAGGGTCTTGGCGCACATGCGCGGCATCGGTCCCTGGCCCCTAATGAGCCCAATTTGTAAACCAGTTCATCCCCGACTCCCCATCCCCACACCTCTCTCCCTCCGCCAGCCAGCCTTTTATCATGCTCCCCCATCTCTCTAACCAGCCATTCGTCCTGCCTCTCCAACAACACCAGAGGCGATATGGAGCACAGGCTGAGGCCATTGAGAGTGGAAGCTTGTACAGTCTTAGTCTTCCTTCCAGAAATCTTCTCCAAGTCAATCAGGGTTACTGACGACATTGCCTCTCAATTCATGTCGTCTTCGTCGTCGACCACCATCAATGACTGAGTGAGAGCAAGTAAGAGGGTATGTGCGTGCGTGCAAATGTGAATGCGGACATACATACCCTTGTGGACTTAGAAAAAAAGACGATGAGAAAACAACAATAATACAAATAAACAAAAATGAATAAGTAACTACATGCGCATTGCCATTTTAATATGGCATTGTTTTTTTTAAATAGATTCGTTTTTTAATAATAATGAATGTAATAATGTAATAATTAATGTAATAATGAATGTCTGAGGTATTTCTTCCTACGCCGCTTTGTTTCTGTGAACAAAAAATAAAGTCATACTTATCAATAAAAGAAGTGAGATTTGGCAGCAAATGACATCTTCGAGCCCAAAATTCACAGTTTGTCTTAGACACCGAAGGGAAGCTACAGTATGCATTTCTATTCACGGTTTTTGCTCAGAGGTTCATTTACTGAGCATCTGATGATGGTATCTGCATGGAATGCCACGCTTATCTGTGCTTCGCTTGCAAAGAAACTGCTTTGAGCTGCCGAGGGCGATGATCGCTGAGAGTGTGGTTGGAATAAATACCACACGGGATTCTGTTAGTTGCCTCCAGTACATATTGCAACCATCCCGCTGCCATGTGTTGTTTTCTTCAGCTCACAAAGCCTGCCAGCTTTCCATCTCAAGATTATTTTGAAAAACAACTTTTAAACCACCGGCGCTAAATAGGGTCCTTAAAAATTGGACTTAACAAAACTCAACTTTTTTATGAGAGGACGCTGTTATTTTATTCTTTATTTTATCTAGAAAATTTCAAATAGAAAAAAAGACGAATATCTTTGTAAAGGTTTTTTTTTAAATGAAAACTTGCCCATAGCTAGGAAGAGCTGATAAGTGCTGGGGCTATTAAACTTGATCGATTTAAGAGGATGCATTATCTAGAAAACAAAGTGGGAAGAACCCAAGCACAGGCCGTGGGACAAACATAGCAGCTGGACGGAAATTGTCGTCTCAGCCTCCTGTTGACTGGACATCGACCAAAGTGTTCCTGTCGTCACCATAGAGACAGATACACATCCCGGCTTTAGAGCGGGGTGAGGGGAGTCTTGCTGTTAACCTGAGTAGAGACTTCAGGAGGCACCACACAGTGACACATAATAATAGAGAGCCTGAGGCTGTCGAATTCCTTCCAGTTCCTGTGAATTATTAATTACGCAGCAATTACAATTATGCAGTAAAGAATAATAATCTGTGCAGGAATGTCAGAGGGTTTCCAGTCTGCAATGCTGACAATTTCTAGAAAGATTAATTACCTGTTTAATTAGAAACCTCTTATGATTTTCGTAATCAAACCTTAATTTCCAAGGCGCTGGTCGTGTCTATTGGTGAAACTCTTGACTATACTAACCCTGACAAAATCTTATGACACACTTACTTTTATCGTAGATGAAATATTTCCTTAAGCAGGTTCATATGGCTTAAGAACGGAATTATTTCTCAGAATTATTATATATGGCAAAATTCCGAGGACAGGTCGTATGTCTTCTATTTCTTTTTCTTTTTTTTTTACTAACACACACACACACACACACACACACACACACACACACACACACACACACACACACACACTTTTCCCATTTTCCCATCTGTTCTGTTTTCTCATATCGGGATAGTGGATGAAACCACTTGTTGACCGAGTAGTTCTCAGGTCTCATTTCGACAACTAATAAAGGGTGACCATAATATTCAGTCTCTGAATTCGCCAGTCGTGTTCCATCTGAAAGGATGAAAAAGCTTTTCTAGTCATCAGGGTGCATTCTAGAGGAAAGGGCCAGCAATTGTGTCGTCAGTCTCGGACATTTCAACCATCCCCCTCAAGACCCACCCAGTCTGCCTTTGCATTCTTTTACCGATTTTTCGGAAAACAAGTAGCGACAACCATTGATTGAATTTTTTTTTCTTTTTTTACAGCCGTAAAATACAGTCTAATACGATTTTAGTCGATGGGGATCGCTGTATGACTAACAGATCTTTGCCCGGATGACAGAATTGTAAGTAAGTATTATGGAACTGTTTTAAAGATGGAATATGTTTATGGATCAGTGCACAAAAAACAATATTAACCAACTTGAGAAGATTTAAAAGCAGCGAAACTTAAAGTATTTGAGACACAAGGATGGGATGGACCTAGTTGTTCTAGAATTAACGAAAGTACCCTATTAAAAACTATATAAAAAATCGGAATGAAATTAAAAATGAAAACATACAAGATACGCATACAATAAAGTGAAATCCACTGTTCCTACCTCAAACCATCCTTTAAGTGCATTTGTCTTAAATCCCTCAGAAATAAGTCCTGTCCCTTACACACAGGGTGTATATACCTGCTTTGTCATCTTTAAGCCGTTTTGTCCTAAAGGCAAATGACTACGAATATTACACATACATATAAACACAGATTACTTATGGTAATCAAAAAACAAAGCTGTAATGAATGGATTTAATTTAGCTCCATCCTCCACCGAGCACAACCTCTGAATTCCTTCACCTCGCGATTTCTAAATGGAAAACAGTGTTGCCATGGGAACTGTGGAAACTTCCTCTTAAATTGCTTCCTTCGTGGTTTAATAGAGAGATTCTTGCTTGCAAATACTCCGGTCAGCGTGATGATGATGATGATGATGATGATGATGATGATGATGATGATGATGATGATGATGATGATGATGATGATGATGATGAATAAAATATGCAATATAACACGTCGTAAAACGATAAGGAGGAGAAGGAGATCAAGGAGGAGAAGAAGAAGAATGTGTGTCTGTTGTGTAATCTGTAATAATAATAATAATAATAATAATAATAATAATAATAATAATAATAATAATAGTGAAGATGTAATCAAGTAATCTGTCACACAAATGTCTTAGGAAGCGACAATACTACTCACAGTGCAGACCCAAGAAGGAGTGAGAATAGGGCAGGTTACCCGAAGGTGCTTGAGCAGACTTCCTCAACAAAATATTTTGGCAAACATGTTCTTTTCACACCTTACCTATTTCTCTCTCTTTCTTTCTCGGAGAAGAAAAACTGTTTTGTAGGAGAAGCCAGACGATGATAAAACTAGGGTTTCAACTTTAGTGGGCTAACTAAACATACGACTAGAGGACACAAGACAAATCCGAGTTTTGCTGGTGTTTACCGAGAGACCAATCATAAGCGAGGTCTGGTCGTGTCCCCTGAGGACAGCAGCCCCAGGGTGGACTGTGGCCACAGAGGTGCAGTCAAGCCTTATGTTTTGATCGATGCCACCATTTCCTGCATTACCGAGTACCTCTGAACTCATTTTCTTGTGACTGGGCTATTGATGGTTTCTTTTAACAGTTAAGAGGAGTCTGGCTGCTTGTTGTTAGTTTAGCACACACCCTCATTTGTCCTCGAATCGAGCTTCAAGCGAGGGACCAATGCAGCTCCGACTGACTTTGGAGGAAAAAAAACTCTAAAATCAATCATTCGTGCAATCATATTTCAATTCTTCTGAGATGCGCTGCTCAAGTATAATTATTCCTCTCGCTCCATCAGTGAAATGAGAACTCATTGTTATTGAAAGACACGGTAACAGCATGCTGATATTGTACAGCCGATTGGTTTAATTAAACGGTCCTGTGCAAGAGGGGTGAGCACCCTTCGCAGAAGTACCACCACATAAACATGTTCAATCAAACAAAAGCAATTTACCACAAAGTACCATCAGTATCGAAATCTGTAGTTTGGTACCAAAAATTGAGGAGAAGATAATAGGTTCGGCGCGTGAATACTTGAGGTTTCTTATTCATTAAAAGCAATGGTCTTCTCTGGAAACAAACTAAACCCAATCACCCCACTGAACTCATGCGAGAGCAATTGAAAGATATACACGCTGGCGTGTTTACAAAAACTTCGTCTGTGCCACCCCCCCTGGTTTAATTGACTTTTATAACTTATAGCTGGCAGGCTGTCCATATTTCATACATTTCATTGCCTTGTTTACAAGATGGCTGTACGGGGTCTGTTGTCTTTTCCCACAGGAGGTGCTGTCATGGTGAATCAGTCAGACTGTGTGCAGATTCCACCCCACAGCTGCCGTGGAACGATGAATGTTAGTCAAACAAGTAGTCTCCTCCAGACTGGCCTTCACTTTGAGCTGAGACATTCAAAGGCAATGGCATACACCTCCTGCCATGAGATGGTATGAGAAAAATACTTCAGACACTTAATGAAATGTCTAATTTATTTCTATTTCTTTGTAAACTTGACTTTCTATACACGTAGTATTACAATCTATTCTGATATTTGATTAGTTGTAGGCCTGCTCGCTTATCACTCTATGTTTGTGTCGGTCTATCCAATCATTCGTTTGTCCTTCTATTTCCTGGTCCTCGACGACTCACATGAGTATAAGGACAATTGAGGACTGTGTGATGGAGGGAGGGAGGGGGGAAAGAGGATGGATGTCTGATGTGCAGAGACACCATCACCGCCACCTCTGAGCATCCCACGTGACTTCACGCATATCTGCCTAAATTAAAATGTTGGAAACTTAGTCTTTATTTACTCAACTGTCTACGTGTTCTTCTGGTTCATCAGACTGGAGTGGTCAGAAAACAATTGTATGATCTCGCTCTACCACAAGAGGCTATGGACATTAGCATCTATACACACCACACTCTCTAGTCTGGCTCAACATAGACTGCTGCTACAGGTCTCCAAGCCAGAAGAATAGGATGGTTTGTTCTGCTTCGATTTTTACAGTGCAACTAAACAAAATTGAAACCGAAACATAATTTTAAAAAAACTGGTTGAGTGAGACAGGTACACTTCAAATTATCGTTTGACATCTGGTTTATAGTCGGGTTACATCGCACGTAGGGCATCGTTGTAGTTGACCCGATCCAAGTACCACTTGACATAGAGTTTCTCACAAACAATGAGATGTCCTGTCGCTTCCCTGCTCACCCTGCAGTCACTTCCTAGCGAAAAAATAAGGAGAACAATGAAAGCAGTTGATGGTGAATGGAGGAGGCAGAAATTAGAGACTTGAGTTCACTCAGTGTCAATGCCGGGTACTCGCCCAGTGCAACTCGTCCTCGGGGCATCTCGCGAATAACCGCAGCTGGTGAATGCCGACACCAGGGTGTGTTTGCTACCCGTGCAGGCGCTTCTAGTAATGAACGTACAGCACAGCCAGAAAGTGTGTGTGTGTGTGTGTGTGTGTGTGTGTGTGTGTGTGTGTGTTGTTGTGTGTGTGTCTGTGTGTATGGTTGTTGTTGTTGTGTGTGTGTCTGTGTGTATGGCTGTTGTTGTATGTGTGGTTGTTGTTGTTGTGTGTGCGGTTTTGTGTGTGTGTGGTTGTGTGTGTTATGTGTGCGCGTGTGTGTGTGCGTGTGTGTGTGTGCGTGTGTGTGTATGGTTGTTGTCGTTGTGTGTGTCTGTGTGTTTGGCTGTTGTTGTATGTGTGGTGGTTGTTGTGTGTGTGTGTGTGTGGTTGTTGTTGTGTGTGTATGTGGTTGTTGTTGTTGTGTGTGTCTGTGTGTATGGCTGTTGTTGTTGTTGTGTGTGTCTGTGTGTATGGCTGTTGTTGTGTGTGTCTGTGTGTATGGCTGTTGTTGCTGTGTGTGTGTATGGCTGTTGTTGCTGTGTGTGTGTGGTTGTTGTTGTGTGTGTATGGTTGTTGTTATTGTTGTGTGTATGGTTGTTGTTGTTGTGTGTGTCTGTGTGTATGGCTGTTGTTGTATGTGTGGTGGTTGTTGTTGTGTGTGTGTGGTTGGTTGTTGTTATGTGTGTGTGTGCGTGTTTGTGTGCGTGTGTGGTTGTTGTTGTTGTTGTGTGTGTGTGGTTGTTGTGTGTGTATGGTTGTTGTTGTTGTGTGTGTGTGATTTGTACTAGCATTAGTGGCTGTATTTGCTTTTGTCCTTGTGGTTATTTTGTGTTTGGTGCTATGTTTGTGTTTGTGTGTTTGTTGCTGTGTATGTGTTGTGTGTTTCTGTTTGTGCTTGTATTTGTGACTGTGTGTGTTTTTTGTGCCGCGCTTGTTGTTGTGCGTGTGTACTACTTATGTGTCTGTGTGTTTGCTGCTGTGTATGTGTTGTGAGCTTTTGTTGTGTATGTGCGATGTGTTTCATATTCTATTAGTGGTTGTAAGTGTCCCTTGTTATTTATATCTCTATATGTACGAGTCTGCATTTATATATATATATGGGGGGGGGGGGTTACGCGTGTGTGCACGATCGCGAGGAAAAAGAATCCTCCCACCTAAGAATTAGCCTGAAATGCAGTCGTGTTCGCATATGAGTGAAAGGATAAACCAGAGGGTGGATGCAAGTGCAGGACCGGAGGCGAGCAGACGACTTTCGGAGGCGTTTCTGAGGCTGGGTGTACTCGGCAGCAGCAGCAGCAGAAGGTCAGGGGTCAGGCTGCAGGCAAACAGCTGCGCAGGACGCACTCGCTGCACCTGGGCCACGCCTGACTGATTAGCATGGCGCTGCCCACGAGTTTCACACTTTCTACAGCGGATCTATGCACCAGCAACACTGACATCTGTTTAGGTGATTGTCGACAGTGAACAACACATCGCTACTGGGCTCTCTTACTTCTCATGAATCTTGTCTAACATTCCCCGCCCGTCCTCTTACAATCTGCATGTCACTCTTAGTACACCTCATCTTTCTCTACCCCACTCTTGTCTTTTGTTTTCCTTCTCTTCGTCTCACTCTCTTTATCAGTCTTTCCTTTCTTCCCTTCCTCAACATTTTTTTTGTCTATGTGAATATTTGCTGTAAATGTCTGTGTTTGTGTGTGCTGTTTATGTATGTGTGCTGTGAAGAACTATGGGGTGTATGGTGTACAATATGTTGGTGTATACGATACAATGTGCCCGTGCATGTACCTGTATAATGTCTGTGTGTATGTATGCTGCACAATGGTCACCTGTATTAATCCTAGTGGGTACAATACTCCAGAAGTGTGTCTAGATACAAAAAGTAAACAAAATAATAAACACGTGCTTGTTACAAGATAAAGATGAGGACATGATAAGGTTTAGGTCGTGCATCATAGGAAATTTTACAAAACATGCAATCGTACATCTACACCATTCTTAGGACACCTACATCATCACACACCCATGCACACACACACACACAGTGTGTGACCCGCCACCACAAGGGTCTTACAGTTTAGCTAAGGTGTCAGCAGTCTCAGATTACAAACAACACCACCTTTAATTTTTCTTAAGCCCATTGACATCGTTTTTGTCTTATCTTTGTTAATTCGAGAAATCATTTCACTAATGTACAACATTTGTTAATGAGTTGAAATAGTCTTGGTTTAGCGCCTGCAACATGGTTAACAGTGTGGCATCATGTGAGAATTTAACAATAAGGCTGTTCTCCTCAGTATTTCTGCAACTGTATGCACACATGATATACACCAGGGTTGATAAACAACAGCACCGTGGAGATCAAGTGTTTGCAGTAAATAATATCACATTAACGACCGTTTACAAAAAAACATTTCGCTGCCTGCAAGTCACAGAGTCCAGTTGCCTCAAAAACATTTGATGTACCAGACTTACATCAGTCTCGGTATCCAGGCTAGAAAGTACAGGCTGTACTGTGGTGAATGAGCTAAAAATAGCACAAAGCTGTCTTGCATGTTCCTTTGGTTTTTCCAGATGTTTCTATAATGTATTCAAAGTAAACAACTTTGAGAGTAAGTACGATGTGTGGTGTTTGTTTGTGTTGTGGTATGATCATAATTTCATGCCAACCCTAAAAATAGTTTGTGCTCGTGCGTTTGTCTGTAAAATGCTGAGAGCTCGGCTTTGGTGCTGGGCAAGTGCGTTATGTAAATGAGATTGTTGTTGTTGTTATTATTACATTTTTTTCCTCTCCACTCTCTCCTCTATTAACTATCTCTTTCTCTCTTGGTCGCCCTGCTGTAATTTCCACTCTTCCTTTGTTATCTCTCAGTAGTGATGCATGCATTTATTCGTATGTCCGTGCTTGATAGATGAGTGGTTACCGAGTGTGGTAAGTAGCCTTATAATTTCCTTTATAACCAGGGCGGCAGAGCGGACGGGATAGGCAGCATGTTGTAATCACTTAATCGAACGGCTCGATTTTCGCATCAGATCATCTTACAAATCACCGCTGGACTGCAAAGTGCCAGAGTGACAGATGACTAGTCGATATCCACACAGTGCCATTTGAATGGCTTCAATGTGTTTTGTGTTATATTCAACCTTTGTTGCAAGGCGTTGGCGCTATCGTCTTCACATATTATCAGCAAAGGTTATCATCGAGAGTAAACAACTTTCATACGATCAGAGGAAACGTGTTGCCTAATGTTCAACATAAAAATTATGACAAGACCTCTTTATAGCACTAGAGGCAAGCAGAGGAAAACTTGAGAAGGTTGAGGTTGTGAGGGTTCTCCTTGTTGTGTGGGTTGATTTTTTTTCTCTGTGCTGTGACTAGAAATAACACAGAAGGCAGGTTGCTTACCGTTGTCGGTTATTTCAGCCTCGCCTTTCATTATGTTCTCGCGCAAACAACTGCACGAGCGCTCATTGCATGTACTCCTTCGTTATTCCCCCTCGTTATCGTCTTGTTATAATGTCCTCAACGAGTTGCATAGCTTGCTGTGTGTTATGTTCTTCGTTGTTACCATTCTTTATGTTCTTATTAGAACAACTGTGATTAAACACATTGTGTACACTGCTGTGTTATTCATATATTCTGGAAAGAAAATCTGTAAAAATTAACTGTTTGGCATACTGATGTTGCCGTTACTATCATAATAATGGTAGTGCAGTGCTACATATTTTCTGAAAAATAGGAAAAATAGGGAAAATAGTGATATAAAATTATGATATCGCTCTCGTATCTATATTGTCTTCCATCATCGTTCGTTTGATGGTTGTCATTTTCCTCTGATTACTTCTCCTCTACATCTTCATTATTACCATTTACTTTCTTCTTGTCCTCGCAGCAGTAAAAACAATTTTTATGTACATTATGATATGCAAGTGTACAAATAGGGGAGGCTACCTTTCGTGAATTGTAGTATAACCTGAAAGAGTTACATTTCTTTGAATGTGAGTACACTTTCACAGGGAGTGGAAGGGAGAGGTAGTGTGTGTGTGTGTGTGTAAGAGAGAGAGAGGTTGTGGTACCGTCGGAATCAATATTTAAGATGTCATTCCTTAGCCACCCTAATGGGACATCGAGAATATAAAATTACATTAATCGTATCAGAAACACTCCCAATGCTTTTAATAATATCCACGATGCATAAAGAGCATGATCTTTGTCTCTAAGTCAAGGAGGGGGGGGGGTATGGTGAACTAGGGGAGCTCATCTCTAAAGTTAGTTGGAATCATTTGCTTCGAGTAGTGTCCCTTGAATCAATTCCATGCTGTTGCCTTTATTTCACTTATTTTCTTTTACGTAAAATCTTTTTTGTTTTTGAAATTTAAAATCACGATCACACTTGCCGTAATACTAAAAAGCTTGATAATGAGTTAACAACAATTTATTTTTTAGCGGCTTAAATATTTGTGTTGGACACACACACACAGGGATAACTACATTAATATTTATTGAAGATAAATACACACCCTATAGCCGGTAAAACAAATAATTAATATGTAAAATGTTGTAAAGTAGTAAAGTGTCATAAAATCTAGATAGTAAAGACAGCGGGGACACAGAGGTAGCAGAAAGTAACAACAAAGAGCTATAGCTAAACAGTAATCAACAAAAGGATATCTGCAGGACAGACTAATCAAGAGAAACAAAAGGAAAAAAATGGAGAAAGGTGGAAAAAGCAAAAAGAACACTGGCCTCACCAAGATTAATGGGTTGAGTTAGTAGAATTTTTTTCTTTTTTCTTTTTTTTTTTCGTTTCATCCTGAAGGGAGCGTTTGTTTTTTACTGTTGTTTGTTTGCGCCTTTCCAATTTTTACATCATGTGTACAGTAGTATAGTGCTGACAGTAGAGCGACAGTATCGTCCGCGTGGGACCGATGACAAACATAGTGATGCTGATTGCATGAGAGTGGTTTTGTGTAAAACAAAAAACACAAAAAACAAAAACAGAATGGGTCCAAGGAGAAGACCTTGTGATGTGGAGGAGGACGTGACAGATACCCATTAGAAAAAAAACATCGAAGGATCACATGAGGTCCCCCTTATAAACATGGGGAAGCTTGGATTATTCGGTCCCACCGTCATCTTCAAGGAAGGGACAAGAAAAGACTAAATATCTCAGGGCAAGGCGCTGACTGACATGCCACAGCAGGCTGGCAAGGGGCCAGATGAGGAGGAACTCAAAAGACTACAACAGAACTGGTGAAAACGCTAAAAAGTGGGGGTTAAACCGCCCAAACCAGAGGAAAGAAGAGGGAAAGCAGGAACACAATCAAGAACAGCCTCTGAGGCAAGGTAGAGCGACTTTACAGACCAGTAAGTGCCACGGCTGCTGAAGTACTCTTGTCCTTCCCATACAAAACTTCCTTGTGTATTCCTAATCGTACCTATAGGTGGCATATAAGGCATCCACTAGCCACCTCCATTTTT
This sequence comes from Marisa cornuarietis, assembly GCA_004794655.1. Classification (NCBI taxonomy): domain Eukaryota; kingdom Metazoa; phylum Mollusca; class Gastropoda; order Architaenioglossa; family Ampullariidae; genus Marisa; species Marisa cornuarietis. The sequence goes on along the minus strand of SMMW01000635.1, from coordinate 2,836,983 downwards.
TGTCCGTCAGTAGTAAGTTTACCTATGCTCTGTTCCAGGACAGTTTATGGTCCTTTAGTCGTCTTACTACTGACCTTCGCCATGTTTATTTTGACCGATCACATCTCCTCTTGCCATCAGCTGTCCAGTGAAGAGTATTTTTGGTGGTGCGTCTGGTTTCATTCTGCACACACGCCCAAGCCATCTCAATCTTCTTATTAAATCGTGGTTGTCATATTTGTGTAGCTGGTCCATGTCAGGATTTCTTCATTAGTAATTGTATTTAACTAGAAAATCAAGGGCCAGTTGCACAACAGATTTTTAATTGTAAACTCTATTTAGATAATCAGTTTCAAGAGCACACCACAATTTTAGAATTTTTAAAACTAAAACTGCTTTAAGTAAGATAAAGTTGTTTAAGTCTGACTTTCCGTCCTGTCAGTACAATTTTTTGTATGTTTTTGTGCAATGCAACTAAATGCCAAAGAAGAGATTTTGCTTCTTTAGAACAGTTTTAAGGTTTAGAAACATGTTGTGCAACTGGCCCCAGAACATTTTCTTTAGAAATTTGTTTGGAAGACATCTAGATTTGCTTGATGTTTGTCGATATCTTTCAACATTCACTTCCATGGAGTATGACTAAAAGGACATTGGTTCTGCTTCTTCCTTAAAGCTTCGGACTTAGACATTTCTGTTGGCATGTCAATGGCATTTGCTTAGATGAGTCTTTTCTTCAAATCCTTTTCTGTCTCTGTCTATTGTTACCAAACTGACAAGATATATAAATTCTTGAACTTTCTCTACTTGTTAGTTATGAATTGAGATGGGTTCTTCTGACTTGGCGTTATGTTTCAGTTCTTTTGTTTCACCTGTGTTTATTTCAGTCCTATTTTTGATGCAGTTCTAGTCAGATTGTTGATCTTTCCTGAGCATCCTTGTGTTGGCTGGGCACCAATGTCATCAGCACAGCCTAAGATTTACAGTACCGAAGTAAATGTCCAACGGACTCCTCTTTATTTGTCGTTTGTTGTTTGTTTTTTAAGTCAGTCCATGGCTAGTATAAGAAGGAATGGTCAGAGAATGCGTCTGTTTGACAACCGTCGTAATGTTACTTGTCTGTTAGCTTGCTAGTTAGGTACACATTATCTGACTATGAAAATCTGTATATAGTGTTTTATTACATATAATATTTTCTGCGGTTTTAGTAGTGACGAATGATTTTCTATAATGATTCACAGTGTATAGTCAAATTCTTTCTCAAAGTCTAGCAGCACAGCATAGAGTGCTGTTCCATTCTGTGCTTTGTTCTGTAATATGCCTGAGGGTGAAGATCTGATCCCAGCATGACTTTCCCTTTCTAAATCCTTCTTGTTCTTGCCTGATGATATCGTGAGGAACAGCGGTGAGTCTTTTGAAAAGGATTTGCTGAAGATTTTGCATGTCTGTGATAACAGGGTTATGCCTCGCTAAATATTGTAGTCCCCTAAGTCACCCTGCTTAGAAAAATTGAAGATTACATCCTTATTCTAATCCCCTCGTGTTTGTTTAGTATCCCATATTTTCGGGAAGATCTTGCAGACCAGCTTTTGTATTTCTTTTACCTCTTGATGTAACAATTGGGAGCAAAGACCATCATGCCCTGGTGCTTTGCTTCCTTGCCATCATCTAACTTCCATGTCACTTCATCTTATGTGAAAAATTGTTTCTCCAATACAAGATCGTTTCCTTCACATAAATCACACAACGTGCTTCCACGTGTTATATCCCCTATACTTACGCTCTTCGTCTGACGACCGTATCCTAACTGTTCCTGTCACCAGAACAACAACATATGGTAACAGGACTTTTGGCTACTGTGCTGCAAAACAATGGAACTCTCTTCCTTTCCGTATCAGCCACCTTCCTACAACTGAATCTTTCAAATCTGCACTGAAAACGCACCTCTTCCTTGAGCATTACTCCTAACACAGTCCACACAATGCTCGTCCTTCTTACCCCCCATCCCTTCCCTCTTACTAATTTACTCTTCTTTCTTGGCAGAATCACTATATTTCTCTGTTTCTGTTACTTGATGCCTTTTGTTTTCTGTTTCGATGTCAGTACTGTCGTTTTCTTTCGTCCCCACGTCTCTTCCCCGCTTTAAGCGCTAAGAGCATGCTCTCTATGAGTGTGAATATGCGCTATACAAATCTTCACTATTATTATTATTATTATTACTTTCCCATAGTTCTGTATCTTCCCTTATTCTTGCTGGCTGCTCTAGCATTGAACTTTTTCTGTACTATGAATGTTTTCCATTGCTGACTGTAAGTTGTAATACAATAAGACCTCGACATACGAGTGAACCAGTATAGGAGTAAATCGGGATATGAGCTAAAAATTCGTGGAAAATTTGTTCTTTCTTACGAGCGGAAATTCGATATACGAGCTCGAGTCATTTCTATGTCGTGGTGTAAAGACATTAAAAAATAATGTAGTCCTAGTGAAAATCTCAGTTTTTCAAGTTAAAAACAGTGTAAATAGTGTTTGTCTCATCAGCTCATTCATTCAGCACTCGTCTGCTCTCCGGCTTCCTCCCTCCTCCCCCGCCATGCGCCTACCTCCGTTATTCGTCTACTCAAGGGTAAGACTGATAAATATAACATACTGTGTGTTATATTATTATCTACATTATTTATTTTATTGTGCCGTTAACATTTACTGTACAATACTGTATACTATAGCGTATTTACATATAAATTTTGTTGTTGTGGGAGGGCTGAAACGCATGAATCCTATTTTCTTTATTTTATATGGGAAAATAGTTTTAATATACGAGTTTTTTGACATGCAAGCTCGGATGTGGAGCGGATTAAATTCGTATGTAGAGGTACTACTGAAGAAACATTCTCTGTCCTCTTCCTCTGCATCATCCGTTGGTGCATAGCAAGTGAGGACGAACAACTTGTTGAATGTGAACCTGTGCTTGGTATGCAACAGGAGGTCGCTGATTAGCTTCATTCTAACTGAAAGTTCTTGTGATGTTTTGGGATAATCACTATAACCCCTTCTCTGTGTTGGTCATCGTTTCTACAAGATAAAGTCATCATTTGCAAGAGTCCTCTCTCTTACCTTTCCTTGGCCAAATCCTCTGTAATTCCAAGATCAAGTTGGTATAGAGGTAGTTCTCGTTTTGCCTGTACTAACTTTTGTGTTTGTTTCAGTGTTGTCACATTAGAGCAACCAGTAGTTATGAGGGTTTTGGGTGAATGTAGCTTGGCTGTCGTGTTGAGAATGTCTTTTGTTCCCAATGTCACAACTCCAGTCATCTGGTCGGCTGTGCACTTGACTGTTTGTTGTCTTGTTGCTAGTTCCAGTCTCGGTAACTGTGCCTTTATACGGGAATGAATTGTTAGTCCACTGTGCAAGTCCCTGTGACCTGGGGGACTGGCCGACCACTCTTGACTGATTTTTTTTAACTGAAAAGAAAAGCCAGCGAGCTGATAAAGTGCCGGTGGGGGGAAGACGAACGTGGTTATTCTTAATTGAAATGGAACTGCTGCAGCGTATAATTGCACGAAGTCAGCCCACGGTCAAGATGCCCAAGAGACTCGTCGGCGCGAAAACAAAAACAGAAGCAGCAGCCAGCGGCTGGAAGAGACAACAACCTGCACAAACACCTCGAACTGCGAGCTCATCACAGGCCTCTTAGAGGGTTAAAACGCACAATGGAAACTCTTGGACATGTCTGTCCAGGACCTAATCCTGACATATTGCAACAAACAGGAAGAGGGGTGGGGAATGTGGGGTGGAACGGCAAGAAGCTGATTAATGGGGATCTCACAATCTGTGCTCGTGAAAGGAGAGGAAAAAGCCGTGGGCAAGATGTGGTAAGTAGGAGGTAAAGCAGGTTAGTTATGAACGAGATTAAAGGTACCGCCCGAAAGATTAGATGATGCCGGGCGGCAAGCAAGACAAAACCACGGGTGTTAGTGGACGATCAGGACCGCCATGAAATGGCTTATTAAGGCAGTAAGAAGATTAGGGTGGGTGTATGGGTAGATGGACAGGGAAACAAATGGAAAAGGAAAAGGAATGAAACTTTACAAGAACCAGCATTAGGTCCAGATATTCCGAATTTCCCCCGTGGGTACCTTAAACAGTGTGATTAAATGGAGCGAAAAAAGGTTATAGATTCACCAAGTATGTTTTCTCTCGCAAATGCACGCATATGCATGGACAAACACACACACACACACACACACACACACACACACACACACACACACACACACACACACACACACACAAACCCCCCAACGAAAGTGTGAGAGAGAAAGGAGAAAGAGAAAGTGTGTATTTGTGTGTGTGTGTGTGTGTGTGTGTGTGTGTGTGTGTGTGTGTGTGTGTGTGTGTGTGTGCGTATTCACTTTGACTGTCAACTCTTTAAAACTCGCATTTTTAAAAAGAAATCAGACTTCGCTCGTTTCATCAGCTCGATATCTATGCGCGCCATATCCTCCCATTGCTGTCAACGACACTTCTGCTTGATGTATGGGCTGATGGGTGCCTACCCGCTTACAGCATGCACGTGATTTGCCTACAAATAGAGGAAAGTGCCACAGGCATCTCTTGTATATCATGCGTCTTGACAAGGTGATAAACAGTCTGATCCTTCGAGCATCGTGATATGCCAGTCGGGTCGGGTCATAAACATCTCTGAAACTGATGCACCGAATCAATCAATCAATCAATCAATCAATCAATCAATCAATCAATCAATCAATCAATCAATCAATCAATCAATCAATCAATTAATCCTTGACCAACTCAAATCTTCGATATTAAACGAGATTTTTAATGCTCAAATTTAATAAAAGCATTTCTTGAAAATAATTTCAGTTGCAATGTTAGCAGTAATTAGTTTTTTGTTTTCTTTATCTTTTTTACCCTCAGTCACTCCTCCTCTACTTCCTCCTATCGTCTCCCTCTTTTCATTCTCATCTTCTTCTTGTCCTTGTCAAATATACAGCAAGCTGAGATGCCTTTGTTCAAATCTCGTTTCCAGAAGACGGTTCTTTCTTTCTTTCTTTCTTTCTTTCTTTCTTTCTTTCTTTCTTTCTTTCTTTCTTTCTTTCTTTCTTTCTTTCTTTCTTTCTTTGTCTTCTGCTTATAGGGCATGGTACTTTACCGTAATATAGTAAAAGTTATTGTTTTTCGTGAAACACCAAATCTCTACTCCTTCTTTATCTCCCTTTCCCTCATTCTTCTAGACTCTATCCAAATTTCTTTTTTCCTTATTATTAATGCTTCTCTTTGTGAATGGATATAAAGATACACAGAGAGATTGACAGACAGACCGACAGAGTAGGCTTTGTTCTCTTATTAAATCCTGACGAAGGATTAAGTGCTTAAGAATAGCAACCAGCTTCGTTATAATTTCTAAGTTGAAACTTAACAAAACATCCCTGGTCTCGCAATCACAGCCTGAAAGTCTTACCATTAGTGCATAGTATCACGCTTGGTGGATCTGCAGCATATATACACGAATGTTATCAGTCATCATCGTCGTCGTCGTCGTCGTCTTCATCATCATCAATGCATATGTAAGGTGCAAACACCTGTGTTTGACCCGTCCCCATAAAATGAGTTTTATTTGAGAAATTGGAAATTGTTTTTTTTTCTTCAGATTTTACAATGTTAACATCTTCAGGTTTTGACCAGTCAATTAAAATCAAGACCGTCCTTGTAGTCTCCAGACTGAGCGATACAGTTCATCTTGAGAAAAGCTGGTTTGAAGATTTTCAGAAACCCTCACAAGAAATTTCCCTAGCAGCGGGTACATCTCACTGTCTAAACTGTACTAAGCTTTGCATGATAATAAAACACAACAAACTGCATCAGTTCATGAAAGTGTATGGCAGCGAATATATATGTATGTGTGTATTTCATACCTTACTCTGTTAGTAAAACAAATGGCAATGGAAGAAAAGTCCATGCACAGTTCCACAAACAACAGAATACTCAAAAATTATTTACAATTTTTTAATAGTTTATAGAAAATAACCAAATGTTCAAAACTCTTTCCATAAGCTTCAGAGAATGGAACGAGTTTTTAATTCGTCTATTATCGAAAACAAAATTTAGAGAACAACAGCTTTTGTTTTTACCCATCTCATCACGTGTGTATGTCTCGTGTAAAGACATACTAAGCCCCAGTTAAACCATCGACGAGAGTACTGTACATACATTAAATAATTGTCTAAAAGCCCGGATTGTTAGCAATCAGAAATGGTCGCTGCGGAGTATCTGAATTAAAATGCATCTTAACATCATTTCTCGTTTTTTTCTCTTATAAACAGCAGTGAATAATTATGACCAAAGATTTTTTTTACAAAAAAGTGAAACTACACCAAAAAATTTCTCTAATCACCTTTCTGGAGTTTGTAAGAGTTAGCACTACCTGGTGGTGGTAGTAAGGGAAATTGGTGTTTTACTCTAAGGCTATATCACGACACGGCAGACAGCGCTCTAACAGATGCCACATACAAAGAAAGAGCAGCGTGCCCGAGACGAGAACTGAACCCAGGACAGTCAACCTTCACTGAATCGGTGACAGGCGCTAACCGGTACGTCACACTACTTGGTGGTGACGGGTCACATACATACATGTAACACACACACACACACACACACAAACACAAACACATTCGTATAAAGGTACAAATGCATGCTTCAACAAACATTATTCCATTTAAATATATACTGTCAATTTTATTTCTGTACTTCGAGCTCAGCCACCATCTCATATCCTTGCTTTCAATTGTTTTTCAGTCACCGCGCACCCAAGTCGATTCTGATTTACCGCCTTCTTCCCGCCCCCAGGCTGTGGAAATCGCAAGGACATATCCAGACAAGGACATTTGACATCCTTCTGACTTGTTAACTTTTCTTCAGGCCTACCATGATGCACTGGGGGGGGATCGATGCCTGTTTCCAATTATTTTCTCTCCTGCTGCGATTCGGTGCACAGAAACTTGCACGGATCTTAAAACTTTGAATTACACGCTTGTTCGCCTTCGAAACAAGAAACGTCTTGTCTTCGGGCAAGACCCGGTTTTAGTTCATTATGGCTTTTTTGTCCACAAGATTTTAACTTGTCTTTTTACCACAAAACTGACTAAAACCGTCTGTACTTTTCTGGAATCTTTTCGAGAAGGCCTCGGGAAGTGCGGGCTGTCATCGTTAACAATCATCATCATCATCATCATCATCATCATCATCATCATCATCATCATCATCATCATCATCATCATCATCATCTTCTTCTTCTTCAGCAGCAGCAGCAGCAGCTGTTTTCATTTCCATCGTCCAAAGCGGTTTACTCTTCAATGTTTGTTTTTGTCTCTTAAATTCCAGTAAGGATAGTAAAAATGAAGATAATTGCAAAACTGTAGAAAAAATCAGGTGACGAGAAAATGGGCGCTACTGTCCAGAAAAAAATGAACCATGTAATAATGATTAATTTTTTGCATGTATTTTTAATCTACAGGGTTGGCCTAACACTTCTTGCTGACAATAAAAATACTTGAATGTAAAATACACACGCCATCCTCATTGTTTTTAGTTTTTTCTACAATTTTGTCAATAAGAAATGATTGAGTCTAAAATGAGGATTTCGTGCAAATGTCAACAATACCGTAGAGGATTCAGGCTATAAGAAATCACTAGAAATCCAAAGAACAAATACGAGTAAATAATGGAAAAATGTCGGTTAAATCAGTCTTGCCCTCAAGCCAGTGCATTGCCTCGAAAAATGCTCATCTTTTGTTGATGCTGACCAAGTTCTTAAGCGGCTAAAGTCTAGGTTTTTGAGAAGGGAGAATTTTGAGAAGAGAAAATCCACTTCAGGCCTGTTCTCGCCCGCCCTGCTGTTGAATTTAGCTTCAATGATGAATCTTCTGGAATGTTTTAGTTATGACAACAACACAGCAGACAAGACTACATGAAGAAACTATTTAAAATAGTACAGACATACTACATTGAAAACCCTAACATTTATATCAATATGTAAAGTGCATTTGTGTACGATTTTAATTTTGTTTTCCTAAATTTGTCGTATTAGGATATTTTATTCTTCAAAATTGCAAGACGCCCTTATGTTCGTAAACAAATAGGCGCTCCCTCCCTCTCTCTTTCACTCATTCATACACACAAACACACAGACACACACATATATATATATATAAATAATCGAAAAACTACTTTAAGCTTAGATTCAATTTTTTTAAATATTGTAACTTTTGTAATTTGACTATACAAGACAAGGGTTGAAACTGTCAAACTGTGTAAGTGAAATTGTCAGATAAAGATGCTGGATGAGCTCAAACTTTAGCTACAAAAAAGAGTCTCCATGCTATACAACAATACTTCCATCATTACACTTCTTGTTTCTCGTCTCCATCCTACTGAATAACAGCCAGAACCCTGACAGATTCACTATAATTTCAGCTGCTTGCTGCTCTCAATCGTCACAGGAATTACCTTGTCAGGTCCCACTTCTTCTGTCCGTGCAAACAATCCTGCCTTTCATTTCACAGCATGTAATGGAACAATGCATGTTAATGACCGGGAATTTCCGAGATGGCAGATTTTATTAGAATTTTTATTTTGAGTCATTGGCCATTTTTTTGATTTTTAAAAACTGTCATTCTGTGTGAGCATCACCCGTGAACTTGTATGAAAATGATTTGCAAATGTTATGTTTGATTATCGTGTGTAAGAGTCGTGTGTAAACATACTGAGTAAACATCCTGAGCACGTGTTTACAATATCATACGTATACATCACATGCCAACAATTTGTGAACATCACTGGAGAACATCATCGGCTGTATGGCATATACCAACATTATTTGTGAATAATATGTGTTAGCTGCGGTTATTTTATTATAGAGCAGTGACTGGTTTGCAGAGCATTTCTACAAGCTGGTTGGTGTGAGATCGAGACTCGATGAAACCCACGGTGTGGTAGTGGAGTGGAAAAAACCCGCCACACAAGTGGTAACATTGTCATCCAGCATTACTGCTGCTGATAATAAGCATCTTCATCGTAGGAATAAGAAGGCCTCCGGAAGACAGAGCAGGAGAAGGACAGACTAATGCACGCGAGGTCTATTTTTAGCCATGTACACAACACGTGATGTCCATCTAATCATCCAGGTGTAAGCAGCGGAGAGAAGCCAGAAGAGAGCAAGAAAAAAATATGAACTAGAGGAAAAGAAAGGGAAGAGGACGTAGGGAAGGAGAAAAAACTAAGAAAAAGGACAAGGATGATATACCCGCAATATGTATTTAATATAATCTTTTTCTACAAGACTAGATTTTCCGCTGCCGATCTAGGCATCAGGCATTTGCCGCATGTTATATCGATTTCCAACTCATGCTAGAATATTTTTAGGAGGAAAGATGAGGTCTTCTGCTTCTATTTCAGATCGACATGGCGATAAAAAGCTCCAAATTCAAGACTTTGGTTAATAATAAGACTCAGTAAATAGCAACCCAATATTTAGGTATTTTATTTCAAGTCAGTCAGGATCTGGAGACAATTGCAGCCAGCTACCCACTTTGTATGGAGAAACCTTCTTACTTATATTTGAAAACATTTTGTTTCTTCAACTTTCAGCATTCACTGCTTGACTATCTAAAGTGTGATGTACCTTGTTCAGCCATGTAGTAGGTTTGACTTTTTACTATACGTGTTCTACTGACAGCTAAGAAGTTGGAATAATTTTATTTTCATTCCAGACCTTAGTGCTAACAGGAGTAGAATTATCTGTACAAAATACTGGTTGATTAATTTAGTAGGACACTACTTACAGTCTACGGGGGAGAGGGTGGATGAAACCTGAGTACCCGGAGAAAACCCTCGACTCCCAGGATCTGAACCCGCGGCCTTTCACTGCAATAGTTACAGGTGAGTGCTTTAACTCTTACCCAACCGAGCTCCTCTGCGCAAAATATGGAAAACACTTTTAAAATCACCAGTATGTTGCAACCTATATTAGTTACGAAATCTTTTTCTAAAACCAGTTTAATGAGAAGAAATATGTTGAGACACGTCTCACTTATTTTCGTCCTTTTGTAGGAAGTAGAACCGTATTCACCAATATTCCCACTTACCACCATTACAGGTCAAGGAGCTGATAACTGACCTGATATAGCAGCTCGGGGAAATATGATAAGATGCAGACATAGAAATCAGTTGACAGACTTCTTCCTTTTTAGATGAGATGCAGAAGGGCAAAATGATCTTCTTTACTCGAAGTACATGTAGGCGGAGACAACAGTTGTTAGAGAATCGATAAACAAATCAGAACTAAGAGGGAAAGTCGGCCAGGAAGACTAACTCATGTTACTTACAGGCAGGCTGCAGCTGATGAAGTGTATTAGCAAATACAAATTACATGTTCAGCACTGAGCCCCCGGATATTCGGAGCGAAAAATTATGTCGAGGCTGAAGAGTTTGTTTCAAGACTTGGAGGTAAACTGTTTGAAATATTTTCTTTGTCTAATACATGAGGGCACGCGAGCACATGCACGTACACAATGATGATGATGATGATGATGATGATGATGATGATGATGATGATGATGATGATGATGATGATGATGATGATGATGATGATGATGATGATGATGATGATGATGATGATGACTTTTATTCAGACATACAAGATTTATTGCTGCTGTCTGAAAACCAGAGACAACTGTACAAACGAAGATAATGACCGAAGACAGGATGCAGAAGGCGAGGATGAGGAGAACACAAGATGTTAATTACTCCCCACAGACAATCGTGTCCACAGCTTTCCTGAAATAGTTCTTTAAAAGCTTTTGGTGGAATACGAATGCACGTAACAACAGAAATAGATTATAACAATGCAAAAGAAACGGAAACGTGACTCAGGGCACTGATATAATTTAATTTAAAAAAAGAAGTTTGGACGGCTCAAGGACACAAGAAAAGTTACTAAGGTGTCCCTCTCTCTCTATATATATATATAAATGTTTGCTTGTGTCACTTTTTGTATATATCATGATGGTGTGGGTGTATCTCTTTGTGCCTATGTAAGATCTATGCTTATTCACCTGATAGGGTCTTACGATCCACAAAAACAGATTCATTGAATTCTGTTTTATAAACTTAAAACATAAAATGAGAAGATCAGAAAAAGAGGCTCCGAACACCGTCTCTGAGTCAATTAACGATAAGGCACTTTGTAAATCTGTCCTGTATCTACCCTATTTCTTACTTTATAACCTATTTGTCTTCTCTTATGCGTGCTAAATTTCGAAGAAAGGATGAATGAACGAAAGGTGTGAACAAGAAGCATAAACTGAACAGACAGACAGAAAAAAAGAAAGAATGTCGTTTCTGAGAAGCACTTGGATGGTTAGTTGAAGACAGTGCTACTCCATTCAAGTAGTTTACGTGTCACAACTAGGAGAGAATCGTTTGTCCCGTTAAAATGTTGGCTTTTTTTACTTCAATGTGTAATGAAGAAACTAGATATCTGTCTGTGGACAGCTGCTGTTCAAGATTGCTACGTACAACGACTAAGAGAAAAACTAACGAAATTTTCTCTCAAGTTCTAGGAGGTGATTTAATTTGTTGAAAGTTCTTGCTTTACAAAAGTACGACCACTAAAAAACAACAAACACACGCACACATGGCAAAAGAAAGAAAGAACAAAAGGAAGAAAAGTAGCCTCAGTCTGACAATGAATGTAGTCGCTCTTCTAAATTTACATCCTGTCTGATATCTGGGATTTTTTTTATACTAGGTTTACCTGAAAGCTATTTTTGACATATTTGTTGCCTTTATAATTAACTTCTTGCGAGGACCCGTGTTTTACCAGAACCGTGGGAGGTACACCATTAATTAGACCCTTTAGGGTGGCTACAATCTGTCAGTGTTGGTAATAAACAGGCTCGACACCAAGTCTGAAAAACCCAATAAAGTCTAATGGGGGGAAAAGAAACCTATTCTTATATTTTACGATCAAGGGATATTGAAGGTAGGACTTTTTTGTTTGGTTTTGTTTTTGGAAAATTGACCTTTGAATAAGGAATATCTCTTAAGATTTCCCGAAATTACCAAGAGAGATCCCCAGACAATGAAAGGTAAAAATATGAGAGTGGGATTCTGACAAGTAAAAATAGTCTGAGAGAGAACGTGAGACAAAATACGATGCAAGTTTTTGAGAGTGGGTAGGCTAATGGGTGGCTGGTTCATGAAGAAGACATTAAATATCAAAAGAAAGATATCGAAGGCCAGAAGGAGACCACACTTTATCATTTTCGTCTCCTCTGTGGATTTATTTCGACATTTTGGTGTCGCTTATCGACCTTTGCTTATCTGGGTCTCTCTTTCTGTTTGCAAGTCCTTTCTATGTACAGACCTCTTTGCCCACCTACGTTTTCTGCAGGCTTTTCTGTATTTTTTCATAATGTCCGAGGCTAAAGGCTTTATGGGATTAATAAAGGCGATTTATTTTGGTGATTTTCTAAAAGCATATTTTTGTAGTACCCATGTTTATCTTGACTGTCACAAATAAAACGAAAAGTCATCGAGTCCTGCAAATGTCACGTGTTTTGACTCTCTCCGTTTCTCCGTACCTAATCACAGAAATGTGTGCAAGATTTCAATATTTATTAACAGATATAACACTTTAAAAATTCCCGTTTTTAAGGTCCGTTTGCTTTGAAACTTAGATAAAAGAACCGTTTGAAAAGTTCTGATCGGAACGAAAGGCATTCCAAACGATGCAACATGAATTCTCTGCCTAAAGAGGTCTGGCGCAGATGCTTTACAAAGAGGACTATTCTTCGTGCTCCTTTTTTTTGCCACAGCTCCTATAGACTTTAGACAGCTACAGGGAAAGCCTTTCAGAAGGCGTTACACTCGTTAACGTTTATTAGCTGAAGGCAAGACACGTTCTAAGGGATGACAGCCTCAAGCTGATGCCTTTCATGTACACAAGGGACACATCCCCAGGAAGGATTAACTTCATAGCACGTTTGTAATTCAAGGCTTTCCTTTTAAAGTGGGCATCGACGTCGCCATCTTAAAAGACTGCAACATAATCAATAGACAGCTTAATCAGGACTTAGATGTGCTGTCATGTTCTGTAATCAGTGCCAGACAACCAAGAAAGGATTCCATTTTTTAAATATACAACCAAAGTAGAAGAAGGCTAGAGTGAAGTTTGTTTCCGTTTGCTATATGGACTTTAGGCGAACACGTTTTGAGATTAAATGTTTATTACTCCGAGAAAAGGATCAACTGATGCTGACACAAAATATAGAGATTTACTGGGGTCAATTTTTTTTAGGAAATCTTATAAAACGCAGTGCTTGGGGATAAGAAGAATGAAATGAAGGCATATGCACACGCTTCACTACCACCTGTCTTACGGACATCCTTCAAGTTTTTCAGCAAACTCACTTCTAATGTCTAAATAAAGATTCATTGAGAACAGTTTTAGCAGTCGTGTTTTCGAAAATTTTACTTCCCAACGAAAGCTACAAACGTACAGATCAGTATTTTATTTCTTTACTGCAAAGATTTTCTAGCCAACTGCCATAGAAACCACTAATAAAATGTCGACTGTGGCGTTAGAGAAGCCATGTCAGTCAGAAAGGAGGAAAAGACCCATTGAAAAATTACAACCCGTTATGATCAACTAAGCAAGCCATTGGCTGGTATTTCAGTGCTCAGATTCATCTTCCAGATGCCGCAAAATCCTGCTGTTTCCGCGCCGAAAGGACTGGAGCAGACCCTTATCTCTGACACGACGCTTTGGGGTTGAGCCTAAGCATGAACAGTATTTGTCAAAGGGAGATGAATTAGAAGAAAACTGCATCTCTTTAAAGATAAGACCCCCAGCCCCCATTCCCATGCTGTCCCTGTTGCTACTGGAAACGATTCGCAACAGATGCCAGGCCTAAAAATAGTAAAATACGAAATAAACTTTAATTGTAGTGTTGGAGGACTATTCCATGTTATGGTATCAGTACGTGGAAATCAAGTCTAAACAATTATTGCTGCACTTCAATAATGATAATTAAGAGAGATTGGAATATGTAGCAGTGCGTTTAAAAAAAAAACTAGCAAGGAAGTTCATTTTAAAATCTGCAACCAAAAATAGGTATTTAACCAGAACTGAATTTAAAACAATCTAAAATCGCAAAGAAGACCAAAATGGTTCAGCTTTGACAATAGCAGCTTGGAGAGGAAGGAACACTTGCAAAATACTTAGAATTAATTAAGTGGATCTGAAAATGTCTATTTTTCTAGACCATGTCACTGATGCTGTAAAGTAATTGAGGCTACTCTGTGAGGATAAAAAAACACTGGCAATCATTTCGGAGAACATTGATAGCTATTTTAATATCTAGGAGAAAACAGGACCAAAGAATACACGACCCGCTGACATTTGGCTCAATGGCTTAGGACATGAAGAGCTTAGTTCTCCAGCTTGCTTCTGCAAACTTTAGCAGCTGCTTTAGTGCTCTCTACCAATGGGGAAAAACTTGGTAAATCGACTGATATGAGATTTCCTTTCAAATTGGATTTGGAATAGTATTCGTTTGTGTGTGTGGAGGAAGACGATTCAAAAGAGTTCTTGTATTTTTTTGTACATCAGCAGCTATTAATTTATGATAAGTAACTAGCAAAATGATGTCCACCATTTTTCTTCTCTACTACTCTATGACAAAACAAGTCTGTATTTATCTTTCACCCCGCGGTCTGCCACTTACTTAACATCCATCATTCCGGTTCCAAAAAAAGATATCGAGACCTGAAAAATAATGACAGTGTTTTTCTCTTTGTTGGATTAAAAATATCTCACAAATTGCTTTTGTTTCTTCTTGAAAATCTTTTCGCTCTACCGTTTCTTTTTCCTGTTTATTCATGATTCTCCTCGAGCACATGCTGCAATTGCTAACAGAACGGAACTGTAAACGAAGAAATCAGATTCAGAAATTGGATTAAATACAGAAACGAGGGGCCACTGACAAAAAAGAAAGAAAAGGTCGCGCAGTGTATTTGACCGAATTCTCTTTAAAAAAATACTTTAAAATGTATTCTTTTCTGTCGTCCTCTGCTGCATCGTTTCCTTTTATATTGTGTTTGAATGGCTTGAAAAGCCTCATTAGATACTCATCTAAGACCAGAATTGTCATCGCTCTTTGTCTGCCTTAGAAAAACACGAAAGGTGGATTTAGAGACAACACTCAGTTTATTGATATTGCTAATGAGAAGAAAGTCGGTGCACAGGCGCCGTCGAGAAGTTCTGATGATGTAAATACACTGCGCCAGGGACATTCTAATCCCTCGTAAACCCTCGATTGCCTCCTGCTGTTTGAACCTCCACGTTGAAGAAATTATCGGCCTTATGCTATCAAAGCTACGGCATTGCAACAATAAGTAGTAAATACATATGTGATTCTCACTCTCTCACACATCATCATCATCATCATCATCATCATCATCATCATCATCATCATCATCATCATCATCATCATCATCATGTTTCGCCAATAATTTAAACAATATTTGAAGAAAGAAAGTGTTGATAATATACTTTGATATTTAGCTACCTGTCGAGCATTGTAATATATGCTACAATATTGTTGCAGAAGAGCTACATGAAAGTCAACACTTATAAAGATGTTCTCTAAATGTCCAATGTTCTCTAAGTTGTTTATGTCTGACTTTCCGTCCTGTCAGTACAATTTTTTGTATGTTTTCTGCAATGTGTCAAAATGGCAGAGAAGAGATTTTGCTTCTTTAGAACAGGTTTTAAGGTTTAGTAACGTGCTGTGTAACTGGCCCCTGATCCCAAAAGCGCCCACCAGCATATCTCATAAATGTCCATAAGAGTGGAAAAAACTAATACATGCAGTGTTGACCACTCTGGACTCATGTGAGTTACACACATGAAATATCCGCATAAACTTCTGGCTATTCTTACTCGGGCTGACATTGCAGAAACAAGATAATAACTGTTTTCTTCTTCTAGGACAGGATACATCTTGCGTGTCCATTATCTCCTTTTACCTTATTTGGTTTATTGTGGAAAATATGCGTTAGAAAGAAAATCACATATGTGTGTGTGTGTGTGTGTGTGTGTGTGTGTGTGTGTGTGTGTGTGTGTGTGTGTGTGTGTGTGTGTTTAGAGGAAACTTGATCACTTAATTGTGAAAGCACGTTGACCGGTTTGGGGGTTTCGAGCACCAGCGAAAATTTAGTGCAAACAGGCATTTGCAACAGACGTAGAAGAAAATGAAAAAAATTTGATCAAAAGCACTTTAGCAAACATCAGCAGCGTGTTGTTGATAATTTCTGTGCGATAAGACAACCGCTCTCATGTCGGTCGTAAACAGCAATATGCCAGGCACCGGCGTGCAAAGACCTGGTCTCGCCGCACGTCCAGCGCGTGTGCAATGTCCCAAGGGCAGGTAATGAACACGAGGCGTTAGGGTTACCTACCCTGTTTGATCAAGTGCCTGCGCAGTTGCCATGTACGTATGGTTGAGCGCACTTCACTGCCACGTGATACCGCTGAATGGGTTAACGCCAGCAGAAGTACGATACGCCCACAGCAAACGATCTTCGGGGACTAGACAACATTACCACAGCCATCACCGAGTATTTGCCAGCATCCTTTGTGGCTGTAAAACAAATCACATTGCATGAGGGAACCAGACATCTCTACGGCAGGACGCAAGTGCTACAAATTAACAAGAACATCATCTTTTATTATTACTACTTCTTTTTCATAACATCTCTCTTGGACTTCCAAGGGATCGTCGTGAAATTGTGTGCGTGCTTGCTTGCGTGCGTGTGTGCATACGCGCGTTTGTGTGTGTGTGTGTGTGTGTGTGTGTGGGTAGGTGTGTGTGTGGGGGGGTAGGTGTGTGTGTGGGTAGGTGTGTGTGGGGGGAGGGGGATAGGTGTGCCTGTGCATGTGTGCCTCCATGCGTGCGTGCATACGTCTGTGTGGGTGTGTTTATGACTATTAAATTTTCTCTATGATCTGTTTCCCATGAAACTTGCACATGAAAAAAGTATACGTGCTGCAAAATAATCTTTTCAATCCACCCGAGCTTTGACAGCGGTTATCACCGCGTCTTCGTGCTCACCAGCTTTACGGGGAGTTAAAGGGAGGTAAACAATTCATCATTTTTATTTTTATCATTTTAATGCCGGAGCATGACAGGTTTTGGATAAGCATGCGGTGTCGATAAACCTTGGTTTTATAACATAATAAATAAAGATTCCCCCAATAAAAAATAAGCTTAGCATTTACAAGATGAAAAGTTGCTGTAAATATGTAAACTATACAACAACGTTTTATTAATAGGTAAACAAAAGAATACGAAATAAAAAGTAAAATTCCTTATAAAAGAAGTCGCTAGGAAAGCTTGGAAGGGTGTAGGCCAGCGGCACGGTCTTGTTTTTGTACAAAGGTGGTCATGATAACAAGCTACTTGTCTTTTACCATGACTACAATAACAACAACATTAATATATACACTTAAGTGACGATAAATAATAATAAAAATAATAGCAAACCCCCAGTGAATTCACATAATAGCTTCGCAATAAATTGTCCAATGATTAAAATGTCTTCAGCATCGACCGTGTCCTCTTTTGTCTTATTTTCTCTCCTTCCGTCTCTCTAATCCTTTTGTTGCTTGATGTTTCGATAACTCTAATGTCCACGTTCTTTGAAACTCCCGTGATGCACTCTTGAACATGTGGAGATGCAAACGATTGGCTTGTATATTGATCAGAAACAGGGCGCATCTCTGACATTAAACACATCTCAAGACACCCCTCTTAATGGTATCACCACTGTCTGCCTCATTTTGTCCACTTGCTGCTAATATCATTTTCATTGGCAGCTACTAGAGATACTAAATGCTTCCTCTTAAAATTTCTGTATCTTTCAAAGAGTTATCACGAAATGAGACACATGGCATCATATAAAACAAGGACGGTGAGCTCATTTCCTTATCATGATAAAGTCAGTGAAGTATTTCGTTTCTTTCTTTTTCCCGATTCAGAAGATATTGTTGATATGCACCAATCGCGTTCCTATCGATCAGAATGGAATCCTTTCTATAAGTTTTCTCTTTGTGATCTTCACCAAACTTTTTTAGTTTTCAAATCACAATGAGCAAAACTGCGTTTTACAGATATCGCAAAGACACTGAGAAACCACGATTAAAACATTTTGACTCATTTTTCTCTGGATGTTCAATTTTTCAGCTTAACAGAGACTTTCATGTCTGCTTTCTTATTAACTACACTGAACCTGAAGTATTAGAAGTCAGTCTCTTCCTTTTGCCCTCTCAGTGATTAACAGCATAGTTAACACTGTCTGATTGGTTGGTTTGTTGGTTTGGCGGTAAAGTGCTTTTACATAGAGGTGATTTCGTACTATGACGTGAGAGGAATGAGGAGGCAACCATATTACCCAGGAAAGAAACTTCGTTGGCCATCTCTGTGAATAGGTGTCACATACGTAGACTATTTCGAGACGAGATCTGAACCAGAAGCCTTTCACTCCACTAGTGCCAAGCTAGTGTTTTAGCCACTACAATACCGGGCAACTCACTGGTCTGATTTCGCTCTAAGAGTTTATTTTAATTAAGACTGGAAATAAATCACAAGAAAGGACTTTTTTCTAATTTATATTCAGAAAAGGGATTCTTTAGGGAGTCTTACGAGGTCAACGGATGCTTCCTAGTCTTTTCTTCCCCTTCAATTAAAACTAGATGTAACTAAAATAGTTGTGCGTCAGCCTCCATAAATCATCGCAGATGTAGTTTAATTCAACTTGTTTCCTCTTAAAACATGGCGGTTCAGAAAACTGCTATCCTCCAGTCGCTGAGGCGCGGTCGAAGCTAATGCAATCAGCCGCGTGCAGGACAGAACGGTCTCCATCCCTAGTCCTGATCTCATTATCCAACCAGCACGCAGCAGCTGGCCACCACATCAGTTCAGTTGCTGTAAACACTCGGTAGTCTCCTTTGGGCACATTTCCAGAAATAGTATACAGAGGTTTTAATAAGGCGTGCTTTGTTTGTTGATGTAGTTATTTATTTACCTCTTTGTCAATACTACGCAGACTGCGCGTGAAAATCTCGTTGTCAGTGTGCGGTTTTAAATCATCTTTAATTTGGTTTTGTACCTATTCATATATTTATATATTTATATGTTATATGGTTCCTACCACAATGAATAGCGCAGGTTATAAAAGTCATCGGTGGTGTTTTAACAGTCAATCCGAAGAGACGAATCACTGTCCAGGATTATGCTTTTGCAGTATAAAGAACTGTTCTTGGTGTAAAATAATAAAGAGATAAACAATAAACATCTTACGGACTGTTTTAATTTTTTTCTTTTACATTTCAATGTGTGTGTGTGCGTGTACATGTGTGTGTGTTTGTGTGTGTGTGTGTGTGTGTGTGTGTGTGTGTGTGTGTGTGTGTGTAAGTGTGTGTGTTGTACAAACATCCACTGCTTGATGGTGTCCATGAACCTAAAGCCGAGCCAACTTATTCCTGGATGTATATTATATTTGTGGGTTGCTATTTCCATGCGCGTGTTGATGTTTCAGGCTGTTCAATATCTGACTACTCGCAGCCCGGACAACACATCGATCTTTTATCAGAAAACTAGACAATCGTTCACGTGTTTTGATGACCGATGTACACGAATACCCTCAGTAATCAAATGTCACACCTAGCGTGCCTCTGTCACGCTCTGAACTGTCGCCATTCGCAACTCAAAGTGCGCACGCGCGGGATTCAACGGGTCATTTCCGTTAGATGACGGTTCATTTCCGTGAAAACACTGTTTCGCACGCTGTGCAGAAATCTGGTCAATCATCTCTCTCGGATCGACTTAGGTGAGGGTCTGTGCACAGCTACGTGTTATGATGTTTTCTCATTATTAGCATCTGGTATAATAATAATAATAATAATAATAATAATAATAATAATAATAATAATAATAATAATAATAATAATAATGTATATTTATATAGCGCTTTACCCCACCATCAAAGGCAGGCTCAAAGCACTTGAATAAAAAGGTAAAACACCTAAACATAAAATAATGGGCGCATGGCATGGTGTTGTCCAGTGTCCTGTTTTATCTACCAATCAGTTTGATACCACTACTTCAACTGGTTGATGGAACTCCCGGCTTTTTTTTAATTTCAAACAAATCCTTCAGTATACTTGCCTGCAGACAGTTTTATTATCACTTTTTGCTGTATCACTACTTTTGGCATATTGCATCTACCTGTATGTTTATGTTTGTAGATGACAGCATGTTGATTATATGATGCTAGCCTCACGGCGTATTATGTCTTTAAAGTCAAGACATATCTGGTTTCAGAGCAGATTACATCACTATTTTCCAAACATGTATTTTCCTACCATATCAGCGAATGATCGTATTATATATCGTTTTATTGAATAAACTATTCTCCTAGAACTTGAGCACCCTGGTCGTCTTACGGCAATTTATAAAATTAATTTTGTTTGCACATTTCAGGTAAATGATAATCGTTCATACAAATGCTTGCGCAAAGAATCACAATCTGAGGAGCCCTTGTAAATCAGCTTTATGGGACAGAGACAGCAAAACAGGCGGACAGGTAGACAGACAGATGTACGTGTCTACAGATGGCAGAGAAATACAAACTTGGAAACACATCATAAAGATAAAACTGACGAGCTTAATCAATCACTGCTCTTTCGGTGTTTTGTTTCTTTGGTTTGACCAGCCTAATCAAATCCTCTCTTTGCGTAAGCTGCTTTAATTATATCCGGAGATTTTGTTTTTCTGACTTTATCTTAAGCTATATTGAGCATCCTTGATTGTGGGGGTGGGGGAGACTTTAACTTCCCAAGTGAGCTTGAGCCAGGTCCAGACTAAAGGCAACAACGGCCAAGCAGCCCTAAAAGTCGTGGAAACAACTTTTGTAGTTCAAAGATTTTCTTCCCAGACGCGGAGCCGATTTGGCCCTCGCGAATTTGGTCATAGACTTTTGCCAGTGATTGATCAGTCGACTTTAAGTGAACTGAAAGTTTTAGGGGAGATGTTGACAAGGTGACGAAAGACAGACAAATAGCATCAGAGGCTGCACTTGCTGAGTGCTAACACTTACAGCAGGCAGCTAAAATGTTTATAAAATAATACCAGCTGAGTTGACTGCTAGGTGTCAGGAGTCATCGAGCACCATTTTACTACAGAATCCTCCTCTATAACTTTTGATGAAAACAGATATGTCTTCATGGATTTTCTTTTTAATCTGCTGAAATTTTACAACTGTAGTTATTTGGGAAGATAACTGTTGCGAAATCATCCTAGACATTACAATAAGGAAACAAATAAACTACCTGCCGATATGAGTTGCTTTGTCGATGAGGCAGTTTTACAATCCTAACTAATCACACACGACGTGGGATAAGATCCAATCAGACAAAAACGAGGGCATATGAGGAGGAGGTCTTCTGCAATCAATACAGGGTTCCTAGCTAAAGGGATATTATTCTGGCGTTTATCGACAGTTGCAATGAGTAGGCCACCCCAGTCACAAAGCTGGGGGCGAGGAGAAAGCCGCGTGCTACATCTCACGTTCCACGTGACCCAGGGATGACTGCACGCGCGAAGGCTGGGAGGTAAGCTTGGAGAGGTTTTGAGGACGGTGTCGCTCTTTCATCTGGACGAGTCTCCTGGGACTTTGCTCATGTGGCCGATGTGTACATGGCCAGTCGCTTTGCCTTGATATAGTCTTACTTGGCAATGTACTTTCCTTTACTTCATCATTAGACCATCAGAAGGTCAAGAGACACGTGCATAAGTCACCTGCACTCAGTTGGGCTCACACACTTGCCAACTCTCCACGTGAAGCTATTCTTCTTCCTCTTCCCCCACCCCTCTCTGTCTTCCTCTCAGCATCCAGGCATGTTTTTAAATGTCTCCTTGTTGAAGGACAAGTAGTGCACAGGACTTTTTGTAACCAATGGGTGAAGCTCAGCCCTTATATGGGTGAGCACCCCTTTCCGTCTTGGAAATATGCAATACTCCTATGTTTCTCGTTGTTCCACTGGTTTTACACTCTCACAATATAAACATATCCGTGTATAACTTTGACGTCTGTATTGACATCTGTTCCTGTGCATGGGGATGTTTGTAGGAGTGTTTCTCGAGAACGGAAGATGAACTGCATCAAGATTTGGGTAAATAATGTGTTTGTCCTGATTTTTACCCAATCATCAACAAAAATATATTACACCCTAGTAGTCCTTTAAAAATAGTTTGCAGCCCTTGGAGGTGATGTCAAAGAATATATATATATATATAGAACCGAAAATGAGCTGGGAATTTGAGCTAGACAATGAGAGTTTAGACGACAGGAGCTGTATCATCTTGCATTATATTCGCTGCTGACGCAAACTTTATGCAAGAAAACTGAGCACGTGTGTCTAGTTTCTAGTTAATTTCGCCGCTAACACTGATGTCTGGCTGTCTTGTGAAGTTTTTGTCCTCTTATAAATCCTTCGCCGATGTTAAATTGGGTTTTACTGGGAGGTTACTGGAGTACGACTTTCTCTTAGTCATCGCAAAGAATGGAAAGTTTACATGATCGAGAAAGTTGTCCAAAGCATGTGCTGGTTTGTCTCGTTTTCCGAGCACGTAGTTGGTATGTTTGGGTTCCGAACAGAGGTTTCTAGCAGATGATTGTATTTATTTGTTATAAGTGCGTGTATGACTGCGCTCTACGTGCGTGCGTGCGTTCTCGCCTTCTTCTGCATGCGTGCCCTCATTACGCGTGTTTGTGAGTTACGCTCACCTTCCAACGAAATCGAAATTTCCAGAAATAAGAAGCATCGATTGTGTAAGATCATATGGCGAACTTCAGTCCTCCTAATTTCCGGTTCGTAGTTTAGTCGAGACACTGTGGTATTTTCTTTTTGATGTCTATTGATTAACCACGTTTACCCTCGCGTCTTGTGGGAGACCTAGCCTGTCAGCTCCCGAGAAATATTAAATAGAATAACTTATAGTCCTTGAGAACTGGCAGAGTTAATCCCAACATATGTTGTTAAAATACTGAGTACAGGTGTTGCTAAGAAGTTATTTACAAAGTCCAGCTTTTGTAGTGAACGCCAGTCAGTGCGGTAGGTCTAGCTGTACATCTGATATTAAACAAGATAAGGATTTGGCAGAAGTTTTCAAAGTTCAGGTCAAGATGTACTTTATTAGCATTTAGTCAACACACCCTGTAACGACTGTGCTACGAGTGTGGTAATGTAAATACATTTTGAATGCTAACAAAATACTTATTACATAGACTGAACTGTTACATAGATATTTCAAAGGGTTTGGGATAAAAACTGGAATGTCTCAGTGCATTTAAAAAGGTAGAATAGATAGAGTAAGACTAGGCAAATATTTGATACCAGTTCAGTAAGTTCACGAAAAGTTTTGCAATAAATTTATTTTAAATCTCCGACTAAGCTTAGAAGCGATTGTAATCGTCTTTTTAAAAAATTCCTACCGTTTTTTCTCCGCCGAAGCAAGCGGAGAATGAACGAATACTGTCAAACGGGCAAGAAATTCATTCCTTCCTCAATGACCTTTCAAGGAAAAAATGCTGACAGGAGGTTCATTGTGAGTGTTGCCAACTTTCTTTTCAATTCTAGCGGGCATCTGCTTTCTTCTTTTACACCCTTCTTTTGACAAATATGAACAAACGTTGAACCAAGTTTTCAATGATTGTATATAACTGTCAAATAAAGTTTGATAAAGTTGGGTGATGATTGTATATAACTGTGATATAAAGGTTGGCAATGATTGTATATAACTGTGATATAAAGGTTGGCAATGATTGTATATATAACTGTGATATAAAGGTTGGCAATGATTGTATATATAACTGTGATAAAAAGGTTGGCAATGATTGTACATAACTGTGATATAAAGGTTGGCAATGATTGTATATATAACTGTGATATAAAGGTTGGCAATGAATGTACATAACTGTGATATAAAGGTTGGCAATGATTGTATATAACTGTGATATAAAGGTTGGCAATGATTGTATATAACTGTGATATAAAGGTTGGCAATGATTGTATATATAACTGTGATATAAAGGTTGGCAATGATTGTACATAACTGTGATATAAAGGTTGGCAATGATTGTATCTAACTGTGATATAAAGGTTGGCAATGATTGTATATAAAATGTGATATAAAGGTTGTCAATGATTGTATATAACTGTGATATAAAGGTTGGCAATGAATGTACATAACTGTGATATAAAGGTTGGCAATGATTGTATATAACTGTGATATAAAGGTTGGCAATGATTGTATATATAACTGTGATATAAAGGTTGGCAATGATTGTATATAACTGTGATATAAAGGTTGGCAATGATTGTATATATAACTGTGATATAAAGGTTGGCAATGATTGTATATAAAATGTGATATAAAGGTTGGCAATGATTGTATATATAACTGTGATATAAAGGTTGGGAATGATTGTATATAACTGTGATATAAAGGTTGGCAATGATTGTATATAACTGTGATATAAAGGTTGGCAATGATTGTATATAACTGTGATATAAAGGTTGGCAATGATTGTATATATAACTGTGATATAAAGGTTGGCAATGATTGTATATAACTGTGATATAAAGGTTGGCAATGATTGTATATATAACTGTGATAAAAAGGTTGGCAATGATTGTACATAACTGTGATATAAAGGTTGGCAATGATTGTATATATAACTGTGATAAAAAGGTTGGCAATGATTGTACATAACTGTGATATAAAGGTTGGCAATGATTGTATATATAACTGTGATATAAAGGTTGACAATGAATGTACATAACTGTGATATAAAGGTTGGCAATGATTGTATATAACTGTGATATAAAGGTTGGCAATGATTGTATATAACTGTGATATAAAGGTTGGCAATGATTGTATATATAACTGTGATATAAAGGTTGGCAATGATTGTACATAACTGTGATATAAAGGTTGGCAATGATTGTATATAACTGTGATATAAAGGTTGGCAATGATTGTATATAACTGTGATATAAAGGTTGGCAATGATTGTATATAACTGTGATATAAAGGTTGGCAATGATTGTATATAAAATGTGATATAAAGGTTGGCAATGATTGTATATAACTGTGATATAAAGGTTGGCAATGAATGTACATAACTGTGATAAAAAGGTTGGCAATGATTGTATATAACTGTGATATAAAGGTTGGCAATGATTGTATATATAACTGTGATATAAAGGTTGGCAATGATTGTATATAACTGTGATATAAAGGTTGGCAATGATTGTATATATAACTGTGATATAAAGGTTGGCAATGATTGTATATAAAATGTGATATAAAGGTTGGCAATGATTGTATATATAACTGTGATATAAAGGTTGGGAATGATTGTATATAACTGTGATATAAAGGTTGGCAATGATTGTATATAACTGTGATATAAAGGTTGGCAATGATTGTATATAACTGTGATATAAAGGTTGGCAATGATTGTATATATAACTGTGATATAAAGGTTGGCAATGATTGTATATAACTGTGATATAAAGGTTGGCAATGATTGTATATAACTGTGATATAAAGGTTGGCAATGATTGTATATAACTGTGATATAAAGGTTGGCAATGATTGTATATATAACTGTGATATAAAGGTTGGCAATGAATGTACATAACTGTGATATAAAGGTTGGCAATGATTGTATATAACTGTGATATAAAGGTTGGCAATGATTGTATATAACTGTGATATAAAGGTTGGCAATGATTGTATATATAACTGTGATATAAAGGTTGGCAATGATTGTATATAACTGTGATATAAAGGTTGGCAGTGATTTAACCTGGTCAAAAGTTATTCGCATTTGTCGGGTAAAAATGACCTTAGATACGAATCTTTGGTACAAGATTGCAGTTTCAATCTATGTGATTTAAATAAAATAAGTCGTTGTCAGAGATAGTTGGGTGTGTTTGAAGTTAGCAGGTCCGTGTCCACAGAAATTCTAGTTTTCTGCCACGGGAAAAAGAAATCTAAACTGGGTCACGCGCATGCGCTAAGCAAATTCATTAGTTCCCAAGAGTGAATCCTCTTCACCGAACCTAACCCTTTTTATGATTTGTGTGTCATTTACGATGCACTTAGGCTCGGTCTATGTGCGTGCCTAGCATGTAACAACAGTGAGCTGTGCTCATGCACGACAGGGCACTTCATCGCTCTAGCCATCCCGTTTTCTCTTGTTTTGTCGATTGGGAAGCATGGTATGACTAGGGTTCCAAGATATCAGTTATGTGTGTGCGCAGTTCTGATTGGCCGGTTCCAACGGAAATGAGCATTTACTCCTTTGCGAGTTACAATTGAACGACCCTTAATTTCTTACGGAAACAACCCGCTGTGGTAATAGCATGCGCGTGCATGGCCCGTGCTCACACTAGATCGTCCCCCTTCCCTACTGGCGCTTAAAAATATTTGCAAAGACTGAGGATGGGAGAGAGAGAGATGGGGGTACAGAAGGAAGGAAAAGTAGGGAGAGATAAATGGCGAGATAAGCGAGAGAAAAGGTGGTGCAGAGCACGTGTACAACCTTCCTGCAACGTATCAAAGGTTTACTACTTTCTGTCTGTACTTTGAGTAACAGAACAATGGATGTAGCATTGTAGATTGTAGAAATTGCCTTAAAGTTCTCTATAGAAAAACTCTCAATACAATGAAGATGGTTCTTTTTATTGATATAATGTCGGGGGTATATGTTCAGATGTGTTACTGAAATTTCCTTCAGTTACAAGAGATCACGTGAGCTCAAGCTTAATAACGACTGTTCTTCAAGACGCCATCTGGCCTAGGATGACATTTGAACTAATTCATTCTCTGTAAGTGATGGGGCTTGGGCTTTGGAACAACACAACAGAAAACATTTTCTAGCCCACCAGATGCCAAAAACATGAGCGCAGTTCGGTGTTTACTCAAGTCTGTAAGTCTGGGATACTTTGTAAAAAAGTGAAGTGTATTGCGAGACTGACAATATGATGGGCATTAAGAAAATTTTGTAGTATTCTCAAGCATAAATGGTTTATGTATGTATGACTTTAATACACTCTCTGTTCGCACAAATCATTTAAAATATATACGTTAAGCGGATATTCGCAATTCATATCGTTAATAAAAGCAGGCAGGCTCGCAATTTTAGAAAAAAAATTGTTTATAACCTCTGATTTCCTCATAGAATTTCTAAACTTTGTCAAAATGTGATGCGAACAGATTTGAAAAATACAATACTTTTTACTTCGTGCCCACATATCCAAGCGATATTAAAGGAGCGGTTGTCATTACAATCTTATGTGTCGGACTTTGTATCTTCGATTGTCTTCTTAATTGCTCTCGCTGACTCATGGCTGCTTTTATTTCAGTCAGTCCTCCACGTGCCTGTCGAAGCCGCGACGACTTGCAAGACCACAATCTGTCTTTAGAAATGGGATGCGGCCTGTCAGACTAACTTTGATTGCTTTTTTTCATTTCATTTATTTTTGCGCTTTCTAAATGTCGTTTCTCTTGAATTCTACCTATCTATACGACTGCTTTAACGAGAATTCCAGACAATAATATCCTAAAGGTTTTTGTCGAGTAAAGAGAACACCCGTCGGTGAACATTTGATAGTGTTTTCTGATAGTTTTCTGCGAAATAAAAGCAATTTATTCAGACGAAAACAGTGTGGGCGCTCGTCAATACAGCCTACGTTGCATTTGATCCTCTTGTTTGGATATGGTGGATTTTGAAGAATAAAAAAGCAATAAATGCTGTAGGCAGCTTCATGTGCTTGCAGGAAAACATTGAAAAAGCAGCAGTTTAATCACTCACAACTACACACTTACAATTAAGTAAGTATACAGCAAAAACAAAAGGTTTCAAAATTCAGAAACGTTTTTGGACACGTTTTCCTTCGGCTGGCAAAAGGACAATGAACCTATCACAGGTCGTCTCTGCTCGCACCGGCTCCAGCTGGTCAAACACTGGAGTTTCCCAACAACCTTCCTTTAGCTCGGCGTATTCCCTGAGAACACGGGAGGGAATTTCCTAGGCACCTGTCTCCAAATCCCAGCAAATATCCTCCTCAACAGTACTGGTAGCACAGCAATAGCCCTCCGCTTCAATACCAGTACCAACAGTGACACTACAGTCACAAGCAGGTGCAATGTGGATCTCACACTAGCGCCTCACGTCGACAGCCAAAGTGACGACTGAGAGCTCCAACAACAGCAGCAGCAACAGCCCACTGGCTGGCGATGGTCGAGGCTAAATACTGTCCAAGTGGACAGAGGGTGAGCTCTGTCCGGACCGCACATAGAATACAAGGTACATGGAAACTCCTAATTTCTCGTGAAATGTAGAAAAAGACTCGATCAAGGGTGACTGTGAGCACTCTGTGTGTCGAACTAAGACGTAGTATACCACCTTAATATTCACCCACCCCCACCCCCACGCCCAACCCCCCTACGTTACAAAGAGACACACCAAGAATAACGAGAATGACGAAAATTTTGTATGAACAAACTCAAGTATTGAAAATAAAATTAAATTGCGGGCAACTTGCTCGCTTGGCAGCCGGCCAGCTAACCGGCGGTTTGAGGTTAAGACGAGCGTACACTGACCCCTGGACGAAAATACGGCCCCATATGCTTAGCATTTTGATGTCTTTGTTGGCTAGTTTAAGTGACTAGTCTAAATACCGTGTGACTAGTTTAGAAGACCATAGGGTCGCCTCTACCGCCATTTTTCCATCAGCCGGCAAGGGAAGTGACCGACACAGACGTCCCACCACTATCGCACTACAATCCAAACCAAGGAAAACTGGCCCCACTGCCTTGTGGGAAATCTTGCGAAATATACAGGTTAAGGGAGTATAAGCCCCTACAAAAAATCCTCATACTAACACGGCATCAACAGGCGAAAGTTGTCCGCGATGAGAGTAGGAGGCAGGGCCCAGCGCCTACATGTTCATGACCAGGCCGACCACCGCAATGAAAGACGACCATAGACACAATAATACGATCCTTAGAGTGTTCAAAAGCTGTATTCCGTATCTGTCCAGTCAGTCTGTTGCAGTATAGGGTCAGTCTCTTGGGGATTGATAAGAGCAATATTGTAAAGTTTAGATTATTCCCTTGTGTACAAAAGGGCTCATCAGAGGAAACTCCGCAGTTTCAACGTCAGTTCTGGAGGCGGAATACATGTCCCTTGTTGAAAGTATTTTTACTGTTAACATCCCTGCCTGGTAAGGCCATCTTGTCAAAGACTAGGCAGGGATGGCCAGAGTTGTCAAGCAGACACGCAAGATGATTGGTATAAAACTACTACTCACTGACTTGTACCTCCATTCTGTCACAACGATGGCAAATCACGTTACTGCAGCCCCTACACACACTAGTCCAGCCCAGCTTTCAGCTGCTACCTTCTGGTAGGCGATACAAGGAGCCACTTGAGCAAAGAAATGCTCACCAGATGTCCTTCGTGTCAGCAGCCATCATTCACCGTAATAAGAAACGCAAGGAGTCCTAGGATTGTTTTGTATTATATTGTATTTTTAGAATTTTGTTTGAATTTTGTTAGAAGTTTGTTGAAGGGAGGGTGTGAATGGGGGTGTGGGGACGGATGTGTGCAAGCGTGCGTGCGTGTATATATATATATATGTGTGTGTGTGTGTGTGTGTGTGTGTGTGTGTGTGTGTGTGTGTGTGTGTGTGTGTGCATAATCTGTATAATAAACCTATGACACGTCGTTTCTATTTGTCAGCATTCTTTTGTGAGCCAAAGACAGGATTTAATTCGCCGTTTGTGCAAAGAAGTGGAAGAACATGATGTATATTTTGTACTATGCTATGACAATTTAGTTATTTATAAAGTATGTAATGACATAAGCTTTACACGATGCAAATCAAATCAAATTCAGCATTCGTTAGGATAAAAATTATCCGTAAATTTTCTATTTATTTTTATGCATTTAAAGTTATAAATAGTAATGTTGATAGAGACTAACCTAAATAATAAGCTAAATATTTATGATAACTGCTCTTTGTCCTTCCTTTCTCCCATAACTGTAAATATGTTTTGTAATATTGCTTTTAACACTAGTATGTTGTCTCCCTTATGTAAGGCTATAGCCTTTGAATAAATTGATCAAATTCTGTATTTATGTGGATGTAAGGGATAGTAAATTGATATGTGGACACACACGCACACGCACGCACACACACACACGCACACACACACACACACGCACACACACATGCACACACACACACGCACGCACACACACACACACACACACACACACGCGCGCGCGCGCACGCTCGCACACATAATTTGGAGGAGGCAGAAATAAAAATGTTTATGTTAAAGATCAAACACGATGTTGACATACTTGTGTGTAACTACTTCCGGCTTTGACACTGAAGATACTCCCGACAGTGTGCCGGTAGTTCTCTCTCTTAGGGGCATGAAGTATAGGGGTAGCCTACTATTCTCAAGAGTCTGATTCGTGACACATGTCTGTCATTGTAAAAACTCAGGGGCGCGCATCATGTGGTTTGCAGGACATTTGTAAACCAATGAGAGGATCAGCTGTTGGCTCAAGGTATATGTGAAATACCCATTTTTCTTTATTAATAATAAATCAACAAACATCTTTGTGTAGTGTATGTTATATTTGTAATTCTCTCTTTCACTCTGTGCCTGTGTGTGTGCGTGCATGAGGGACAGAGAGGTAGTGCGAGAATGAACGAGAGAGCGAGCAGAAAAGAGAAAGAATGTCGTTCTTCTTAGATAATTTTGTTAACATACAGCTATCCTGCAGTTTCTCTTTCTTTCTTTCTTCCCTCTCTCTCTCTCATGTATCCACATACGCACGCACGGATGCATGTAGACACATTAAACCTGTCCACTCCTTTATCCCTTTGTACTTAATGATACCAATTTTACTTATTTCCATAGCTATCAAAAGATTTATGTCGTTTGAGAAAACCTTTATCATCATTTTGGGAAAGAAATCTAAGCAAAACTTTCAATACATTAGCAGCTGATGTCAGCAAAGATTCCGCAGAAGAAGCTAAATGATCCCCGCCACCTCCGCAAAACACGAAATGAGTGACGGAAGCGGATGTATACACTCATCCACCATCTGCTGCTACAAAGGGACCAGAATGCATCAGACTTCCGCCTCTAAGGTGGTTTTTATGTAGCGAACGGCTGCAGTCGTGCGGGCAGTATTGACCCTGCACGAGGCATCAGTCTTTGGAAGCGGGTGCTGCCATCCCTCAGTTCTGGTGTCGTTTTTTTCAAAGCATCTCCAACAAAAGTTTATCATTTACTGCACGAGGTGACACCGAGTAGACTTTTGCACGAACGCTGGCAAGTGCACGGCGGGGGAGGGGCAGCCTTCAGTTTACTACAGCAACTGAAACGATGATTGTCTTATACACTGTCCTCCCATTATGTGCACAATGCAGTTTTGTTTTTTTTGCATTGAGGAATGTATGTGTTTGATAGGTAAGTAAATCTGGATGGATTGTTTGCTAGATTGGTTCAGATGTTAGTTTGGGTTGGTTGATATAAATTGGTTGATTGGTTGTTTGTTTGTTTCTTGTTTTGCTTATTTATCTGTCACAATAAGAAGAGTCTAACGACAACATTAGTCATGCCTGATGACAGTTGTGCGAGATTTGGATACGATGCATTCAAGGGAAGAAAAGTCGAGGCCTGCCATTTCTTCTCATTCGGCAACTGAAGAAGGTTGGTGTAATAGGACGCACGTACACTTACCTTGCACACGCACGACGCATATCACACACATACACCACGCTTGACGAGCCCCCAGTAGGTGGGGATGAAGGTGAAGAGATTTCTAGTTGATTTATGGAAGATGAAGAACTCGCTGCTCTCTCTTTTCTATCTGGCCATGGAACCGTCGTCTTTCTTCTTCTTTTTACGTCATTCTTTTCCCAAAATGACGTCGAACAAATGACGCACACAAGACGTCAAACACAAGACACCATTCACACACGAAACAATACAAGACCTACCCCTAACTCATTACACACACACACACACACACACACACACACACACACACACACACACACACACGAAACAATACAAGACCTACCCCTAACTCATTACACACACACACACACACACACACACACACACACGAAGCAATACAAGACCTACCCCTAACTCATTACAGTTGGTTTCGCATGGAAGTAAGCCCTTGCCCGGGATAATGGCTAAAGCTGGAGCAAGCATTTTTGCTTGTTAGGATCGTTAAAGTCATTTACCTTTTTGATAATCAGATAATCGTAAAGTATAAACATATATTTATAAGTTACTTAACAGTTGACTTTGTTAGAAAAACTATTGCAAACACGTGCCATGCACATCTAATTTTAGCCAACGCACAGACTTGATAATGAGGCATATGCATTTCAGCGAGACTGGCTGAAGTCTGGGCAGCCAAGGTTGAGCCACAAACGTTGACAGCACGTAGTTTTGCCAATCTTTTCATCGCTAGAAATCGCGCTGCGTGCGCATCAAGTTCGCTGGGTTTTGATTAGGGGTTCCCTGGCACTGGGCAGACCGAGGTTACACGATATGCCCAAGCTTTGCCCAAGCTTTGCCCAAGCCTGGCCAAATCTTGATGTTTTCTTGGGTGGTCGACGCCGCGGTGGCCAGAGGATGAACTGGCCTTTAAATGTCAAAGAATGGACTGGTCGTTCTGTGCAACACCTGCTGACTATTGCCTAAAACCGGCCATTAGCTACCGCGTCTGTGTTCCCAACCCATTCTCCTCTCATACCCTTTACTAACCTCGGGTACCAGTCAAGGGACAAATGACTGGCCGTGCAGCCAATAGATGTGAAGACACCTTCAACATTAAAAGGATAACAATGAAATTAGGATCTCGACATTTTTCCTCCGAATGCTTCGTGATTTATGTGGTTTATTTTGAATTTGTTAAAATATAATATTCTCGTTATTATAATATTAGTCACTTCTAAAACAGATGTTGAACATAATGGCCTATTCACTCAACTGTTGACTGCAACAAACTTCTTTGGGTATTTTCTGTTTCTATAAGTGTTGGATCACCCTGTAGATTCTTGTCTTGCAGAATACGGCGAAAGCAGCAGTAATCATAACATGAAACCTAAAAAAAAATACTTGACACAAACAATTGAGGTGATCATCTTATCAACCAGCTGATGTTGTCTTAGTCTGCTTTTTGTCACATGGAATTTCGCTCA
Source organism: Marisa cornuarietis (assembly GCA_004794655.1). NCBI lineage: Eukaryota > Metazoa > Mollusca > Gastropoda > Architaenioglossa > Ampullariidae > Marisa > Marisa cornuarietis. The sequence continues at coordinate 2,803,541 of SMMW01000635.1, read as the reverse complement.
AACCTTTTCCTTGGGGGGGGGGGCTGCTCTTGAAGCAGGACCTGGGTAGTTCAGCATCATTTGAGAAAATACATCTTGACATAAGTTCTTGTTTTCAATCAAAAATACAGAAATTTGAACAAAAATATAACATACGGGCTGTGAAATATCACTGTGAGAGACAGTGTACAATAAAAGCCAATTTTCAGACAAATTTAAGAATTATAGTTGAAATAGCAACATTAGTTACTCCACCCACACAATATAATTTGCCAATATATTTAATATAATGAAATGGTAAATACAATTATAAACATTACCATAGCAACTTGCAGTCAGTAGCACTGTCATGCACCTGAAGGCAAATTCTCGCAGATTTGATCTACTAAGGGAAGTTCACCTAAAAACAAATTACACGTGCAGGACTGCACCATTTTACCTTCAACAAAAATGCAGATTGCTCGATCAATAGCCAATTGGTTATATTTGAAAAGTGAGGACATAAATAAGACTAAATAAAACAGAATTAATGCTTAAATAGCAATAATCAACTATAAAAATACTGAAAGGGAATAACTCCGTAATTTATCGCATCGCTGACCTCCCCTGCATGACGATGAGAGCGAGGTAAGGCATCATTGTCAAGGGATGTTTTCCTAAACTGTTGTTTCAATAACCTCATAAAAATGGGGAAATTCCCGAAGCTTTAGGGTGTGTGACTAATTCAAGTAGCGAGACTGACATATCAATGTGATTTCTCCTCTTCGTCTTATACCAGATTATTTTCTGATGTGAGGCATGATGCGAAAGAAAGTTTTAGAACCGTTTTTCTTTAAAATGCCAGCTACTTTAAAGTGTTAGCGTGTTGAACAGTAATTTAAGAATTGATTGAGAATTGATTTCTGCTTATTTTTAAACAGTTTTTGTGACATTTTAAAAACTTGTTTATTGCTATGCTTGGTGTTGTTACGAATTAGAAGCATACAATGTTGAGAAAACCTGACCTGTATGGTGTGATTTTCTTTTGATGAGATCTTTTTCATGATAAAATATTGGTGTAACCATCTTGCCAGCAAATGTGGAGTGGAAGTGTCTGGGAGTTGGAGAAAGTCCATTATTAACCATCTGCACTCGTGGCGATGGCCAGCTGATGTAAGCTAAATGTAAAAGTTTGCTACATTAGCACCATCGTGGGACATGGGATCTTTTTTTCTACATCTTTTTATGGATCTATGTCAGAAGAGTGAATGAAGAACTGGTTTACACCAGGACATTACTGTTCAGTCTTTAAATTTAAAATTTAACCAAATTAAGCCATTATTATGATATGAGTAACAAAAGTAAAGAGGCGTGTGTGTGGGGGGGGGGAGTGGTGATGGTGATAGTACTGCACCTTTAACAAAACAGAATTAACACATGCATTAAACATGAAATTTTCTGTGCAAGAAAGGATATTTAAGTGTTCCTACAAACAGATTCTTCTTGTTGCAATATAAAAAGCTGACAACAGCAAACACCACTGAATAAACCCAAACTATCTCAATATATTTATTTAGGAAAACGTTTATATAAAATCTGACAGATGTTAATCCGTCAGGCATGTTGTTTTGATCCGATACCCAACAGGAAATATGTATTGCCTTCAGTCTGTCTGCGAATGATCAGCGGAACTTGCTGCGAGATACTAATCCTTCTCTCTATCTCTGAAGATACTCATCATTTTTTCTCTTGTCTCTTCTTAATCTCTGCAACTTTTGAAACTGTGCCACTCGCACGTCCTTTCTTCAGAGCAGTTGCCTTCTAGAGATTTGTCCTGCAACCTTTCTCGAATAACTACATAAATAAATCTGCATCAACACTGAACCTTTTTCATTCATTATTTCATTCATTCATTATTTCCCTCACCCACGCAAGCACATGAATGTAGGCAGGAATGGCAAAGTCTACAGCCTGTCTTTCCCTGGGACACAATCTTCAGGTCATTGACTTGGCTGAGTACGACTGAAATTTCGCGAGACGATGAACTGCTGTCAGAGAACAAGCCAGCTGCCCTGGGATGTCATTCATTAGAAAGATTCTGTTCCCACCTCCGCAGGGCATCTTCGTTTTTCTGCTGTTTGAGAGATATTTTTCCACCACAAGCCTCTCATCCTTCGACCTTATAACTTTTAGGACTAGAAAGTGATGCTCATTATCATCTATCTTTAGTTTTTGATTAATTAAGGATGGGTGTACTGTAACAGTTCGTGACTCGAGTGTTTTAGTATTGAAATTATTTGTTGTCTTTATAGGAGTGATTATTTTCTTATCTAGTTCAATCTACACCCGCAGTCTTAGGAAAGTCCTGCGATTGTATGAAGCAACCCAGCTTCAGAAGATGACACACAAAGTAACTAGGACCTCTGGAGAACAGGATTAGTTTGTTACAACTAAATGAGCGGCATACCGCAAAAGTTTTGGTAATTTTCTACACCAATAGCTCCATGTCGACATCAATAAAGTTAGGATATTCCTTCAGCAGAGACATGGAAGTAGTGTAGTGTCTCTAGGTGATAGGAATAACAAATAATTATATTAGGGAGTATTGTAATTGACCGGTACTTGGGAACATGTTTTTGAGGTAAGGTAAATAGTCACTTTCTAAGGAAACATTAGCATTCAAACAGAAATCCATGAGATGCACCGACGGCTGTGAAGAACGCGAGTGTATCACCATTAGGAGTCAGCTGGCTAGAAGGGTTGATGTCTAAATGAAGGAATAAATAGATAACACGATGCAGCTCTGCACGTGGTCCACATCAAGAGCAACTAAAACTTTGGCCGCCATGTTTTGAAGGCAAGGATGACCTAGAGTACCGAAAGGACCGCCAAACCCCATGTATGGGAATATGAGTAATGGGCTTCTCGTTTGGGAGGGAAGCCGGGACAGTGAACAGTAGGTTAGACAATGATGAGGCTAACGGCTATAAAACTCTGAAGAGGGTTCTACTCAAGTGGTCAAATACTCAGCAAAAAGCAGTGATGCCACCTTGGCTATTCCGTTGCCAAGGGATGAAGACTAGAAAGCAGGGCCGAGGTGGCAATCATTTGTCTTTCGTTTGGCAATCTGTCCACTCGTTGTTAGGAAGCTAATGGCGTAGAGCTGGTCTACTGCCCCTGACATTTCTTGGTTCTGGACAAGAACTCCTTGACTTGGATTAACCAAAAGGAGTTTACAATACATTTCTTTCCTTGAAATAAGTTAGTGTTAGCATGCTTCACACTCAGTGTGTGCGAGGAAAGAAGAAAGAAAATAAACTTGCCTAACGAAACAGACGGACAAACAACTGTCTCCAGTCTACTCTTCTGACTCTCTATCCAAATCAGTAAGCTGTCTCCTTCCAGAAACCTTTAATACCTGCTCTACTCGAAAAATCTAAAGGTCTACATTTTTATTGTCTTCAACGGTACAGCAATCAAATGTGTAAAAATCAATCGCAATTATTACGGTAGCCTTATCTCCTGGTCCCATGTAACTGTACTTAACTTTCATCTGAAGAGACAGCAGACTTGCGAAATTAGGTCCTAATGTGTTTATTCATGCTTCTTCGCGAATGACTACGTGTATTTGTGTGCACGTGCACGTATATGCGCGTGTGTGAAAAGGAGATGATAGTTCGTAACATCAGCTGGTGTATTGCAATTTTTTTCTACGAACATAAACACTGACACTTCAGCAAACATTATCCTCAACCTCATGTCTACTTTTTAAAAATAATACTCTGTAAAATGATCTCCCTAAGGAACAAAAGTTCACCCTTTTATAGAAAAAATCGCGATCGTGCATTTCAAAAATCGCATTCCGGTTGATGACTGGAACATGTTCCATTGCTTCAAAGTCAAGGAGCACGAGAAACGAGAGATAATTCATGCTCACCGCACTTCGGTCACCAGGAAATTGTGCTGAAAAACAAGGATCGTCCGGGGTTGATGTGAAGTGGGAGGATGGTTAATACAAGAAACACGGAGTATGGGGACGGCAGTTGAGGGACAGTTCATTAGAGAAGCTCGCAATCTGCAAGTCGTATTTTGCGATAAAAAAAACATTGAGCGAGGCCGATGGGAATATTCCCGCAGGAAAACCCCAGTTGACAGATTTACATTCAACTGCTTTAGGTTAATTCTTTTATTTTAAACGGACAAACACACGAAAAGTCTCGCGTTCTAAACACTTTAAGACTTATCGTAAGAAAGATTGTATGATTTTCTAGACATATTAAAAATGCGTGTACATTACTAGTGACTAATTTTATCAAAAGGATTTAAAAAACGGATCCTAATTGAAAAATTACCCGATTGTAACCATTTTATCTGCGTGTAGGTGGTGGGTGTTGCGGGAAAAAATAATCGTGTTGAAATGCCACATAAATTTACATCTACTTTCAGGTAGAGCCTGGCATTGTAGTGGGAGCTGCCTCCCTTAGTTTTCTATCGCCAATATTCGCAAGAACGCATTTGTAGAAGTCCACTGGAGTTAATGTCTTTTTCCTTTGTATTCAGCTCTCCTTTCCCCGATATCTAGACAGCTTATAGTTTATCAAAGGAAACAAGCTACCCCCTTGTTCAGTCACTAGAGGTGCTGCCTATGAAATCCCGTTAATACTCCTACCTACCCGACAGCAGCCGAATGGGTAGGCGGGTGTCTTCTGCTTTACCATCCAATTCACCATGCTGCGCAGTCTTTCAGTCTTTGGAAACAAACCTTTCAAAAGGTCAAGAGCATTAGACAAAGTATCAGTAAGTGTGTGGCTCAGCGTGCTTAGGGATCTGTATGTTGAAGGCGGTGGGTGTTCAATTTTTTCTCAATAAAATTCTTTCTTCTCTAAGTTTCATGAGGGCTGGGAGTCGGGATCTTCCTTCCATGTCCCTGAGCCTTGACATTGTGTATCACTAATGTTCATTGGACCTACAAACACAAGACAGTAGAATTCTGTTACATTTCACCCCGTAAATCATCAGTGAGCATCAGCATGCGCTTGAATGAGAGACAGACAAGCACACAGACAGAGAAGAAATTCCGATCAATAAATCAGACACCGAAATAATTAATTCTTCATTTTTGTGCTAGTAAGTCTGTGAATATCTGGTTTCTGAAACATAGTCAAAATTGTATGTGCTTTTTATGTATCCTAGATGTGTTATTAGCATAAGGGTTCAATTCTTTTACAATCAATAGCAGAACTTTTCAAAACTACATCTCACTTTTGTTCTTTTCCCATGGCTACCAGATGCCTTGCTGGAATTTTTGCCTTTCCTGTTATCTACCCTCCTTGTGCTGCCTGTGTAGCTAGTTATGTGTCTAGTTCGATCAGTCTGTCTGTCTATCTGGCTGAGCTTTGCAAAACAATGACATCCGTCGCTACAAGAAACTAAGGACAAGGATCTCGGCTATAGGAAAGTCATGTAATAATATCGCCCCTTATTATCTCAGACAAGGATCCATGCCGGATTATCTTGTATGAAGACTAAAAGGAACAAGACAGGAAAAAAATGATCCTCATCTCTTCCTCCGAAAACTAAGCCAGCGACCAGGTGCCACTTGACGCTTCATTATTTTCAATGATTTATCAGAGATACTCTACGGGCGCACTTTTCGCACTTTTTGGACATTTTTGAAGAGTTCTAGAAAACTAATTTTGGTCTCCGCCTCGTCTTTATTTTATGCCAAAGTCCTGAATCGATAAACCGAAGAATATTGCCTGGGACGTAAGTTCTGAAGATTATGGCAGGACTTGACATCATCCAGGGAGTCGCGGTCTGACAGAGAAAGTCCTCTTCCATACACAGATTGCCTTCATCTAGCATTAGCCAGACTCTCTGCACAAATCTGCCCCCCAGAAATCGAGTTATAAATGATTGCACCAGTGCAATTGTCTAAGATGGTGCGTTTTTATTTTGTCATTGTATCACGATCGTTTCCTATCATTGTACCATTGTTGAAAATATCAAACTATGTTCATTTGATTATTATTACCTTTGAATAATTTAATTTATCACCGTTCTCCCAGTCCGGCCACTGACACTCATCCACACAGGAAGTCAGCTCATGAAGACACTCCCAAATACTCAAGTGAGTCTAGACTAACATTACTCAATTACTCACTGTTAAGCTCTTATCGCCAAGACAAGGTCTCGCACTGTCGTCTCAGATTTCGCATCGGGCGGTCTTTCCTTTGCTCTGGAAGTGGCACCTGTTTAAAGACCAACCTAGATCGCAGTCGTATACCATCCTTTGCTGAATCAGCGTAAAAAAACAACCAATCGCTTTCTTGTAGGTGAGTGCCTTAAATTTCAAATAGTACAACAGTCAGATAAATGCAGGCTGCTTAAGAAAACACATCCCTAGCTGGCAGATGTTTCCAGTCCTCGTTACAACATACTCTTCTCCACTTCACTCCAACGCCTCACAACGCTCTTTTATTTTCATATCACAAGGGCATCAGAAGCTGCTACATGACAACATTTTAAACAAAGAGCTGATAAGCAGCACATGTATGAAAAGTGTCTAAAAAGTATAACAAATAACATAAATCTTTTTTCGTTGACAGTATTGATCGAGCATAATATCTTGTTTAAGTGAGCAAACCAGTATTTTAGTAAACTAAAGTCTGATGGTGGACACCTTTATTGTGAAGGCTGAGATCCGAAATCCCTTCTCCTTCCTGTAAAAACTTTGTTATAACATTTGTCCGCTTGTTAATAGCACTAACAGAGCTTTGGTTCCTTTCTGTAGCTTTAGTCCTTTGTCCGCACGTGCATCTATTGTCACAAAGACATTTATCAGACAGTAAGGTATACCTACAATCGTATCAACCACTACCGTGTAACGATAAAAGCAGGGGGCACAGCCGTCGTCAGCTGAAGAATTAAAGGGAGACGACTCACCGAAGGCTGGTTGGCCGCTGAATGAATTTTATTCGCTTTAGAGCAGAAATTGAAGTAGACAGGCTTAAAAAAATAATGAACTAATAGTGCAAACTATAATTGTTACACAGGTCGTGTACCTAAAGGTTGTCACGGGAATTAATGGGTGAGTGAGTTGTCTCGTTCAGTTATAAACCCTCTTAACAGGAGGTAAGACCAAAGCACATTCAGCATGCGTAAAAATTATGGGAGGTACCTGTAGTGCACTAGATGGTTGTGCAAGAAATCGTTAGCTCAAGGCCTGTGACTAGATGATTTCATTTTTTCCAGCCATTTAGCAGAAAAGGGTATCTCATTTCTGAGACAAGGTGAAGGCAAAGGAAGTACAGTCTGGGCCCCACCTGCCCTAGACACGACTAACCCCTTACATTCACTGCCACATGTCTATGAGGATCTTTTACCTTTATACACACGTTTATTATGGTTTTGGGGGGATCTCTATGTTCTGAGGTAGACCTTCCACTTTTTTCGTTCTCTAAATTATGTTGGCTAGATGGTTCTATATTTCCTGCTCTTTTCAGAAAAACTATGAATACTTTTCAGATCACATAAGATCTGCGTAGATATAAGACTAGAAATAGATGGCTATAAGAAGATTACATATAAGATCTCTTTTGACAAATATTTGTGACCGCCATATAAACATGTGTTGAATCTTGTCACATGGTTGACTCTACAGCCGGTTTAAAAGGCCTTTAAGAAAGCAGATCGCATTGATATCGCACTACAACATCAGCGAAAGTTGTAGATGTGCCAAAACAGGAAAATAAAACCCAGCTTATGAGCATCTTTAAGGCGAGATGTAATGGCTCGGTATTTCACACGGTTTGGGCGATTAGACACTTCACAGACAAGATTGTGATACGGTTAATGGCTTCCTTTCGTAGGCGCTTCCCTCCTGAATGGTTTCCCCATACTTCTCCAAGCCCATAGCCAGTTGTAGGTTCCTGACACTGCTACTCAGACCGAAAAACTGCCACATCATAAAATTGGAAGTCGTCTACATTTTTTTTTTAATTTTCACAGTGAGGACTAACTGTTATTTTGTACAGTAAACATGCACATACACTCCGTCAAGAGTTATCTTTTCCCCTCGACTTCTTCTCACATAAACGCTTTTATGTTTTATGTTATCGTAAAAAAGATATACATTATGATAACAGTTTGGTGAACGTATGCTTGTGTCTTAATTTACAACCGTTTTATCGGCTTGCAGAAAGGATTTATTCGAGTAATCTGTTATATTGTCTTTTCAAAGTCATCTCCCTTTTTTCCTCTCTCTCTCTCTCTCTGCACCTTTATGCAAAAACGCCCTGAACTAATCAAATAAACAATAAATATTAAATCGTGTGTGTGTGTGTGTGTGTGTGCATTTGTGCATATGTGTGTCTGCCTCCGATGTGTGTGTGTGTTTGTGTATCTGTGCATACGTATTTGTCTGTAAGAGGGTGCTTTTATCTGTGTGTGTGTGTGTGTGTGTGTGTGTGTGTGTGTGTGTGTGTGTGTGTGTGTGTGTGATATCATGTAATCAGCGTTACCATGCACAATATATTCCTATTATTTTCCTGGTGGTATATATTGTTTATAAATAAAACTAACTCAATCATCATCATCATCATCATCATCACATCATCATCATCATCATCATCACATCATCATCATGATAAGCAGCAGCATCAACGGCACATTGTTGTTCTTCCAGGAAGCGTGACATCAAGCTCATTTCTCCTGTCTCTCGCTTATTCTTTAATTTTCTAACAGCTGCACTTTCTCCTTTCCTTCCACACTCTCCGCTGTCTCTTGCTGATGACGAGACCAGGCAGCAGGCATTTGCAAGGCGACCCCCGACCCTCCGAGCATCTTGCTTCTGATTGGGTTTTGCTGCGGGGTCGGTCTCACCCTAGTCCCGCCGGTTCGGATTTCTGTGGAGACAGCCCCGAGAAGCAGCAGCCGCCTCCCAGTCGAGTCAGATCGCCAGGCTTATTCGTCTAGGAGGGTTTCTGCAGCCTCGTCTTGGCGATGAAATACTGCGGGTTACTTTCGACAATATAAATCAGAAAAGTGTGGGGCTTAAAGATTAATGAAGCTTGAGAAGAGTGGTAGCGCAGGGGGAGAAATGTCACCCAGCAGGTGGTCTTTGGCTCCACCAGACTCAAGTCCATTATCCATTTCAAGTCTTATGTGACTGAATCTGTCTGGCAATCGGAATTCTCCTTCTCTTCGTCCAGACTGTCGCTACCTAATACACATCCGAACACCACTAATTCTCAAGGGTTAATGGTTTGTGGGTGGATGGATCGAGGAATTTAAGTGGGAGTTCGTAAACTAAAGACAGCAGACTTCTGAAAACAGAATAAAACAAAGCTTTTCTCAAAGAAAAAAAAATGTTAATTTAATCTTAAAAACTTACAAAAATATGCTTTTATTTTAACACGATTTTTTGCTTCATGCTTTTGCCAACTCGGGAAAATTATTTTGAAGAGTGTAACATTTTAAAAGCATCGAAGCATTCGCCTAAAAAAATAATTTCAAATTTTGGACTTCAGAGGGAATCAAATTCTCCATATGATGAAGTACCAATTAAAAGATGGCCTGCAAATCGTAGAGGGAAGAGTAAAGCAACTGCAGGAGGATTGGTGCCGCAGCTAGAGGCAATCCGGAAGCGTTCCAAACCAGGGGGACCCTACCGATGAGGTCCGTGGTGAAAGAAAAAACAACTGGAAGGTTTCTGTAGATTCCGAGACCAGACAAAAGACATTGTTAGTCCCATTCATACATGTATGCATGAGAGCGAAGGGCGACGGGGCGAAGTTGCAAATATGAAACAGGGGGCAAGGAAATGAAAGGCTACTGACACACTACAGTTGGCATTATATTAAGGCCTCCGAAACTCCGTGCGCCAAATTGATGACTTGTGTTCAATAATTCTGAAGTCCAGCCCCACTTAGGTCACACTACGTGGGAGATAAATTGGAAGGGAATTTTTTTGTGGGAGAAATAGTCAGTAGTCACAGATTCCTTTTTTTTCTAAAGAAAGAGAAATGTGTGCGAAGGTTGAGAAGAAGAATGTGGACCATCCTGGACATGGTGAGCGCTGGCTTCTCAAATCAGGGGAGAGACGCGAGTTCTTCTTGATCACTGTGAACCGCTTTATATTCCTGAAGATCAGGCAAACATGGACAGCAGAATTATGAGGAAAACGAACAAAGGTAAACAGTCAGAGACGGATATTTCCAGTAGAAGGGCTTTCATAAATAATAGATAAGATATCCAACTCTTCGGCATCCAATCGATTATCTTACAAAAGAATGTGGTATTTCTCGAAAGATATTTCTAAGTGTACTTGTGTTGTTTCGTGCAATATATTAATGTTCAAGAATGAAGTTCCAGCTGTAGACCAAAAATCGTTTTAATTTTTGTCACCAGTTCTTTTAAAAGATCTTGTTAGTTAGTTTAATATCTTTGCTTTAGCTTGTTACTGAAACTTCCATTTTTATAAGTACTGATGGTAATGTAGTGACCTGATTTATATTTCATCAATGCGACCTACTTTTCCTTCATTTCCAGTCATTGTTTTGTTTATAGCATGCGGACACACACGCACACACACACACACACACACACACACACACACACAAGCACATGCATACACACGCTGGTACTCACGAACACACGTACAAACAGAAAAAATCATAGTTTGTCACTGAACACTTTAATCTCACTGCAATGCAACCTAAACCACCTAAAAGACATTACTGTGTTCATCAGTCTCAGGTGCATTGTGCAGCGACCGTTAAAAGCAAAAATCAACACGATAAAAGAAGAAAAAACCGTCTAATCACAATATGATGCGGAGGCTGCTTGTTTTGCCAGGCTTTCAGTTATTCTCCCATAGAAAATATAATTTTCATGAGTGAATGTAATCTAAAGCGACTTCACACGTGGCCTCGAAAGGACCACCACTAATGCGCAAAGAACCAGAACTCACAAAGAGAGACTGAAAGTTTTTTTTTTTTAAGATGAGCTGCTTAATTAGAAGACAGTCCGTTGGCCCTGTTATCCCCCCTTTAGCTCCGTGAAGGTGGGGTTTTGCCAACTCTCTTTACATGCCAACAAAAATAAAAGACATTGTTCAAGTTAAACTACACCAATTGCGAACAACCATTAGTATTCATACTGGACAAATGATGCCATGAACCATGTAGCAACTCAAAACAAACACTCAATCTCAGTCATTAAATTCTTAGATTTGTCACCAGTTTCAGACGTGGTGTTAAACAATGTGTTCTTTTTTTTTTGTTAACGAAAAGGTTTACACAGGTACCAAATCGAAAATGTCTCTGCTCATTCTTCTCTCCCTCACTCTAGTTATCTCATTGGCTATCTCTTGTCCATAGACACCCGACTACTACTTACACAAAACAAACATGCATACAGTCACGTGAAAATAAATAGTGTGAGAATATGTATGTGGTGCACATGCTTGCATGTACGCGTTCAGATTAACTGGTGTAGCTATGTTTTAGTTTGAAGTAGTAGAATGTAGCAATAGACAGTCTAATGGGTGTTGTGAGAATGTGTGTGTGTGTGTGTGTGTGTGTGTGTGTGTGTGTGTGTGTGTGTGAGTGAGTGCGTTCGTGCATGCATGCGTGTGTCTGCCCGTGTCCCCCCTTGCCGCCTCTGTAGGTTCACAATCATTCAAATCTGAGCAATGAGCGACTATCTTGCACTCGTACAAGTCTCAAAAAGTTTTTACAGTCCTCCGTAAAGACCGTCACTGAAGCTACTATCCTATGTTAGTACAAAGAAAAACCTCATGAGTGTGAGAGCCACTTGTGACTACATTTTACTTCAAATAACACGCTTTTGATGCGAGTCAGCGAACCTCAGCTACTGATTAACAATTGAATGTATGGGATGGAAACTTCATGGAACGAGACATCTGTACAGAATAAATGAAGTCAAGCAGAATCAACACGATCCACAAACACAATGCAAAGATACAGTAACATGACAAGTACTCACAATAATTCTTTGTTAAATTTCTTTTTTTTTTACAAAGAAACCACCTTAAGATTTTTGTCCTGTCGTTCGTCAGAAGTGATTTTTTTTTTCATTCAAAAACCTGTTAGCACGTTGGTAGGTTGAAGTAAGAAGGCGAAAGCGGCGGGTGGACTGGAGTAGAAAAGAGACTAGATATGTGGAGGAAATGAAGGAGAAATAAAATCTCTGAACACTGATACCTCACCCTGGATTCACGCTATTTCAGATTGTTTTGCTTTGACAACTGAACACCCGTTGGAAGCAAAGCCTTGATGTGAAAAGGGTATGACAATAATAACAGCTGACTATTCTTCTCCTCATGGCACTCATTCTAAGACAAGTCCGATGAACACAAGTTTCATTTTTGTGGATGTGGTGGGGGTATTTTGATGGCTTTTCTTTCCACACTTTAAGTACAAATGTAGATAATATAGAAACTGGGAATTGTTTTAGGATTATAAATACAGCAATTATCAAAATATAATGTTCCTATGCAAAGAGAGCAACAAGTTCAGGCAGTAGGCAAGCGAAATGATTGACCTTTTTCAAGTGTAATTTTATCTTTTGTCACCGTGATGTTTTACTAGAACACCGTTTATCTTTATTTATTTATCGTGATTTGTCTTCTTTCATTTTAGTTGGAATCAGTACATCAAATTCTGAATTTTGATTCATAGCTTGAAAATATCATAACATCGTAACATGGAGTGTAACAATAGTTTCATTTTTTTGTGGGGCGTTTGTGCAATTTGTTATTATTATTATTATTATTATTATTATTATTATTCTCTATAATCCAAAACAGCGTGAATCCTGCCAGAAAGGGAAATTTATTAGCCACGTGAATACACCACTAGAACAGGTTTCGACTCTTGCGCTGTACAGCTATTGGGCCTTGGTTGCTGGAAGGTTCTTTACTCCAAGATCCTGCTGTTCCTTCCCAAAACCTCTTGGCTCAGATGAAGGACGATCAGGATTTTTTTCAAGCTAGTAGATCACACACGCTATCCGTGCACAGACCATCAAACCTAGCCCTATTGCACACTTCAAGTATTGTGTAAGACTATAGAACACTGGCAGCAAATCCATGTCCTGGTCACAAAGGATTTCAGAACCGGCTGTGCCTGGTCCTTTTTTTTTTAGTCTGCGTACGTATCAAGCACACACTGATATGATAACACAGACACTTGAGGTCATGATCAGACAAACCGTGGTCCCGTGGCCTAAGAAGGGGACAATCTGAAATTATTTGGGGTTATTTTTCCACGCTGCAAATACATTAAAAAGCCGCGTAGCAAACGTTTGTACGCTTTAACCACGATGTTCACAAAACATACATAAAAGCTGTCGCGGACACCGCCATTATGGTACAAAACAGAAGCAAAGACAAATCCTAAAGTAAAAACTCTTCCATGAACCCTGGCCCAGATGTTTACAAGTTGTGTAAGCCTTTGCACAGCAGAATCAAAACGAGTACCCGAATGTCCGAACAGCGAGAGAACAATGTATCTCCGACCCACTCAATAATCAGATTTGAAACAACTATGAGGCACGTTTTTACAGCCTTTCGTGAATGTCCATGTCAAGGTCTGCAAGATGGATCACCGCAGCAAACGCTTGCATCTTGTGCAAGCGAAGTGTCAGCAGCTCAGGACTGAGTTAACGAAAGACTGAGTAAACCCAGTCCTGACTCACTGAAATAACAATTTCAGAAGGTGAAGTCTTTTTGGTAGATGTCAATGTCAAGTTTGAGAAAATTTGGTCAAAAGACTCGTGCTTTGTTTTTTACGCTTTATTGGAAGGAAGAATATACACCACTGTGACTGCGATGAAGCGTTTTATATGATATAAAAAAGCCCGAGCTGTGATAATATGTGACTGATATATGAGAGTAGAAGTTTGCCACACTGATGTTCCCTTGGTTTATGGTGCAGGATGGTAGTATCATCGTTCTCCGTTTCGGAATGGCAGAGTATAGGCAGTCAAAAACGCACCTCATGGTTGGGGGGGAACTGGGGGGGGGGAACAGCCTACGAAATGAAAATAAAAGGCTTCAACAAAACAGGAAACGAGGAGAAAGATATTCAAGAGATCAAATGTACAAATAATTTGCTTTTTCACGAAATACATTAGTTCTTTCATTGTCAATATATTTACATACATTTTCATCACGGGTTATGTAAGATTCATTTTCATAAGCTCGTCCCAGATTTCAGCGAAACGAAGGACTGTTCATAGTAACTCTTCTTTTTCTCGCCGTGGACGACATGTCTCAAAACATCTACGATATGTCAACAAGGGAAAACAATGCATACGTATATTCAACGTCGACATTTTGAACTACTGACCCTAAAGCATCTGTGATATGGCAACATGATAACACGACCTGTGACCTCTGTGTCACACATCGCTTCTCCGAGGTGTCATGTCTGATAAACAAATATAAATCATTAACAGCATGTCTTAGGCTCTGCTAGCTCCTACCACACATGTTATAGTAACAACAATCATCAAGTCATGCAGAACAAGATCTTGTTAAATGACAAATCACAAAATGAATGGCAAAGAATTAAATATCGACTCCTGGATCGCTCAGCTCGCAAACAGTATGTACATGACTTCAGCATTCAAAGAGAAGATCATGAGGCTGTCTCCTTAGAATCTGATAACATAGCAGAAGTTTTCGTCACAGGCGTGTAAGATTTTTTTATTATATCACTGTGATTAATATTTGTCATAGAAACATGTCATATCACATGTCTGCGACCAAAAAAAAAACGAAGAACAAAGGCTACAAAGCTGGTTAAAACTGCTGGACGCACTTCAGCGGTCGGCAACACACACACGAACATACTGACATTCACGAAATAACGCATTCACAAAAATACACGTGCAAGATAAAGAAGACCATTCGTCATTCAATAAATCACTTGCTCATTGTACAAACGGAACAAGAGCAGAAGAAATGCGACTGACAAGGAGAAGAATATACATGATAGAGAGAACAAAAGAAATTTGTGGCATTTGTTGGCTCAGTTTCATGCGACAGGAGGGCCGTATTCGCGAGAAAAGTATAGGCAGTCGCATGCACAAATAAGTATTAGAATCAATCAGGAAAAAATGGAAACACGCGAAGTTTGTTTCCTCACTCATGCGCAAATAACAAGCGCATAGTTGGTTTTTTTTCAATTAAAAGAATTTTACATGGCACTCAACAAGGAACAATGGACTGCCATGCGGAAACAACGGAGATGTCTACATGTTTATGAGGCAGTCTCCCCTCTACATCAAATCTGGAACAAGTCTCAAATCTGATCCACCATAATTTTCATCGTAAAATATTTGTACTGATGTGTACACCTTGTGACATAACTAAATCCCATATTCAACAGCCCTGAACTCACTCGGTGTCACGCTAGCAAGGCTACTGGACAGGACAGTAGATAACAGATAATCAAAGTCGTAAGGGTAGTTTCATTGGCATATTGACGGTTAAAATGGGATCAATGATGGGTATTTTGGGGTTTGTACAGTAAAACCTACCTCTACCATCTGTTTGAGCTTGCACTTGTAGCTAATGATGTAGCCGTGTGCTGCTCTGTTTTGTACAGCCCTAAAGTCTCGATGGCTTTGCTTGAGACAAGATGTCTTATTCACGAGAGTTAACGAGGACAGTATTCTCAACTAATGCTTTTCTTTTAAATTATCTTGTAGTCTTTGAAAAGGAAATACTTGAGAGTTTTATATTAGATACAATAATTGAAAGGTTTGTCTGGAGAGTAATGGACAGCGGTACCAAGTTTTCAATTTTTTGAAACATTGCTTGTGTCACAACGATGTTAAAGCGAAACTTTATGATGGCAGCTGCAATCAGTATAACTTTCAATGCAATCAAAGCAGTTTTAATTTTCTTTGGCTCTGCGTAAAAAAAAGTAAGGACCGATCTTGTTTACGACCGGGGAGTCGAAATTCACATAAAAATAGTTACACATACATTTTTCGCTACATTTCTCGACTTGACCCGAAGACTACATACAATGGCGAGATTAGTATGGAAACTTCTTTAACAACATTTTGAACGTCTGGCTCGACCACAAAATGTGTAAAAATGGACGACACAAGCACAAAGACACTCGCGACAGAACAACGAGTTACCTTTTCCTGTCCAAAAAGCTTTTAGGCACACGGCAGTAAGTGTCAGGTCAGTTCAGCAGCTGTACAATTCATGCATTCGCATGCACATCTATCTCCAGTGTCCTTACTATGAATCTTCATCATGGATTTCCTTCAGGAAATTTATCATCGGTCATTTTCATACAACAAGTCTTCCTTTGCTCGACTGCAATGCCAGATGAAGGAACTGTTTCACCTTCCCAACCATGTTTTTATTGGTTCTTTATGAAAAGTTTTCCCCATCTTTCGTGAAGATTAGAAACAAGGCCTTGACAAGTTAGCATCCCGGTTTGCAAACCTTGAGCTAGATAGTGCACATTTTTAACAATTACTACCTGGAACTCACTCGATTAGCTAGCAACAGTAGCACACGTACATAGATGTAACTGTTTGTTTGTTTGTTTGTTTGTTTGTTTGTTTGTTTGTCGACGAAACATCTGTCCTCTGCATCCTTTAAAATGAAGGCCTCGTGTTTACAGGTGTCACATCGGTCATAATGTGTGAAGGGCCCTGCGGGTTGAAATGATCAGGTGTCTTCGGGGACCTGATCCTCAGCGATGTTGAGGTGGACCTTCTCTGTGTCCGTGTCATAGTACGCCTTCGTCTCTTTGGCGTTGTTGGCCGGAGCAGTGCAGTTGTTGTCGTTGCCATTCTTCAATGGTGAGCGGTTGAGCATAACAGAAGGCTGCGTCTCGACGTTGGTGTACTGCGTGTAGTTGCCGTTGTTGGAGCTCTGGCCTCGGCCCATCAGCAGGCAAGGGAGCACGGTCTTGAATTCCTTCTTAAAGTTCTCGTTCATCCAGGCGTAGAGGAACGGGTTGTAGATAGTCGAACTCATGGCGATGACATGGGCGATGAAGAAGACGAGCGTGAAGAAATACCAGTTGCCGACGGTGTCGTCGTAGTCACGGAGCAGCAACACCATGTTGAGCGGCATCCAGCAGCACATGAAGATGATCACCATGGCGATCAGCATCTTGTTCGTGCGCTTCTTGCGCCGGATCTCTAGCTCCTCCCTCTCGCGGGAGCGTGCCCCGGCCCCGACCTGTCTTCTCCGCAGAGCCAGGGACACCATGGAGTAGCAGAAGGTGATGATGGTGCAGGGAACGATGTACTGCAGCACCAGGCTGGTCACCGTGAAGAACTGGCGCGCCTGCGTCTTGGGCCACTTTTCCGAGCAGGAGTACGAGGAGGTGTTGGCGTTTTGCTCAATCTCATGGTAGATGCCCAGCGGCAAGGAGACAGAGATGGAGATGATCCAGATGGCCACGATCATGAGCACGCACATGTAGACCTTCATGCGGGGCTTGAACGGGTACACGATGACGAAGTAGCGGTCCACGGCGATGGCGGTGGAGGTCAGCGTGGAGACGTAGACGCTGATACAGAGGGTCATAGGCACGATGTGGCACAGCGCTTTGCCGAAGATCCACGAGTTGAAGAAGTAGGACATGGGTGTGAAGGGCACGGCCAGCAGGCACATGCAGATGTCCGACACGGCCAGGTTGGTGATGAAGATGTTCGTGATCGTCTGCATGGCTTTGTTGCGCATGACGACAAAGACCACCAGCGCGTTTCCTGTCAGCCCCAGCAGAAAGATGAGCGAGTAGAAGAGGATAAACAGAGACATGAGCCAAGTCAGTCTCATCACCTGATCGATGTCAGAGTTGCTGGTGATGACCAGCGGCGTGGTCGACGGAAACGGAGTTATGTTCTCCATCCCCATCACATTGGGGTGTGTACCTGACCCGGAGCCGGACATGGCGACGAGGCTAGTCGTAGAGGTTTATACGATAAAGTAAGCAAGCAACTTGGAATGAAAAGGCTGGAGGTTCTGCATGGGAGCAAAACACTGTTTGTCAAAGGCTACATTCAACTACAATACGAAGTGAAAGAAGATCCATATGAAGTCTGCACAGTATTTGCTCGCCTGAGACAAATGGATCCTCAGCGGGCACAAATTGGAAAGAGTGGGAGGGCAAAATGAACTGTAATGTTTGACATATCAGGGATGCTAGAGGCAAAGTAGGGTCTCTCAAATGAAATTTAACCCTCTTCTTGTTTTTTTAAAAATATTCATGTGTGCCAGCCGTTGGGACTTCTTTCATGTTATCGGTTTCCCTGTTTTCCACCAGCAGGATATCTCCCTCATTCTTTTAGTGTTTACTGCTCTCTGGAGAAGACCGTCCCGGGAGTGATTCCTGCAACATACAAACTCTGCGAGTTATCTCTTGTAGCAAGCAGAGTGGACAGAACTAGTTCTGTCGGTAATAAAAGCATGCATGTGTGTGTGTGTGTGTGTGTGTGTCAGCCTACATATATAGATGCATGTGAGTCTGTGTGTGTGTGTGTGTGTGTGTGTGTGAACCTACATATATAGATAGATGCATGTGAGTCTGTGTGTATGTGTGAGAGAGAGAGAGCGTACATATATAGGTGCATGTGAGTGTATGTCTGTGTGTGTGTGTGTGTGTGTGTGTGTGTGTGTTCGTGACTACCTACAAGAATGAGTGTGCACTCGTTACATTCGTGTCTAAGTTCGTTACATGTACGTGTTTGCGTGCATATGTGTAAGTGTGTGTGTGTGTGTGTGACGGGGTGGGGGGGTCTGTGAGACGTTAAAACATAATTCTACATTATAAACATTTGCAATTAAATGTCATTATGTGATTTAAGATAAAAATAAGTTGCAAATGATCTTTTACTCTCTCTCTCTTTCCCTTCGTATCTCTTTCCGTGGGTCTGTGCATAACTGTATGGGAACGTGCATGTGTATGTGTGTTCGCGTATGTGTCTGTCTTTCTCTCTTTCTTTGTCACACACACGCGCTTACACATACACCTACGCACACACACACATACACACGCACACACACACACACGCACACACACACACACACATGCACGCACGTACAAGAATGGTCATCACTGTCTGCATCGTTTAGCAGCCTAACAAACTGTTAACAGTAAAACTCGAGCGGTGTGGTGACAGATGAGAAATCATCAAGCTCACATTCCACACAAAGCCGTTCACGCCAGTTGCCTTCAGCACCACGCCTGGACGATTCCCTCGATCGGGAGCCAAGAAGTGAGATAGGACCACACATGAAAAAGGTGCGCCATTTTCACAGATGAACAAAGATCAAAAAGCACCTCCCTCTTGATGTTGGGGGGTGGGGTGAGTGGGAGGGAGGGCAGCTCCTTGCATTTGGTTAACACACGCAAGCATGGGCGGACGCGATTTCGCCATGTACGCACACCATTTGTTTTGTACAAAAAATATTAATCGAGCAAGGATATGATTTCCGCTACACTGCAAAATTCATTCATAATAATGAACAGAGCCTCCGGAGCATGAGACGCATGCGCAGTGATGTTTTTTTTGCGGGAACCCTAGTCGAGCTGCCGCGATGGCTACGGATCTACAGACAGAGACTGGATCCCTGGCTGCTGGCATCCAACAATGGTTTGATGCAATGACTGTCAAGCGTCGAAGACATTTCACCTTTTTATCTTTACAGATTGATCAACTTTGGGCTGATTCGCCCACCAGAAATATCATCTGCTAACTTGTGCCACACCTGTAACCGGTTGGGTCTTGTGAACAAAGGGGAGAGAAGTCATCGATCCATTTAAGAAGGTCCCACGGGATGGACTTTGCTTTTTTCTTCAATCTCTAATCACTTCCTCTTCTAGACACGGATAACCTACTACTTATACTCTAGTAAATATGATTAGTACCATGTTATTTAATCGTAAAATAACCCTTTAGGTTGGTCGTGACACTGTTTAAATTTAGTTTAGTTTAAACAAGAGTATTCAAGGCAGGAAAAGGTCATGTGTGGGTAAGGAAATGAAATCGTGCGCGGGGTTTGGACGCAGAGAGCATACATGCATTGAATGACAAGAAGATATGGAAACTGAGTAGAGAAGACAGCTTATATCTCAGTTGCCAGCAGGGAGATTTGTTATCTCCCTTTGCTCTCGAGTCCATTTCTGACCGCGGTTTGCCCACGCAACATGCGCTGAACGAATGCAGTATTTTAACGAAATGTTATGCAAGATCCGTGAGGAAAAGATTCGCGCAGATAAGGGAACCCGAGATTTTAATGGAATTATTAGGGCCTCGGCAAGTGTCCACGAAGCTAATGCATGTTTACCAGACCTACCCATGGAGCAGCGAGAGAGGACGGAAGAAAGTGTCCGTGAGACAGTTTGACCTGTAACCTTAGCACTTCTTTTGTCAGACATGGCGAGGCTCTCGATGTGGAGAGTGAACCCACTCCAGCTCCTGCCAAAGCAAAGAACACTAGAGGATTGAGGACCTAGAAGCAGAAGCGAAATCCCATTTCATCTCTTGAACACAACATCTTGCAATGTATCGCATCTAGTGACAGGTCCTAACAATTGCCTCACGCTCTCTCACCACTGATATGTACTGGTGACGGTTTTTATAACTACCGCTGCTTACGACTGATGTATATTCCTGTAAACCAATCGTTCTTGATTTCTACAATCAGTGATATGCGCATCACCAAGGAATTTCCATTAATTTATATTATTGAAATCGATTTCAGCACGATGATAAACAACGCATGCTCATCGTGGCCCTAGGCAATTTTAGATATGTGTGCACTGTAAAGGACTGGAAGAGTAAACATCACGTGACATTCTGAAACACTCTTGCTGCGTCTATAGCCATCCTTCTGCGCACACAACATTTCCCTTTATACAAGGGAGACAAGAGCTGAGGCTACTAGTAAGGAAAGACCAGGCCTTCCGGGTTCGAAACACTTTCTAGGGCAAGAAAGACGCACTTTGTTATTCAAAATTCTAGCTCAAGTTCTTTCGTCCATGCAGAATCATTTCAGTAATGTTAGAAATTCCCTCATAACACCCCACTTGCGTCGGGACAATAATTCAAAAAGTACATAAACACGACACAGTAATAACTGCACTTTTGGATATTTTTAGTCTCTTTCTCTAATCCATCAGGCACGAAGAGTATTGACTACACGATGAAGAAGTGCGGGAAAAGATGAGCCAATCACAAGTTTCCCAACTTGCCAAATGGGACCGTGCGTTAAGCAGGACACGATCAAATGTAGTTGAGACATATCAATGCATAAAAAAAATGCACGCTGTAAATCTGGCAGGAAAAAGACAAACAACCAGATTTGCTAATACCAAAGAGGGATGATGACCCCATCACCAGCCTCCAAGATCACCGAGGGCAGACCGCTATAAGGACCAGAAGACAAAGTTTATACCAGCGAAGAAGAGTCTTCACAGGCAGGAGAAGTAGTTTCCGCGCTGAGTGACGGGGTTAGAAGGAGAGGAAAAAAGGCTGGGTATTGGGGCCCAGGTCTTTGCAGGTTTTGCAGCAAACAAAGCAAAAATTATTGGGAGCTGCACCTTTTCACGACCTGCAAGTAAACAGATGGCCGGACCAACACGATTAACCGGAAACTGGATCAAGTCGTTGCATGCCAGCAGGTAGGATCAGACTAAACGAGGTTCTGACAATATCTGTATTATCTCTTTGGACAGAAGCTTCGGTGTAGTACCGTAAGGCAAACAGAAAATACAATACACAAAGTATTGATACATCAAGGATGGAGGAGTATCTATCTATCTATCTATATAGCACGCATTCTGCTCTCACACACCCCACTAAAACTGAAGACTGGTCTTAGCAGTTTCAATGCTTTAAAAGACTTTAAAATCTTTAACTGTTTTAATTAACATTTATCCCACTATTTTTATTCGCAGTCTAAGTAAAGTAATAAAAGACGATATAATTAGATGATCTAAATGTGATCGATCTTAATTTTGAGCGCTGTTGAGGTGTACTGACTTTTTATACCCTTGGCGACCATTTATTGAGCGAATGGTCAAGGAAGGCGCTATCCTACCACAGACTCGTCTACCCACACAGGGACAGGGGGGGATACGCTTCTGCAAGAAAGTCTTCTGACAGGAAATGCCTTCTGATCCATAAAGATGAACCGCCGACTAATCTTCCGGCGCTGCTGAAACAGCGAGATTTCCTCCCCGCCGTCTGGTGAGGGCCGACTGTGAGTCGACGGCTGCGACACTTTATAAAATAATGTGTCAGTCACGCGAACATTCTGGTATTTCCTGCATCATCCGCTGACTACCCTGCAGCCCTTGTGAGCTAACATCTCGACACTGAGGACAAACTTCACTGAGTCTCAAGATCGTCCAATAGTTGACTGTCGAATGTTTTTATTCAAGAGGTTGCTGTTTGTTTTATTAATTAATTTATTTATTTATTTATTCAATAATAAGCGTGTGCCTCAATCTCCTGAACGTGCCTGCCCGTGCTCCATTGATCACCAGAATGGAAGGGCTTCTGGGC
The DNA here is from genome assembly GCA_004794655.1 of Marisa cornuarietis. Taxonomy (NCBI): domain Eukaryota; kingdom Metazoa; phylum Mollusca; class Gastropoda; order Architaenioglossa; family Ampullariidae; genus Marisa; species Marisa cornuarietis. The sequence goes on along the minus strand of SMMW01000635.1, from coordinate 2,781,002 downwards.
CTGAGAGCTCTTCAGTACTCATAAAACAAAGTATGGTTGTTAAAAAAAAGCTAAAAAAATCACTTTAAGATTGGCTTTAAAACAAATTATAAGTCTGTCCATGTGTTTAAACTCAACGACTGGTGAAAGAAAGATCGATGCAAATCTTCAACGAAGGATGTTCAAATGTGCGAGCACGCCCATGCTGGACACCCAGTCTTTCGTCAGGAAAACGGGTTGACCAACAGTTGATATATTTATTGTCAAACTAATTAACACTAAACAATAGATAGGGTGAGAATGTGGTCAAGGGTTATACGACAGTGTAGCGCGGCTAGACATTCTAACCGGATTACACTCTGCTATTTGCTGTCACTTATCTGTGGGTTGCTTGTAGCAAGGAAACAACGAATCGCTTCTTGAAGGCACCAAGAGGTGAGCTGACGCAACTCATATGGACAAAGACCAATGAGAGATGTATGTTGAGGTCGATGCTACTGGTTACAGTCAATGATGTATGATTGTTATGACCAAGGTGGCCAGGAATTAAACATAAGTAAACAAAGAATGCAGAACAGAAACCTAAAGCGGCAAGAGGGTCCGGTATACGGTGTTTTTGAAAAAAATGTTTATATATATATAATTGAGATGACTTTGGTACATGTGATATTTAATTGATATGACTATGGTGCACGTGATATATAATTGCTATGACTATGGTGCACGTGATATATAATTGATATGACTATAGTGCACGTGATATATAATTGATATGACTATGGTGCACGTGACTATAGAACACGTGACATATCATTGACAGGAGGACGACAGGGCTCCCCTACAAGACGTTAGCTTTACGTCAGTCGCATGGCCACAAGCGGACAGCAGCACGCACAGTGACTCTTGTCGCATCCCTCGTGTAGGGATACACTGCATAAAACTTTAGAAAGGTGGTATTGAATCTTTAATCCTGCTACAGTTTTTTTTTTGTCAGTCATCTCTCTTCTAGACTCGCCGTTCTTTGCAGGTGAAAATGGATAGATGGCGCGTTTTACCTCTTCGCCAACATCCAGCTCCAATCTTTGCCTCTACAGGTGATAGACTAACAACTAGGTCCACCCAAGTTTGCCGCTTCCTTCATCACTCTGTCTTCCCTTTAACAGAAAATTGTAATTTCCTACTGGTCTTTGCTGGCATCGACTTCAGAGACTTCTCTTTGACTGCTGGTGTTTCCGCTATTTACCCATCCTTAACTACCTTTTCCCAAGAATGATCATCAACCTAGCTGCTATCCATGACTCCTAGTGATATTTTCCTTCTATTCTAACTTACACTGTTTTGAAATAGGTATAGGGCTTTATTCATTTGTTTTGCTGCATGAGAGTCGAGTCTCGCCATTTCCATTCAGCCAGACTGCGACTCTGGTGTTTTCAGGACCAGTGGTCAAAATTTGCGAAGATCCAGGTCGTCGCGATCTTGGTCTGCCTCGTGATATGAACGAGGGACTAATTAATTTTTCGTGAAATTCTTTGCACGGCTGGCAATGGCCAGGAACGTGGATGGTTCAGACATTGTGGTCGGTAAGTTTTAATTATCCACAAGACGGAAATGAGCAGTTCGACGATGAATGAAGACAACCCTTTGTGAGTTCGGCAGAGAACCCACGCAATGTTTCAAGAGAAGACTTCTTGGGTAAAATGTAATATAAACTGTTGATTTAATGACTTTTTGGTCAGAAATAATAAAATATCTTTCAAGGTGGACAAGTGATGCTTTTTATCTAATAAGAATGGCCTCTTCCATTAAATGTAGTGACATGAGATGTTTTCAGACTTCGCCTCAAAGCAATTAATTAACGTGTAGGTATGAAAATTGATGTTGTGGGTCAGTGTGCGGGTGGGTGATAGTAATTTATGACTTGTTAGTAAGGTGATAGTTGTTAATGTCTTGTTAGTATGGTGTTCCTAACCTAGCTGTTATCATTTGGTTAAAGATTTGCAGACCTTTCGGGTTTCTAGTTTTTTCGTTTCCTGTTCAGAAGTTACACTCACTGAGCAAGGGCTGTCATAATGGGAAACAGGAGTTGCCTTATCCGTCAGTTTCTTAACTTTTCCCTTGATTTTAATTAAACTGGATGCATAAGTCAACCAGACATCCCATCATGAACACACACATCACAACACGTAGCTGTTAAAATTTCTTTTGAAGCTTCTTTCTTTTGACAGCAGTGCTCTTGCCAACAGAAGCATCACTATTATTACTCGAAAGTATCATTTTTAAAATTAAGAACCACACATGCTTGCATCTGGATGCCTAAAATGTTCAGTCATTAAGTATTTAGTCATACCTTTTGAGAATGCGACCAAATAAATGTAAAACATTGCCGATCTCATTGAAATGTACTTATCTGTGCATATTATTGCTTGTTCAAGCGGGGCTTGCATATCAAGTGCACGTCCTCGATGAGAAATGTTTGTCTCAAGTTTTCTAGTGTCTAAATTATTAATACATCAGTACAAAAACGATGTGACAATATGAATATATAAGGGAGTAAATACACGCCTATAAACATTTGTGCACAGAAAAAAGTGAACAAAACAGACCAGGCTTTTCATGTCCACATATACGTTGCCAGGGCCTGAGAGCCGGTACCCTCCCTTTGTTATTTATGTGTATTTGTGTACAAATGTAATATCACGTGACTGGTAAAGTGTTATTTCTTGTCTCTATTATTATTATTACTGTTGACACTTTACATTATTACTGATGGCTTTTTATCTAGTATGACTTAAGACTGTTAAGATGTGCAACTACGTTTCATAATCCGTTGATTTCCTAACTCAATGTCGATGTACAGTAATAAATACTGTCACACCATGGAATTCTATGTTTGTGTAACATAAATGATACAAATACCGTCTGGAGGCGTGGCCACTTGCGAAAACCCTTGTAACAACATACCTGAAGCCTTATATGACATTGTTATTCCTCGCCGCCTAAAGCACCTATGAGCGGTCAAAGCTTCATTGGTAGCTACTTAACACGATCTGTCCACAGGACCATGTCAAAACATTTTATCAAATAAATGAGGAAATATTTCTAAAGTAGGGGTTAGTTTATGCGGTATGAATGTTTCAAATCATTCCGTTATGGACACACATCCACGCACAGACCAGACAGAGGGGGAAATAAACAAATAGGGAATCGAAGACCGGCAAGCCATTCGCCTGGCTGTAGACAGTGAGTTATCCACAGAGACTCGGTTTCAATATGAGTCTTCTTGGCATTCTGTACACTGGCAGCCACAGCTTGATTTAGCCATGGCAATTCAGTGAGGGCATAGACTAGTGTGACTGCTGGCTACACAACGATAATAGAGCTTAACTGTCTAGCTGTTGACTATATCATTACAGCAGACAATATCAGCTATCGTGATAACAGCAACAAACTACGGAATGCATGCTGAATTGTATTATTTTCATTATAATAGACGGAGGCTCGAGACCCGTATGTGGTCTAGGACTAGCAGATAATTATATGGCGCACGTGTGCATTCAAGTGCACGTGAGGAAAGGATGGCTGACAATATATGTAAACCAAATGATCTGTTGTCAGGAAATATGGAAAGTCGTTAGAGATAACCTGCCTGACCCTATCAGACGCGACATCATGTATGCATAGTGCTGGCTGATGAAGTCCACAGGATGTAGGCAATGATTGTCACGGAAAAAGCTCTTCTCTAGCAACATCAGCGCAGCTAGCCCCGAGCTAAAAAATGTAATGGGACAAGAGGCGGGGTTTGAAGGGGTAGAGCGGATGGCAAAAGCACGGCAGTGAAAATCGCATTTCTCTGTGCTTGGTGTAGCTGGGCGTGAAATTCTCCAATTTTGCAGATGGACTCTTCCCTACCCGCTGGTTTGGCCATCAATTCTGCTCAGCTTTCTCGAGGAGCGGGTGCGTGGGACAAACATCTCGTCTCATCGGGGTGTTGACTCACATCCATCACTTATGAGGTCAGAGTCTTTGAGAGTTCAGTTTGCTCGCAGTACAGCACCTTGAGTTCCATGGTAATTCTTTCTAGATACCTGACTTACGATTGTTGTTGCAGTTGAACATCTCCCGTCCCTGCACGGACCACAATGTGCATTTCTTCAACAGCATGGCACGCAATGAGCTAATGTTCCACGGCCTTTCCTCAACACGATTTCAAAACCATGTTTTCTTCTGCTCACTGACTCGGCAAACAATAACAGGTTTTCTAAACACGTTTCGCAAACTGATTGCCTCGTGTATGTGTTTCGCGAAAAGTTCGTTTTTAAGGGAAATGGGGCAAAGAATGGCTTCCGAGGTTTTGTCTGGGAGTGTGTTCATCATCGCTTTCCCAGAAGAATGCACGTTCACTCTACACTGCAAAACAAAACCTGTCTTTGGGATAAAAAAAATAAACTAAGCTTTCCTTGCTCTTTGCTAAAAAGGTTAAAGTGTGAAAACGTTTTTTTTTCGGAACATTTCGTCTGACCTCGCGTTTTGACTCGTCGAACGGATCAACGAAAAGGAAAATCGAAGGCAAATTAACAAAAATGTTACAGTGTATCCTCTTCCTTGTTACATGCTCTTAGTCCGAGTTAATTGGGTCTCTTCTTCCTAAGTTCTCCCAAGCACTGGATCTCTCTCTCTCTCTCTTTCTCTGTGTGTGTGTGTGTGTGTGTGTGTGTGTGTGTGTGTGTGTGTGTGTGTGTAATACAGAGCACATTTGTCTTCCTTTTCGGGGTGTGTAAATGACAGGATGTGTAAGTGGAAGGGTGTGTCCTCACAATGTGTGGATTAATTTACTTGAAGACTGTTCTTGCTTACTTTCCACGTTTGTTTGATCATTTGATCGAATAGTTTTGTTACAAGCAAACTTTTGAACTTTCTTTGCTTCTTCCCCAAAACATGTAAGCTTTTCATTAACTCTTTGATCGTATCCTTTTCTGTCTTCGGTATTTCACTCCTAAAGAAAAGCAAAGCATTTTGCTGTGGCTTCTTTTTGTAATCAAATGAAGCTAGTATTTTTTTTATCTTTTTCTTGTTACTGTTACATGTTTTGATTAATCGTCCAGTTGGTGTCATACTCTGCTTACTAAAATAAAAATAGTAAAAAGCATGTATTTTGTTATCTGCAGTGGCAAGTCTAATCATATACCATCCGGGCTTTATGGATGTTGTGTTCTCCCCCTTCTCAGAGTGTCCGTTTTGCTCCTTGGCGAAAAAAGGGAAACAAATGTGTTTGCACTCAGGGTCTCGAAAATAATTTATGTTCGGTATTGATTCCCAAAAGAAAAGAGCATCTTAGCTTTAAAAGGTTGTCTAATCTATCATCTCGTACAATGAGCGCTTATGTAAAATGCAACGATGGACGATGACTGTAATGCTGATGGACTTCAATTTAAATTATCTGGTGTGCACTAAATATTTTACTGTGTGTGTGTGTGTGTGTGTGTGTGTGTGTGTGTGTGTGTGTGTGTGTGTGTGTGTGTGTGTGTGTGTGTGTGTGTGTGCAGTTTATTTCCCCAGCGGGTGATCGGAGACTTGCAATTAGTGGTAGAGGGGATAAAGAGGTTAGAAACATCTCACGACCCTCCCTTATATTGTGAATGAGGTTTGTCCCTTATATTGTGCATGAGTGCGTCCTGTATTCTATATCTGTTGTTAACTACCTATGTATTTTTTACACCTTTTGTAACTTCGCCTCTATGGCACGATGTAATCTTTACGAGCTTTTCGCCTCACGCTGTTCTATGTTAAGGGCCCAATAAAGTGCTTGGTTATCCATTTCTAGGTTTGCCAAGAAGGTTCACAGCAGAGGAAATCTGTTTCCCTAATTGTAGACAGCTGGAGTTCGTCTCTGTCTTTGAAAATCGATGTCTGAGCAAGCGGCAAAGGTTGGATGCAATTCTGAATACGTCTTCACGCGCACCTGCTTACACGGGTCGTACGCCCGATGTGTGCAATAAAGAAAAACTACTTATTGACAAATGTGTTTGTGAGTGTCTTTGTGTAGGCGTGTGACGTGTGTCTGTGTACCTCATAAATTATTTGTAAACAATTGTCGAGAAGAGCAATGAAGTGAGTATTCGTCTCCAAACCAGGAAGACACGATGGCAGATAAAAACAAACAACTGGGCGGACGCAGAAGAAACTTTTATCGCATGGACAGACTGACAAAAAAACTGATACGAATAGCAGTGAATATCAGAGGAACGTGGCAGCATCTCAACATAATATCGGGGTAAATTTGTGGTTACTGTGGATGAAAAACCGGAAAAAAGGAAGGATGAAAAAAATACAGACATACAGACTGAGAGAAGGAGGAAAGAGACAGACAAATTTACCAAAATAGCCATGGATAGGCAGATAAGAATAGCGGGGAAACAAAAACTGATAGAAATGGGAAAAGTAAAGAAAGTGGAGCAGGAGAGAAGGAAAGATTTCTAGACAGCAACCGAAAAAGAGAGAGAGCAAAACAGGACAAAAAGAGAGGCTGTTCCAGACGAGGTGTAGTATCAACTAACTTTTCTTTCGTTCAGAAGAACTGTGTACCCCAGCGAGCCTGGCTTGCTGGCTGATTTCACGTCCATATCAAAATATCAAACCCTACATTGCGGACAGAGTTTCCTTGTCTTCACACCTGCTGAGTCTGAAATCGATAACCAAATGTTATTCTCCCTGCAACCTGCAAGCAGTCTCACTAGATGCTCGCCCACATTCTACGACTGAGGCGCCACGCATGGGAGGGACGGGGAACGCCGGATGCTCTTACAAGAAAGATACACTTGGTGGCCTGATAGCAGCCCTCACACTCTCTGCCTCGTCCCTGTAATAGTCATGATCACGATGATGCTACAAAATAATCTACAGATGTCCCAAAATTACTCTCGAAGAGGGGGGAAAAATTGAAAGCAGAAGCACGAAAATTAATTTGAAAAAGGAGAAAGTCGCAGATTGGGAATGTCTCAGCTTCTCCAAAATTTTGATCGTCGTTGGCAACAGCCAGTCGTTTCAGAACATAATTAACCACGAGCTTCGTGGAGCTAAGTAACTAAGTGCTCTTTTTCAAAACTCCTAATTTTTTCGTTTCCAGAACCACGGATTTAGAACTGCTAGAGAAAAAGAAAACTTGAGGACTTTATTATACAAAGTTCAAGGGATTTTTTAAATTAATATTTTAAAATGACATCATTCAACGATGTTACTGCTTTAGACAAAGCTAACGTTTCGCGCCCGTTAATATATTTTTTTCACTTGTACACAGCCGTGAAAAATGAGCAAACATTATTTAGAAGCCACGACATTGTAAAAGATGAAACTAATTATGATTTATTTTGGATGGTATTTGGCATAACTATATTTTTGATCTTGTACGGAGAACTTCTTACAACATTTCGTTAAAAGATTTGTCCAAAACTCAAACACTTACTGGTTAGATGCACGACTTGATCAACTATCTCTCTCAGTGGAAGATAAAGAAGGAAACGTTTGATTGATTTATTTATTTATTTATTTAAAACGCATTGGAATCTGTCTTCTATTTCAAACGATATTTCATATAATGAGGAGTCGTACCAAACAGCTTTATGCTAACATAATGCTAACATTGAGAACATATTTGAGAAACAGTGCTTTGGCCTTTGATGGTGGGGTCAATCGCTGTTTAAATTCGCTTTGTTATTTATTATTTTGTATCATTCACCCATGCACACATACGCACGCACACACGTGTACATCATGCGAAAAGCACAAATCAGGCCTCATAGTTAGCAGATTGCTCGATTCGCTCCGAATTTATTTGTAGACAGCAGCAGCCGTGATATTCCCGAAAAAACCAGCGATGAGTAACTTGATTGTAGCTGCTGAGGCTGCTACCTTTTCCTTATCTACCCCCTGATTTATGGATTTAATGCCGGCTTTGGGTTTCAGCCAGGAAACGATTGTAAGATGTACGTCTCCTTAAGGATTTGTAAAATTATTTACCGTGACACATATTTCCAGGACAGATAACCTCTGTGAGGGGACAAAGGCGATTTCTATGGTGGAGTGGTTTTTAACATACGAGGCTGGATAATGCAGCAAAGAGGTTAAACAGGCTTCAGCACACTCATGTTTTGAGGTCTGCAGTTTATGGAAGGCGACATCTCCAGTCTGTTGGAGCTGATTGTTAGCCTGTTGACTAGCAGTTTCTCCGTGCACAAAAGAGCAAAAGGAATTTCGTCTAGTGGTATAACCATCATTGTGTCGCAATGCCTCCCTCTAAGATGCTTTCTTGTGGCACCAGGCGCTTGATTTGTTGAAGTATGTGCACAATGAACTGTAGAAAAGAAGGCCCCTCGCCATGCAATTAAGTGTTGTTGAAGTCTGTTATTTTGGTACAGGGAGCTGCTACGAAAGATTGCCCTCGACATGCACTTAAGTGTTGTAAGGTGTACTCTTCTTACAACATGCATCTCAGTATTTCATATTGGGAAAAGTGCTCTTGGAGCGTAACATGGTTAAGTCAGAATCTTGCTTTAATTACGGCACTTTCTTTCTGGACATGTAGTGCTCCCCAGTAGACCCCAAATCTTACAGTTCTCTCCCCTAACACCGCGCGAGCGTGGTCCTGGTCTATTATCTCCCATTTTACCCGATCGGTAGATGTCGTGGGCACGCAGCATCAGTCCGACCCCCCCCCCCTGCTTGATCTTTGATGTCGCGACATTAATGTAGGTGGCGCCTCCATTTGTCTCCCCTGACTTGTTTGCCGACGCGCAGCCGCAATTCACTGTCGCCAGGTGGCAGGAGGAAACATTGCCGCCGCTAACTTCCGGCCTCATCAGATGGCGGACAATCCTGTCCTGCTTTGCCTATTTCTGTCTTCTTCTGTCCATCAGGCTGAAGCCAAAGCAGCTAGCTTCACGACCTTACTTACCCCTGTGGCCAAAAAGCTGGCTGAGTCACAGCTTATCCCAGCAAAGTATGAGCGCCAAGGCAGGGGTGGATTAACTTCAAGTGTGGCTTAACCCATTTTAAAAGTCAGCATATAACCATAAAGAATCACAAGTGGAGAGTTGAGTGTCATAAAATATTTGACTCGATAATTGACCTGTTAAGCACAATATTGATCGAAAGGTCGATATTCCGGTAAATGTCAAAAAGCGTGCTACAACACTGGAGGTGGAGATGACGAAGGCAGGGTATGAACACAAGGGCCAGCGGTCATGAGTCAAATGTGAACCTTACTAGTGTGAACCTTACTAGTGTGAATCTTACTAGTGTGAACCTTACTAGTGTAAATCTTACTAGTGTGAGCCTTACTAGTGTGAATCTTACTAGTGTGAGCCTTACTAGTGTGAACCTGCTGCGCTGCCTGCACGGAACGAAGACAATCTTTCTCAAAACAAACAATGTTGCAGAACTGTACACAGATGATCGTCAGCTTAATAAGAGCTGCTATGTATTGGGTATCAATTATTGAATCCTATTCGATATCTAAATAATCAGTTCACCATTGTGACACTTCAAAGGTTATATTTTAGTGTTAGTCTTCCCACAAATTTCTGGATTACATTAGACCCTTTAACAACCACCTACTCATATTTTCCACGCATATTGAAACAAAATCCTGATAGAAATATCTTATTTTGCTGTTTTTATAACATTGTGCAAGATTATGGCCTGTAGTTTCCCACTTCAGCCCTCACATGCAATCTAATGTGCGGTATTCATAATCATTCATAGTCATAACAGTATCAAGGAATACACAGTTCTAAATAAATTTATCGGATTAGAATTATAACAACATCAGAATTAAGGCATAGCTGTGCCTTTTACTTTGGTTTTGCTTCTTTGTTTGTTTGTTTCTATTTAGATTTTTGCTATTAGCAATTTTTGTGTGTGTGTCATTGAAGGCAGTGTTATGTTTGGTCTGTTATTGAGGAATGCTGCTGCTATAATTGTGCACATATATAGTTATGGTTATAGGGACTATAGTTCTTGAGTACAAATACAATTTTATTGCTGCAGACATAAAATACGAGGTCAGTCAAAATTTTTTTTAAATGTAAATGGTAGAAACTGTTTTTTCACAAAACATACATCATATGTGCAAAATGATTTAGATGAGGGGCTTATTGAGCTGTTTGTCATCCTGCTGAACACAAAAAAGACAGCGAGTACCTTTTAGGAGAGTAGATGACACCACACTTGATATTGGTGTTAGCATAGTTTTGACTAACCTTCTTGCACATTACATTTAATTTAGAGATTTTTTCATTAGGCAGGTTTTTATGGTTTTCTAATTAATGTGTGTATATGTATATATGTGAATACCACTGCATTTCAAACACACACACACACACACACACACACAGGTGAAAAAAATTGGAGAATAAAGAAAACAAGCTTTTATAAATCTACACCTTGTTTAGCTCTGTGGACAGCACAAGAGCTCACACAACACCATGCTGCATCACAGAAGTTCCTGGGCTTAAACATGTGTATCTTGAATGAAGACATTATTAACTCCCATACCACCGGTAACATGGCACAATGCAGAAATCACAAGTATCATTAAGATCTTATCCACACAAGTCTTTTTAATACATTCATCAATCCTACTTCTTTTGTATTTATCAAGGGTTGCAGTCACAGCTTCATAATTAGTAAACGTTCTCAGTAAATACTGATGTATTACACTCATGCCAACTACCACATTTTTCATTTATTTTAAACACTGGTAACTTTTTTTTTACCGTGTGTATAAATTATGTACAATAAAAGATTTTTCTGCGTGTGTATAAATTATGTACAATAAAAGAAAAAATTGACACTTGTATAATACCTATGTGAATGCTTTGATAAATTACTTTTTGACCATGGTGATCTTTATCCATTTTTGCTAATTTTTTTGTCATTTATTTTTTGTCCAGGCAGTACAGATGCTTACCAGCTAATGAGATGGTGTCATAGCGGCTTAGGAAAGACTGTGTTTTCCACTACTATCTGA